>WNWU01000011.1:28379321-28437487 GCA_012654045.1 Ptyas mucosa | reverse complement strand
AGAAAAAATGGTTTTAAAAGTAAAAAATAAAAATAAAAATTGGCCACTCCCACCCAGTCACATTACCTCCCCAAGCCATGCCCACAGAACTAGTAGTAACAAATTTTAGATTTCACCACTGATTGACAGGTGAATTCCTGCATTGACAGGAATATAAAACTGGACTATGGGAAGTAATTGTTTTATTTATTTATTTATTTATTTATTTATTTATTTATTTATTTATTTTCCAATTTCTATACCGCCCTTCTCCCTGAGGACTCAGGGCGGTGTACAGCCAGAAATAAAAACATGAAATATAAATATTAGGACAATTAAAATATATATAATTTGGCTACAAAATTTAAAACTCACAAACCAATTAAAATATTCAAAATATTTAAAATTTCTTCTTAAGCCAGCCCGGCTTGTTGGAAAAAATGTGTTTTTAGGGCACGGCGGAAGGCACTGAGGTCATGAATTCTCCTAATCTCCGGGGGCAACTGGTTCCAGAGGGTGGGTGCCCCCACAGAGAAGGCTCTCCCCCTGGGGGTCACCAGCCTACATTGTTTGGCTGATGGCACCCTGAGAAGGCCCTCTCTGTGGGAGCGCACGGGTCGATGGGAGGTCATCGGTGACAGCAGGCGGTCTCAGAGATAACTAGGCCCTATGCCATGGAGCGCTTTAAAGGTGATCACCAACACCTTGAAGCGCACCCGGAAGACCACTGGAAGCCAGTGCAGCTCGCGCAGGAGCGGTGTTATGTGGGAGCGCCACGCTGCTCCCGTCACTACCGCATTCTGGCCATATTCTTCTCTTCCCTGACCATATCCCTTTGGACCACTGTGACAGCAATGGACTCCTCAGTTTAAAAAAAATAGTGATAGATACAGCAAGTTCAGCAGAGGTCCAGTGAGATAGTGAAGAGTTTGGAAAGGAAGCCTTACAGGGAACAGTTAAAGCATCTGAGTATATTTAGCACACAGAAAAGCTGACTGGAGGAAAATATGATAGCAGTCTTCAAATAATTGAAGAGTTGTTTTATAGAAGAGGGAATGGACTTATTTTCTGTTAGTACATATAGCTAGACTAGAATCAGTGTGCCAAAGTTCAAGGAAATAGATTCAAGGTTAGACATCAGGAACAACTTTCTGACTATAAGGTGTCAGACAGTCGAATAGGCTGAAATTCTCCTCCTTTAAAAAAACCATACAGTGCTCAATCAAATATTACATCTCTATCAAAATCAACTAATCATTTGAGTTTAGAGTGGATAGCCGAAAGGCGACTTGGTAAAAACTCCCTCTAACAATAAGATTTAAGACTGTGCCCCTGTGGACAACCTGGATGGTCATCTGTTAGAGATGTTTTAGTGGATGCTGCAGATGACTCTTAAGTTTCTTTCCAATTAGTTCCATTTAACTCCCCCCCCTTTTTTTTTTTTGGTCAGGTTGGTACATTTAGGGAAAGAACATTCAACTGTTGCTTTATTTTCTAAGAAATCCTGGGCTGCCTTTGTGGAAATAAAGAATGGTGCTTTGAATTAATGCAGTCCTGCAATTACTTTGCAGATTGTAGTAAGGGGAGTTTTTATAAGCAATCCGACTTACTTGGGTTGGGTTGGAGATCCCAAAGGTGGAAGATTAAAATAACACATTTATGTGTCTTGGAAATCAGTATAGGTTTTGTTCAGGTCAGTAGTGGGTTTCAATTTCGACCGCTACCAGTTTGCTCGTGGGTGCGCTCGCTTCTGCGTATGTGCAGAGACGTCTGGGAGGGTAGGTGGGGCCGCCCGCCACCGCCGCTACCGGTTCGCCTGATCTGGGGTGAACCGGTAGCAACCCACCACTGCTTCAGGGTGGATATGATTTAAATCACCAGTAAAAAAGGCTTGATTTAAATCAACTTGATTTAAAATCATAATTTTTAAAGAGCAACTGTCATCTCTGTCCCGCAGCGGCTCCTCCTCTGACCTGCTGTTGACTCACCAACAGTCCCATTCACTTTAATGGGATAACTGATGATGCGGCAGTGACACAAAGTGAAGGACATGGCGGGCAGCAGCTGAGTGGATGCCCACTAATAGGCACTGCCATGATGGATCTGAAATGACAGGTGCTCTTTAAATGTAAAGACTCATTCTTGCTGGTAGTTAGAATCTTTAATATTATTATTTGCAAACAAAATGAAGGTTTCCTATTTAGCTTGCAGAGCTTGGATTCATTGAATGAGTTTACCAAAAATGTAAATATTGCAGAATATACAGCCTCATGCTATATAACTAAGCTCCATTTCATGCTGAATAAACTAAATTATTAATGTATCTTAAATAGAAAACTATCTTTAGATAGATTTTTTACTCCAAAAGCATTTTATTAAAATAAATTTGATAAAAATAAAAAAAATCCGATTTAAATTTTAAAAAATCCAATATTTTGATTTTTTTAAAAAACCAACCATTTTTATCCATCCTGGTTTTGTTACAGTTTCCTAAAGCCAGAGGGCAGTACAAAGACTTTATTGGTGTGTTATATATAGTCATATCCTAGAGGTCATGAAATTGTATATGCTACAAATATTTATGGACTTCAGTGATCCCATTGTGCTAGACTCTGCCTTTCCATACTGGGACTCAGAGCCACCTCTGTATTCACAGATGAAATGCACAATAGTGTGCTTTCTTCTAACCTATATAAATAGTTTAAGGTTTGGAAAATAATTTCTAAAGTTGTTAATCATGCTGTTTTTTTATTTATTATTATTATTATTATTATTATCATCATCATCATCATCATCATTATTATTACACAAAAATGACAGTATACACAGCAAACGAGATAACCATGCTGGGTTTCGTATCACAAATCACTAGTTGAACACTTCCCAAGCATTTAGGACTGCATGATGTATCGGCGGATTATGCGAGCAGATCCCAGTAAGGTGGCCTTCTGCAGCTGACCAATGGTGATCTTGTCAGCTCTAATTGTTTTTAAGTGTTTGCCTAGGTCTTTAGGCACAGCACCCAGTGTGCCGAGGACCACTGGGACCACCTGCACTGGTTTATGCCAGAGTCTCTGCAGTTCTATTCCCAAGTCCTGATATCTGGTGACTTTTTCAAGTTGTTTCTCGTCGACTTTTTTCTTCTCCACAATTGTGATATCCAGGGTATTGTGTTCTAAAACTTTGTCAGTCTGCATTCGGAAGTCCCACAGCAGTTTTGCATGTTCATTTTCGACCACTTTTTCAGGCTTATCTATTATTATTATTATTATTATTATTATTATTATTATTATTATTAAAAGAAGCAAGGCAGTTTCTTTCTGAACCAGGCTTTTCTGATTAGCCAATTACCCAGGAGTTGGATTTTATTTCACATTCTGGTCATCTATAAAAAGAGAGTGACATACAACTCTTGCTGATAATACTGTGATCAGAAGCGGATCTACAGAGGGATGTTGGCATTGATGTCTGCTTCCTTTTCTGTTTTAATGAAGAGTAACTGATAAACCTTTGGGTAAATAAGATAAACATTGATTCCCAGAAAATTGTTGAAATCAATTTCTCAAAAATATTAAATGCATGGAACAGGTAAATAGAGATTTCTAGCTGTCTTCTGGAGAGGTGTACAGTACATTAGAAACAAAATAAATACGTAGTAACTGAAAAATATGTACATATTTTGAGATTTTCGTTCTTATCAATCTTTCATCCATAATGAAACTATTCTAGATATATCCAGTGGAAATTGCTGGCAGTCAGTAGCTCTGTTTTCATGAAAGGAGAGAATGAACACAAATATTACAGGAAAATGAAGTGAGTGACCCCATTTCTTAACCATATACATTCACTCAATGTCTGTCTAATTTCTACATAGATGAGGCTGTGTCCATATAGCCAGGAACTATAGAAAACAAGTTGCTAAATTGAAGATACATGATAGTGAAGTTGAAGCTGAGTATGAAAACATAATTTGGCTTGTTTGATTTTGGTGTATTGGGCCAAGAAGCCGCTGTGATTTATAAAAGATCATGGTCTAGTGCAGGGGTGTCAAACTGGATTTCTTTGAGGGCCGGATCAGCATTGTAGTTCTTCTCTGCAGGCCAGCTGGGGGGAGCAGGGAGAGGGAGACAGCACGGATGCCTCCTGCAGCACTCTGCCAGCCAAAATGGAGCACGAGGGGGCATGCACGGCCCCCGACCTAGGGGGCCGTGCATTTGGCTTTTGGCTAGCAGAGTGCTGCAGGAGGCTGTCCAGCCCGAAGATGGGGTGCAGGGCCCCCCACAACCTGTTTTGGCTGCCAGAGGCGCCATGGGCCGGTCCTTTACTATTTCCACTCTGCCCCAGTGGGCCGGATTTAAGCACCCCACAGGTTGGGTCTGACCCGCAGACCTTGAGTTTGACACCCTTGGTCTGGTGTGACTATTTTTTTCCCTGATATTCATTGAATATCCTTGGATTGGTTATTACCTTACAGACATGATGTGACATAAATATGCTATATTTATGAATACTCTTTGAGAAAGAATAGGATAACATGGAAATCTAAAATGGAGTAAAGATTATTGCCGCATATTTTGGAAAGCTAGATAGTATTGTCTTTTGTTAAGGATTCGGGTTAGGGTTAGAGAAGATTCAGTTGCCATTCCAGCAAGAGATACATGTTGGGAAAGCATTCATTCTGGTATAGTTGCACGCTCATGTTGTCTATGTTGTGGAGTATAGGTTCCTTTCAGCCATTCCCTCATGGGAATATTTCCTTTCTTCTCTGTTTGAAACATCAGTTTTTCTTAGCTGATGTTCAGACACAGGCTCCTCTGAGTTGGAAACTGATCTAACAGACCCAGAATTTTATTTTTTAGACTCAGGAATGACCCGGGAGAATATTGAGAAAATTGAAAGCACAAAAAATGTGCTTCCTTTTCCCTCTGCTGTGATCAGCAACATCAAAGAAGTAGTAGGGTGCTTCCAATGATTGACTTCACACTTAGAAAGAACCTTGGTGTTTGACCAATATTTCGTTGATCTTTTTAGGCCCACTGAAGGTATTTGGCTTTAAATGTGGGGATTGCAAGAATGGGAAGTGTAAAATTATTTTAATCCATGAGCAAAGCAAGCTTGCATTTTGTTCTTGGTTTTTTCCCCTCCCTATATAAAACTACTTAATGTGTATGAGATTTTCTGTACCTTTGTTGACATTCCTACCTACTATCTTATCTCTTCAAAAAGAGAGATGTCTAATTTTCATGTCTAAAATTCAGTTGTAATGTTCAGTCAGATCCTTTTCTGATAATTCCTGAATCAGTCCTTAGGTGATTTCAGCACGAACTATTTCAGTTAGAGAATGCGTGCATATTATTTTTCTGAAATTTAGCTCATTTCGGCATCATTTCAGGTCTTATAGCACTAAAAATAGTGGGCTGAATTATACTCCACTTTCCCCCATGCTAGTGCCCTAGCTGATACGCAGAATGATCATAACAGAATTATGCTGGCAGGTGATGATGGGAGCGCTAATATAATATATATAGAGAGAGAAGATATGGGTTAGGGAAAACTATACTCTTTTTTAACTATTTGTGAAGGATTATGTATTTGAAGCAGGTGCAATATTAGGCCAAAAATGGCCACATGCAGATTAACAAGCGCCCCCCCCCCCTCTGTCCCCCAATAGCCACTAAAATAAAATGTTTAGATGTGATATGGAGAATTTCCTAGCAGGTAATCATAGTTGCTGTAATTGTCTACAGTAAAATAACTACCTTATCAAGGTCCTGCATACTTTCTGGAGGGTAATCCTACCACATTATTTAAAGGTCAAGTGGAGATCTCAGTTTAGGGGAAAAAGTATGCTTCCCTTGAAATAGCAGAACAAACTGAAGGAACGATAACATAATTTTGAATTCTAGAATGCTTTCAATGCTAACTAAATTGCTTCCCCCCCTTTAATGATTGCATTGTAATCATGTTGTGTAGTCCATGGAGAACAATTGGGGTGGTAGACAAAGAGTCCTCTGCCTCACCTTTTTTCAGTGCTTGCCATCTGTTTCACAAAGGCAGTGGCGTTTTCTTCTGGCAGCAGCAATGAAGTATTCTTTTCAACAGCTGGTTGTCATAACACCCCTTCCCAATTACCTATATCAAAGGAGAATTGAATGTTTAAAAGATGGTTGGTAACCATAATTCCTTCCCCTTAGTACAACACCATAATGTTGTAACATAGTATTAAACAGAGAGAGTTGGTGTTGGGAAATCATTGTTTTGAATTGCCAAGAAGTGCATCTCTGTTTCAGCCAAGACCCTTTTTAAATTATATTATATTAAATTTATATAATTCATGCATTGGCAAGAACAAACAAACTGAAAAATGCATTATAATAAAATTATTAAAAAGAACAAGAACTCATGGCAAGTCCTAGTAACAGCACTCCTCCCCCTCCCCACCAAATGCAGCAGGGCACTATCCACCCTAACTCAAGGTATAGAGAATAAGACTTCTCTTATTTTAGCTCCTACTTCTGGATTTTTTAACTTTTTCTTCCCTCATAACCAAGGAATAGGGTGCTGAAACTGAGTGAACTATTTTCAGTTGTCTGATGGTAAATAGGGAAAAAGAGAAAGCACTGGGAATTTCATTTGAATAAGAACTTCAACTTGAAAGTCTCTGAAGTAAGACTTTATTTAACACTAGTGCTTGTCCCCCCAGGTGACTCGTGTGCCAGTGGAAAGCTGTGAGCAATATACAACATGTGCACTGTGCCTGGGTTCTAGAGATCCTCACTGTGGTTGGTGTGTCCTACATAACATGTAAGTATTCTGAATAGTCTTTTGGTTTGGTTTGATGGTGTCTCCCTATTCTCCATACTCCTTTATTTATATATAAAAACTTTGTTCCCTTGTGAAAGCCTTACTTCTGACACTGTGAATGCTTATAAACCTGTTACAATAGTACAATTAATCTTCAATTTAGGTCATGTACAAAGAGGAATATGGTTCTGTATGGTCTAGATGTACATTAGAAGAGAATATTTGTAGCTCAGGATTCAGCTGAGGGATCCTTTCATTGGTTGTTTCATTGCGGATGTTTCATTACCCAACTAGATAACATCATCAATGTTAGCACAGACCTAGTACTGATGAAGTTTCCAAGTTGGGTAATGAAATACCTTGCAAGAAAATAGCTAACTTCAGAGAGCACAAAGTATCCCTCATGTAATGTTAAGTTTAGAGATTGAACAAGTTTCTTGCTGATGCTATATAGATACTAGTTGTTTCTTTTCTTTAGCTTATTTTAATCACTAGGATGTGCATTTTTACTGTATGATGACTAATATAATGGTTGTAATTGTTAAATTTCATCAATAAAAATTTTAAAAATGTATTAATATTATGTTCTGTAACACCTAACTATCGTACTTCCTACCATCAAGCATATGATAGCATGAAATACATAAGCAGAACCTTTGGGAGAGTTAAACAAGGGAAAGTAGTAAAAGATGGCCATATTAAAGTTAAGTTAAATCAGAAAACAATTCTTTAGAACAATGTGTGCTAAGGAAAGAAGGACCGATAAAAAAAAGGGAAAATGGTGGAAGGCATAGAGTTGAAAAAGACAGGAGGCCTTGACAAGAGGTGAGCTTGGAGTGCATAAGTCACAATGCTGCTATGAGATCTAATTATTGAAAAACAAGAGACTATTGAATGTGAAGTGATGAGGAAAGAGCCAGAGAAGGAATTCATTTCTAGATCTGTGGGCTTTTGGTGGCACCTGGTTAACTTCTATAAAAAAGTAAAAGTCAGGAAGCTGTGGCGTTTTTCTGTCTAATGGATAGAAATGCTATTTCTTAGTGCAGCATTTCTGTTTCTCTCTCTCTGTCATGTTTATATAATACTGAGTTTATGGAGTTATTATAAGATTGCAATAATAAGATTGAAGTGCTGTGCATACTCATAAAATGTTATAACTATGATAAGGCTAAGGATGACATTATCATTTCTTTTTCTACTGTTGGGGAAATTACTTGTTTTGCTTGAGTGAGTCAGCCTGTCATGTAGATTCAACCTTGAATCTCCTATGGTAGGATACCTCAGCAAACTTTCCTAGGGATTAAAAAAATTCGGTCCATTGTAGTTGCCAGGAATCCCTCATCCTGCTGATTTGCATGAATGTGGAACCAGCACAGTGGGGGAATAGAGCAAAGAATTGCTGTTAGGCTTCACCTGTTTATTTCAAGCTGAGAGAAGTAAACCTCAATGTCTGGTATGTATACTTAGCCTCCTCTTGCCTGTGTGGTAAATGCTTAATGCTGTAAAGCTGATTGATGGCAGCCAGCTCCGAGTTGCTAGTTGTCTACTGAATCGGCAGCTTCTGAATGTCTGATGTGTGGGTGGCTGAGGACTAAATTTTCTACTTCCTTTCTTGAAACACAGCAGGAGTCACCATCATTCCAGCATAGATTGATTGACACAGACTACGCATTCCCCAAAATAGGTTGCTGCCCTGAGACTAGTTGTCCATGATTTATTTATTTAGAGAGGGTGTGCAGCATCTTAATAGTGATACACACACATGCACGTGCACACACACACACACACCAATGCATATATAATGACTTTAGATATTGAATTATTTGGACTAATGGAAAATGGGTGAGGGTAATAGCATTAACGTAGCATATTTAGTTCTTTCTGCTTGAAAATATTGTATCTTAGTCTACAGTTTAAAGAAACTTTCTTAATCCTTTTATGAATGCAATTTGATTGTTCAGCATGAAATGTCAGTATTTGTAGCTATCAAACGTTTCCAGTTATGTCGGTTGAGGCATCAAATGCAGGTACCCCAATGCTTCTTGTTTGTCATATTGGGAACGTTGAGATTCTTAACTTTTGAAATTGGCTTGAACTGGGGCAGCGTTGAGATGCCAATCCAAGAACATTTGGCAACAGGGAGATATTCTTGGGAATCAGCTCTAGCCCTGTTTTAGCTGCAGAGGAATAGTATGAAGAAGACATTATCTTTTATAACTCATTTGTCTGGTTTTCTTTGAAGATGATGTGCATCTGCTGCCACGGATCAAAACTAACTTACAATTCAGTGTCTTTAACTCAGGAACTGGGTCTCTCATATAGGGTTACTAATGAAAGCGTAAAAGAGAAGGGGCAAAACAAAAAATTGAAAGACATTAAAGGGGTGATTTTCTTTGGGCTTGAGGGGGAAAAGTTGTTAGAAGCTACAGAGTCCTGACTGTTTAGCCATGTGGAGCATTTTAATTAAAATTCAAAGACATCTCTCTCCCTGAAGCATCCCAAGGATATAGGTGGAATGTTGTAGTGGCTCAGAAACTCCATTGTGCAGTGTCATGCTGGCACTTGCTAGGGAGATAAATCATTGAGATTACCAAGACCTTGAACGGTGCATGTGTATCTGCTTATACTGTATTGCCCTCTGCTTAATTAAATGCTTTCTATAATGAAATAATGTTATCACAAATGCAGGGAGGAGAAGTTAAAGAAACCCATTTAAACTTATTAATGGAGGCAGAATACCTGGCTAGAACAGTGCTACGGGGGCAGCCAAGTGGCTGCCTTTGATGAAATAGATGGAATATTTGCAGCTGCTTATTTGAAATTGCTTGGAGTTGCTTAATCGAGAGCATAGATGAATGTGATGAACTGTTAGACTCAAAGGAAATTGAAGCAGGACTGCAGCTCCATTAAAATCACAATACATAGATGGGAAGAGCATGGAATTGATTAGGGTAGGATATTAAAGGACAGACATTTTCAAAAGGATCTAATTCAGACATATAAATGCCCAGGTATAAAGTTGCATCATCAGTGTCATACAGAGAACTGAATCAGCTTGAATTTTGACTCTGCCATGAACTTGCTGATCTCTACAAAACCACTACATAAAAAGTCACAGAATAAGAATGAGTCTCAATGTTACTGTTCCTTATTCTTACCTGCTAGGTAAAACTTTTTATGTTACTATTGTATTATAAATCCTAATTCATTGCAGTCTTACAATAAAGTGATGTTTATATAATATATAAAAAAACCTTAACTGTTAAGTTACTCTTACTGTTGATTCCTTCTTCTTGCGTAGTGAAAAAAGCAGTTTTGACTGTGATATTTTAAGAAGAATGTTAATGAACTACGATATATCTGAAGGATGGTGATGAATATGTTGAAAGATTGTAAGCATTGCATATGCTTATTCCGAGAAGACTTGATTCAGGGTATCTTTCCATTTTTGCATATTTGAAGAACTGATACAGAGATGAAGAAGCAGTTGTTTATAGTATCCAGATCAACTAGTTCAAATTACAAGACATTTTGTAACTTTAGGAATATTCTCTTAGCTTTAGATAAACATGTTTGCTCATGGAATGGATTGTCTTCCCTACTTTTTTTTTTTAAATAAAGGTCTGATAAGATAATACAGTTCTAAAGGATTTCTTGCATAATCATCATATTGGATGAAATATATAGTGAGGCTCTCTGTGACTTATCATGTAGTGGTTTTGTAAAGATCAAGTGCAAAAGCTCACTGCACACTTGCAAGCGTTTATACAAACACTGAATATTAAGAAGCTGTTCAGCATGGTAACTATTTGTTAGATTATTGTGTTACATCGTTAATAACCCATGCACAATTGCAAATGAATTTAAGATCCCATCATAAAGATAGAGATTTAACTTTAAGGAGTAATAACATCTAGGTTTCTTTGTTTAAAGGACTAATTTTCAGAGAGAAATATTGAAATTTAATTTAGCAAGCAAACCAAAACAGAAGAATAAGGCTTGTTTTCAAAATTAAGATTTTATTGCAGTAAAGACATAAATTTTAATAACCTTCTAGGAGCAAACTTTTGTACTATCACTAAGGCTTCCTCTGAGAAGATATATCTATGTTTGTAAAATGTTTCCTTTACTCCTTTCTCATTAAGATTAATTTGTAAAATGATGCATAAAGCCCATCTTTATTTTTTTTCAGCAAGATTCTTTGAGACATTGAATGCCATCCTAACCTAGACATTAGTTTTCTTATAAACATGGATGTGGGGTCAAGACCAAAATATAATATACAAAAATAAGTTGAATTACCAAAGAAATATTTCTGTGATTATTTGAATGTGAAGTTTCAGTATGTATTGTGAAGCATGTTTTCAATTGATAATATTTATGGTCTCTTTTATTATTTGTTTAATATAGGAATAGCATTAAGAGCTTTCTCGTTTAATTGTGCAACTTTTATTCCATTTCAATTGTAACTGACAGAGCAGTCATGAAAGGTGGACTAGAATTTAAATAAAACTAAAATGAACTAGCAGATGAAGATAAGATCAGTCTTTGCATGTCATTAATCATCAATATAACAGCATAATGAGAACATTATTAGTTGTAGCTAAAGATTACCACAATCTTACAGACATTGTTTTTTGCTTTTTCACAGCTGTTCTCGGAAGGAGCGTTGTGATCGAGCTGATGAACGACAGCGTTTTGCCTCAGATCTGCGTCAATGTGTTCATCTTACCGTTCAGCCTAAGAATATATCAGTCACCATGTCGGAAGTCCCGGTGGGTCATTTTACTTTAAATTCCATATAACTCTGGAATTTAAATACTATGCCAGTATATTTCTTTAAGATGGTGAAGTATGCAGGTTTTGTTATAGATCCCCTTAAAAAAACAACAACAGATCACTGAATAGATTTTTCCCCCCCTGTCAGCTGGTTTTGCAAGCCTGGAATGTTCCTGATCTCCTGGCTGGTGTGAATTGTTCCTTTGAAGATTTCACTGAATCTGAAAGCCGCATTGAAGATGATAGAATCTACTGTAGTTCTCCATCTACAAAAGATGTGATACCTATTACCAGAGGACAAGGTGAGTTAATATCATCTCGTCATCCTGCAGCAGTTAAATATAGAATAAACTGAGTGTACTTAGGGAACTGGATTTTTCAACAAATATTTAACTAATACAAAAGCTAAGCCAGTTTATGTAGTTTATTATTATGATTCTATACTTCTTGTAATATTTTTATTCCATTACAAAATCCTTATCTCGGGGGTCAAAATTGTTCAATTTTGGCAATGTGAAAGATGTGTATACTTCAACACCTAGTTGAACTCCCCAATGCTGGCTGGGGAATTCTGGGAGATGAAGTCTACACAACTTCAAGCTGCCAAGGTTGGGAAAGATTGCTCTAAGCACTGTCTAAAAATACATTGTTGTTTCTGTCCCTGTATGGAAGACAGATAATTTAGTCTTCTGTTCAGATGGTTCCATTGATGGCTAACCTTTCTGCCATTGCATGCCAGGAGCCGGGGAGGTCGTGCACATGCGTGCCCACACCCATAATTCTATGCGCCCTGCCCCTGTGCATGTGTGCGTGACTCCCCCCACTTCCCCCCGCTCCTGGCACAGTTTTCTCTCTCCCCAGGCTCAAGAGCTTTTCTAGGAGCTTGGGGAAGATGAAAATGGCCTTCCCCACCCCCCTAGAGGCCCTCTGGAGGCCGGAAACGGACCATTTGCCAACTTCTGGTGGGACCGGAAGGCCCATTTTTTGCTCTCTCCAGCCTCCAGAGCCTTTCTAGGAGCTTGTGGAGGGTGAAAACGGCCTTCCCCACCCACTCAAGGCCCTCTGGAGGCAGGAAACAGCCTGTTTCCCTATTTTCAGAAGGCCCGAAAATCAGCTGGCTGTTGCGCACATGTGCACTGGAGCTGAGCTCGCGTGCCCACCAATATGGCTACGCATGCCACAGGTTCGCCATCATAGATCTATTCTGACCTCACATACTTGGGTTGTTATTGTTACAGAGAAATCAAAATCCCTTAAAATATAACATATTAACCCAATGGAGAGGTAACATGTAAATAGAGAAAAAAGGGCAATAATTGAGATGCATATTAATTGAGGGACTGGAAAAGTCAGTTTGTTATTGGATATAGTAACTTAGGTAGAGTAGCTTGAGACCAAACCAGTGATTTGCTGAGGCTAATTTTTCATTGAGGTATATTTGCTACAAATCTTTTGGTTCCCCATTTTTAAAAAGTTGAATCAGACGCTATTGCCAATTACATCTTCAGAAAGTTTCCAGGTTAGATCTAGAGAGGTATTTAAGGTGGAGAATGCCAAATATAAATTCTGCAGTAGGCAGTTAAAGATCTATTATCAGAGTCTTTCCCCAGCTTTTTTTAAGTTTTGCACTAAGCAAGATTACTTTCTCTCTAAATCATTAAAGCTATCTAGAAAGAAGAAAAGTGGTTTGGATGGATCATCTTCCTCCATGATTAATGTTTTCTCATGGCCTTGGTTATTCACTGAGACTATTTCTCAATTTGGTCAGAACTATTTATTTCAATCTGGTCAAAGTAAAAGTCTTTATTTTTACAGATGTCCGTGTCAATCATCAGTTTGTTGATTTCTGGTTCTCTATGCTTGCTTTGTTCTCTTTTTAGGTGATAAGCGAGTAGTAAAGCTTTATCTTAAGTCCAAAGAGACAGGGAAGAAGTTTGCATCTGTGGATTTTGTATTTTACAACTGTAGTGTCCACCAATCGTAAGTAAAATACATGTTATTCTGAATATTTTTGGACTCGCTTTGAAAGAAGGCTATGAATAGTATATAGTAAAAGCAATCAAATGAGGGAAAAGTCAGACACTGTTTCCAGAGTTGACATATTTATTTTAAGGAAAATTATACCATTGCTTGGCTGATAAAATATGATTTGGTCCAAAAACTAGGCAACCAAAGCTGCATGTATGTACTTTCATAACAAATGATTTAATTATAACCATATGTTGATTCTATAGAGATAGTTATACACATTTCCTTCAGATGGTTGGTATTTATATTCTTTGAGTTATCTTGTGAAATTTGGTTTACAAAACTCTTACCAGTATTAAATAGATTTAGAACTTAAATTGAAAAGATTAGTTAAAGGGGAAAAGATGCCTTAATTATTGGAAGAAGAGTGGTTTCTGTGGGGATGCAGATACATGATTGGCAGTATTATTTGAACTTTTGTGCATTTATGAGAGCTCTACACTTTTGCATAGAGTTTAGAGCTCTCATAGCAAAGAATTGTGGTGCTGCAGTGGTTAGAATGAAATATTGCAGACAAATTCTGCTGATTGCCAGCAGTTCGATTCTGACTGGCTCAAAATTGACTCAGCATTCCATCTTTCTGAGAGCGGTAAAATGAGGATCCAGATTGTTGGGGGCAATGTAACTGCTGATTCTGTAAACCGCTTAGAGAGGGTACTAAAGCACTATGAAGTGGTATATCCAGTGCATTCAGAAAGTATTCAGATCCACTTCACTTTTGTCAGTTTTGTTATGCTGCAGCCTGATTCTATAGTTGTTGAAATTCCTTTTTTTCCTCATTAATCTACACTCAGTATCTTATAATGACAAAGTGAAAACAGAATTTTAGAAATGTCTATAAATTTATTAAAAAGAAAAAAAATTGAAAGACCACATTGGCATAAGTATTCAGTCCGTTTGCAACAACACGTGAAATTTAGGTCTGGTGCCTCCCATTTCTCTTGATTGTTGCTGACATGTTTCTACACCTTGATTGGAATCAACCTGTGGTAAATTAAATTGATTAGACATGATTTGGAAAGGCACTCTGCTCTCTATAGAAGGTCTCACAGCTGACAATGCATACTGTAGCAGAGCAAAGCCATGAGGTCGAAGGAACCACTTGCAGAGCTCAGAGACAGGATTATTGCAAAGCACAAATATGGGGAAGGCCACAATAAATTTTTTGCTGCACTGAAGGTTCCTAAGAGCACAATGGCCTCCATTATTTTCAAGTGGAAGATGTTTGGCACAACCAAGATGCTTCCAAGAGCTGGTCGCCTGGTCAAACTGAGCAATCCGTGGAGAAGGGCCTTAGTAAGAAAGGTGACCAAGAACCTGATGGTCACTCTGACTGAGCTCCAGAGATCCTGTGAAGATATGGAACAGAGTTCTAGAAGGTCAACCATCACTGCAGCCCCCCATCGATCTGGGTTTTATGGCAGATGGAAGCCTTCTCAGTGCAAAATGCATGAAAGCCCACTTGAAGTTTGCAAAAAAGTACCTGAAAGAATCTCAGACTATAAGGAATATGATTCTCTGGTCTGATGAAACCAAGATTGAACTGTTTGGCCTCAATTCTAAATGTATCTGAAGGAAACTAGGCAGCGTTCATCACCTGCCCGATACCATCCCAATAGTGAAGCATGGTGGTGGCAGCATCATGCTTTGGGGGTATTTTTCAACAGCAGGGACTGGGAGACTGGTCAGGGTTGAGGGAAAGCTGAATGGAGCAAAGTACAGGGATATCCTCAGTGAAAACCTGTTCCAGAGCTCTCAGGACCTCAGACTGAGCTGAAAGTTCATTTTCCAACATGACAATGATCCTAAGCACACAGCCAAGGCAACACAAGAGTGGCTTAGGGACAACTCTGTAAATGTCTTGGAGTGGCCCAAACAGAACCCTGTCTTGAACCCTATTGAATATCTCTGTAGGGACCTGAAAATGATGGTCCACTGATGGTTGCCATTCAACCGGACTGAGCTTGAGAGGATTTTCAAGGAAGAATGGCAGATCCAATCCAGTGTGTAAAGCTTGTTGTGTCATACCCAAAAGGACTCAAGGCTGTAATTGCTGCCAAAGGTGCTACAACAAAGTACTGAGTGAAGGGTCTGAATACTTATGCCAATGTGATATTTCAGTTTTCTCTTTTTAATACATTTACAAATATTTCTAAAATTCTGTTTTCACTTTGTCATTATGGGGTACAGAGTGTAGATTCATGAGAAAAAAATTGAATTTCAACAACTGTAGAATCAGGCTGCAGCATAACTAAATTGACAAAAGTGAAGGTGGTCTGAATACTTTCTGAATGGGCTGTAAGTCTTAAGAGCTATTGCTATTGCTATTTCTGTAGTTATAATTCATCTCGTTAACAATTGGCAGATTACTTTATTCAGATTGTTTAAACTAAAAACTTTAAGATTTTTGCATACTGAAAACCATAATATCTAAATTTGCAATATACTAAGATACATATTTCAGAGAATCTATAGAAGAAATAACTTCCACAGTATCTAGCTAGTTACTGCAAAAACATTTAATAAGGCTAGTCTGAATCTATTCCTTAGGAAATATTTATTTGTTGGGGAGGCTGGTTGGTGGGCTGAAATGATGAAATGGAAAATTATGAATATTGAGAGGCATTTGCTTAAGCATCATGAATTTTAATTGGGGTCTTTCCTATCTGCTTTTAATACATCTCTAGCTCTTCATGCTGGGATGGTTGTATTTGTAGATGCATGATAGAGCTATGCTTCTATAATATTTGACAAATTATTTTAATATGCAAAAGCTATTTTAAATCTTATGGAGAGTCTCAGACATCCAGGTCATGCTTGTCCCAAAGGTGCTTTTTCATGAGGCAACTGGACTTTCTGGTTTTTCTTCGAAGACATTTCACTTTTCATCCAAGAAGATTCTTCATCTTGTCAGTTCTTCAGCTGAACCCTAACCTTAATCCTAACCTCAACCCTAACCTCTTGAAAAAGCACCTTTGGGATATTTTACATCCTGTTACCAAGTGCTCTGACAATAATTTAAAGGAATATTTCTTTTTAATATTTAGGAAAGCGAAGGATATATTGAGATGCTAGAAGCCTAAAAGATGCTTAACACACCTGCAGTGTAATCTATTACATGATACTAGATCTACTGGGCAGGAAAGGGGGAACATGCCTGCACTTGTTTTCTGTGAAAATTCCTGCATCCAAGAAAGTGGTCTAGGGCAGAAGTGTCAAACTCAATTTCATTGAGGGCTGCACCATGGTGTTGTTTGACCTCAGGGGCCTGGGGTGGAAGTGGCCAGGGTGGGCATGACCAGATTGACGTCACTCGTGTCGGAGTTGCCTGTGGTAGCCCAAGCGCTCTGTTAGTGAAAATAGGCTCCTGAGCTCCATTTTCACTGGCAGAGGGCTACAGGAGGTTGTTGCGGCCAAAAAATGGAGCCTAGGAGGACCGTGTGCAGTCCTCCCAAGCTCTGTTTTTGTTGGCAGAGGCACTGTCGCTGTTTCCAAGGTGGCCCCGCGGGCCAGATCTAAACACCCCATGGGCTGGATCCGGCCTGCGGGCCTTAAGTTTGACACCCCTGCTCTAGGGTATAAAAGTTGGACAGCAGGATAGAAGAGTTAAAACCTGATCTGGGCAGCAGAGTGTAAAATATGCACGTAGGAAAGTCCATTGTAATTTTTCCTGAGAGAGGTGATGCCAAGACTGCTACTGGGAAATCAGTACCAACAGCTGTGTTTCTCAACCATGACTGCTTTAAGATGTATGGATTTCAACTCCCTGGATTCCCATGTTAGCTGAGGAATTCTGAGAGTTGAAGTCCACACATCTTAAAAGCTTGCAAATGGCAGCATTGAAGCTTCTGGCCTAATATGACTTCCAAAACCCCCGACTGCAAGGTTGAGAAATGCAGCTTTAGAGAACATATGTTGGCTTCTGAATAGTTGCCAGTGAGCGGGTGGATTGTATAGGCAGGGAAGGAGACAGATTTCTGAGCTGGACTTCCTTTTTCATCTTGATCCCTTTTGGAGAAAAGGATATGGATTTGGTTTCTTTTTGATTTTATAAGTCTAAAGATATTTCATTGATAGATGGGGACATTACACATGTATGAACACAAACAAAAGTGGCTTTATAACCGAGACAATAAAAAGTATGTTTTGTTCAAGAAAGCCACAATAAGGATGCTGTTTTTAAATATTAATATATGCAAAAGTAAAGTAAAAAAAGAGCCAAAAAAAACCTCTGCAGTAAACAGCCCCAGTTGCTGATTTATGATCAGATTGAATTTCAATTTTAGATGAATTATTTTAAAAAGCAAATTATGGTTTGTATTAATATTTATAAAATCACTTTAGAACTATGATGGCACTGGTTGTTTACAATAAGACTTTTTAAACAAATTCCTTATTCCTTTGCTATCATACAACTTCGAGGTTCATCATAAAGAAAGAAGTCCAATCAAATAAGTTCTCTGAAAAACAAATACATAAATAAATGTTTGTCATTGTACATTAACTTGCAATCAGTTAGTATGCCAATTGAATCTCTGTTCAACCTTACATAATTTAGGTTGCTTCTTGCTACAGGATTTGCTTAGACAATGTTTTTGAACCGTTTTTAAAATGAAAGCTGGTAAGTTTGAAATATTTTTTATTTTTTGAAAACAACATGCTCTTTCTTTCTCCTTCATTGAATCTGCTTCTGAACCATATTATTCAGTAGGTTGTAAACTTGAAGCATGCATTAGTTTGCTTTCAAGGGTGAAGAATACAAGATCTCTTATTTCTAAAAGTAATGTAGTAAATCAGATTCTAAGTAATTTTTGCTTCTAATTTGTCAATATAGTGTATGCGCGCACACTCACACACTAAACACTTGCTTTTACTGCACATTGCTGTTTATTCATATATTTATTTCATATAAATAAAAGAGAATCAGTTTGGTGTGTTAATGAAGGTCCGGGCCTAGAAACCAAAAGATTGTGAATTCTAATCCTGCCTTAAGCATGACAGCCAGCTGGGTGGCTTTAGGCCTGTCATTTTCTCTCAGTCCAACTCAGTTTACAGATTTGTTTTTGTGGGGAAAATTGTAGGAAATAATATTATGCATGTTGACTGCTTTGTGTTACTTATAAAGTAATAGAGGTGATATTTGAAAAATCTAGTAAGTACAAGTATCATTTATATATGTAACATTCAGAATGGGCATTAAAAGTTATGTAGTTAATTTGATCAAAGTATTCTTTGAGAGCCGCGGTGGTGCAGTGGTTAGACTGCAGTACTGCAGGCTACTTCTGCTGATTACTGCAGTTTGGCAGATCGAATCTCACCAGACTCAAGGTTGACTCATCCTTCCATCCTTCCGAGGTCAGTAAAATGAGGACCCAGATTGTTGGGGGCAGTATGCTGACTCTGTAAACAGTTTAGAGAGGGCTGTAAAGCACTGTAAAGCGATATATAAATTGAAGTGCAATTGATATTCCTTTTTTCCACCATGTTTTAAGAAAGTTCAACTCCATGGCTTCTATGACATCTCTTTGGAGAAAAATATCCAGATGGCTGGATTGAGAAAAATGGGGTAACTGTTCCAACTCCTAATTAATATAATAATGAATTATAATAAAGTAGTGATAGAAGACTCATTGCAGGTTATGGTCAGGACTCCATTGCCAGTGGGGGTTCTATGAGAACATGAGTTCTTCTGCATACTGATAGTCCTCAATTTACAACAGTTCATTTACTGACCATTCAACTGGTCAGAACTGTGGGTAAAAAGTGACTTAAGACCGTTTTTCACACTTTCAACCATTACAGCAGCCCTGTGGTGACATGATCAAAATTTAGACCCTTGGCAACTGAATCATACTTATGAAGATTTGGGGTGCCCCCAGGGTCATATGATCACTTTTTGTGAACTTCTGGCAAACAAAGTCACTGTGGAAGCCAGATTCACTTTACAGCCGAAAAATCTAGTAAGTACAAGTATCATTTATATATGTAACATTCAGAATGGGCATTAAAAGTTATGTAGTTAATTTGATCAAAGTATTCTTTGAGAGCCGCGGTGGCGCAGTGGTTAGACTGCAGTACTGCAGGCTACTTCTGCTGATTACTGCAGTTTGGCAGATCGAATCTCACCAGACTCAAGGTTGACTCAGCCTTCCATCCTTCCGAGGTCAGTAAAATGAGGACCCAGATTGTTGGGGGCAATAGGCTGACATTTGTAAACTGCTTAGAGAGGGCTGTAAAAGCACTGTGAAGCAGTATATAAGTCTAAGTGCTATTGCTATTATTGGTCCAGCATGTTTTTTTCAACATGCGTGGCCGTCTGAATAGCTCTGAGCACTTTCAAATGTACTAAGGCATCAGCTGTTTTCTTTCATGTATTCTCAGCAACTAGTACTAAGAAACATTTTTATATCTCCTTCAGTACTGTGCATTCTCTAGCAAAGTGAATAGTTGAGCAGTACGATTAAGTAATGTCACATTAAAAGATATACGATAATAAATAAAGGGTAGTGAACATTTCTTACAGTAGTATGCTTTGCGATACAATCAAGAATACCAATATTGGTCTTTTCCTGATACTTACACTTCTCTTGGATATGTTTAGACATGATCACTTTCCAGATGGTGTATTAGGCACTTAATGGACATGTTCTAGGCAGGTTGCCACAAGATGATTATTTATGGTTTTTAATTTATAGAAGGTAGCTTTAATAAAACACCTGTGACTTGAAAAACACTACTTTTGTATTCATTCTGTCAGTTATTTACCTATAACTGAATGTTTTGCCTGTGAGACCATTTTTAACCGAATCCTAATATATCAAAATGTTTGTCAAGGAGCATGACAATATGTTGTGTACAAGCTTGATGGACTGAAGAACAGACTTTACTTAAGTCTGGAGATCCAGGGAGGTTCAGCTAGGCAGAAACTGAATTGCCGCAAAAATTATATTGTACATCATGTTAAGCAGTGTTTATAGAAAACCTTTGTTTCTTGAAATATGTGTGTATTATCCACATTTTGGGGAAATTGGTGGTACTTTTCTGAGGAAGCATTATAATACAAACATAGAATTGGAACAGTTGGTTGCTAGTCATGGCCCTTTTTTTATAATAGTAGAGGACATATATGGAATTAAAATGCAAT
Source organism: Ptyas mucosa (assembly GCA_012654045.1). Lineage (NCBI taxonomy): Eukaryota > Metazoa > Chordata > Lepidosauria > Squamata > Colubridae > Ptyas > Ptyas mucosa. The sequence continues at coordinate 28,416,753 of WNWU01000011.1, read as the reverse complement.
TAATAAAGAGGATTATAGCTACCTACAGGCAGAAAGGACAGCTTTTTGAAGAAAGAATGATCACTAATTAGAAAATTAGGAGCAAAAGAAAAAATAGGAGTGCGTGTTACTGCTATCAAAAAAACCCTGCAGATGGATAAAAATTTCAAATTATTAAAGGGGGTCTTCTCAGTAACTTGGATAAATTGGAGCTGCTTCAATAAAGCTGGCACAGTTAGTTGATATCAGCTGAAGAATTGTCACGATGTTCTCCAAAATCTCAGAATATTTGCAAGACAAATATACTGTACTCGACTGGGGAAAAATAGATTTGGGATCATTATGTATAAAATACCCTTGCTTTCTTTCACCCTAACATTTGCAAAAGATAGACCTGCTTGTACATTTTCTTTAGTACCATTGGAAACAAAAGAAACCCTAAAAGTTCTGGAAAAATTCCTAAATTTGACAGATTTCCAAAAGGAGAGATCTAATAGAAGAATAAGTTAGAGTGTTAGTGGTATTAGGTTTTAGCAAGCAGAATAGTTAGGAAAATACTGTTTTGTCAGATTTAGAAATAGATTTCAGAAGATACAAAGGGGCTGTTAAGATTTCACAAATCAAACCCTGAATTGTGTTTGGAAGATTAGGTGTGAAGACATACAATGTGTCCACAAGAATTGAGTGTGTGGACTCTGATGTGATTTTTTTCTTGGCAACTGTTGCCATTTGATGACAGATTATATTGTTCTACAAAAGCTGCTATTTAGCAGGCAACCCTCGGTGGGTAAGGGCTGTAGCTCAGTTGTAGAACATCTGCTTTCTTTGTCTGAATTATTTAGTCTTTAATATTCCAGTTTAAAAATGCAGATAGTATGAGCTAGGACTCATAGAAACATAGAAAAGACTCATCTGCATTTATCTTGGAATGTAACTATCAGAGTATGTAATGCTCAATAGGATTGGCTTAATTTCACCTAGTTTTATGGTTAAGTGAGATGAATTGTCAGGATACTAAGAATTAGCATTTCTCGGAAAGAAATGGCAAATTGATGATAGTTCCCCTGAGAGTGGAGTCAATGACTATGGCAGAATGAAGAATTGGAGTGCAAAGTCAACTCTTTGCAATTCCTCTCTAGACAAGGAGAGGATTGGGATTGCCCATGAACTCTCCAGACAGCTGCTCTTCACAAGGAAACTTGTGGTAGTCTCTGGCAGGTTCGCTGGCAGGTTTAAAGCACTGTGGGAAAATGCTGTTGTTTTGAATTGTGTGTGTGTGTGTGAGAGAGAGAGAGAGAGAGAGGAGAGGAGGAGGAGGAGGGATTTTGAAGGTTGGACATTAGCAGAACCAGAAGAAATTAAAAATTACAATCAAAGGGAAAAAGCATGTGAGTTTGACTTACTAATATAGAATGGAACAAAATGCGGTTGTTTGCTGGGTAGGCGTGGCTGGGTGAGCATGGCCAACTCAACGTCACTCACCACACCTGGCCCTGCCTCCTGGCCATTCACCTCAATGGTCTCAACAAGATGCAGTCTCGTATTTATTTACTACTACTGAACATCACTTAACAGTGGCAAGGAAAAATCACAAAGTGGAGCAAAACTCACTTAAATCTTGCTTAGCACTGGAGATTTTGGCTCAGTTGTGGCATAAATCAAGGACTACCCCTAATGAGAATGCAGGATAAGGAGCCTACTTTGGTAACCCCTTTGGGGTGACTTTCAAGAAACATTTCAAGATGAAAGATTTTGGGCGCAGGTGGTGGTGGTGTCGCTGAAGCTGGTGTCAGTTGGTGGGGCAGCCGCACTCGGCCAAGAGTTGCCAGAGTGAAGCAGGAAATCTGAATGAGGGCAGCGCTCCCGGTGAGAAGACCCTTTAGTTGCTTCTCACGCGAGAAGACGGGTGCTACCTGGCTGCCTTGGGAGCGAGTGGGAATAAAGAGGCCACCCGGCAGGTCAAATGTTCACTTGCTTGCTTGCTTTGCTTGCCTGCCAACACTCTTGCAAGCTGCCTTTTCTCTTTCTGGCTCCCCTGATCCCAGTAGCACTCTCCTGTGTACTGTACTGTAAAGGCAGGAGGTGGGTGCACGGCCTGAACACTACGGTTTGTTTTGTAGGATCTGGATCTTAGCAGGATCTTCTGTTTTAGAAAGTGGGTTGCGCCCCTTGCCCTGAAGCAAACTTTTCTTTGAAGCCTGAATGGCAGAGCACTGCACCATCTTTCCAGTTGTCCTTTGTATTCCCTGCCACCGCCGCCCGCTGCCTTTTGCTGATCCAAGCTAAGAAACTTGAGTTTACTTCATGAACCTTGCTCTGCTGCCTTTCCATCCTTCCTCCCTCCTGCCTGTTAAATTTCTCATCCTACCCCAGGCTCTAGGCCCGATTTAGTGAGACGAAGCAGACATGCCGGGTGGAGAGGGGAGAGCTGGTTTTTTTGGCTCAGGATTGGATCTTGGCTGCTGCATTGGAGGTTTCATTAAAAGTCATTTTTAAAAAGTGTGGCGGCAGAGCCCTTCCCAGGGAGCAAAGTCTGGCATGGACAAACTGATCTGTCCCGAAGGCAATCTCCAGAATTTCCACACACCTCTGCCGGCCCAAGCACCCTGCACTTCAGATCCCAGTGGGGCCAGCACCTGGCGGCGGCAGTGCTCTAGGCAGGAGGGCAGAGGTGCACGCATGCACTGCAGTGGATCAGTGATCTCGGCCCCAGTGCAGCGGTCTCCTAGACGTGGCATGTCTCCCCATCGTGACATGAATGCAGAATCCGAGGCAGAAAAGAGGGTAAGCAGGCGGGCAGCAGGTGGGCAGAGTCCCCGTGGAAGGCAAGAGGCAGGAACTGGCGCATTCCCCCAAGCCGAGGCGGAGGGTGATCAGGTGGCACGTGAGTGGAAAGTTGGCAAGAGCCAGGCCAAAAAGGTGTCTGAGCTTCGCTGTGTCCACCTCGAGGCGGCCCTTCAGCCGAGCACCTTAGCTTCACAGGCAGCCCCAGTGAGCAGAGCGTATGAGGTGCCAAGATCAGCTGGGCCACATGGCCAGCATGGTAGGCCGTGGCGAAGGCAGGCAGCAGGTGAGGCACGGAGATCAGCTGGGCCGTGGGGACCGCATGGTCTGAGCAAGCCAGTGAGCGAAGGAACTGGGCTACAGGCATGACTCAGGCAGTGGCCAAGGCGAGGCGAGATTAGGAGTGACTGGGAGAGGCGGGGGGGGGGGAGAGGCCAGCTAGTGGTACAGTTTGCCAGTTCTCCGATCTGTGCAAAATCTTAACAATCAGTTCGTCTGAACCGGCTGAAGCCCACCTCTAGATATTTGTGAACAATGTTGTTAGAGGTTTTTTTTTTAATCCTGCTTTTATTTTTATAAATAACTCAAGGCAGTACTTAATACTTCTTCCTCTTGTTATTTTCATAACATCAACAATCTTGTGAGGTACATTGCCCTGAGAGACAGTGACTAGCCCAAAGACACCCAGCGGATTTTTATGCCTAAGGCTGAAGTAGAACTCACACTTCTTGTGAATTTTAAAAATGTCTGTCATTATAGATATATTTTGTTTGGAAACCTGCATGGAAAAGGAACAATCTTTTCCAGATAGGATTGAATCTGATTTGACAGTGGATTTAAAAATGATGGGCTATGGGTATGATATGAAAGGAGATGCTACAACGATAAATAAATGAAACCAGTTGATGTTTTACCAAACACATATTGTCCTGGATAACGTTCTTATGTTGGATATTAAAAAAAAATCTGTTAAAGCTTGTGAAAAATGGTGTTAGAAGGGACAAAGACAAAATGAGAACAAATCAAGTTCCAGAGTTCCAAGATTTCATTTGAGGGGATTAAGGATCATGATTATTAAAAGTAAAGATAAGAAATTTTAAAAGATTAAGATTGTTAAAAGTAAAAAGAAGAAATAGAAAGTTGGTTTATTTGATTAAGGCTAAAGTATATATGTTATTTGTAGTAAACCTCAGTGGACTTTTACTGACCAGGACTGAATGATGAGGTTTTAAAGATGTGTATATAAATAAGAGATGAGATCATTTGTTGTATTTTAAGGGAAGATGATACTTTACCATATTGTTTATATTGGTTGCTATGGTGGGGGAGATAATTTCTTCACACATACTTTTTTTTCTTTTTTCCTTTTTTGCACTTTATTTTTTTTCTTTATTTCTGGTTTGTATTAGTTTTTAATTAGCACAGATCATAATTAAGGTAGATAAGCTTATTGACCAACATCAAAGCGTTACAGATAGTTCTCGGCTTTGAACTGTTTGCCTAACAACTGGTCAAAATCAGTGTGAGTTGCCCCTGGTTTGCACCGTTTCTATAGAACCAGTAGTAAAACCGGTGGGAGACCCCGCCCACCGACCCCGACATCATCAAGCACGCACATGCATGTGGCCCCACTGCGAACTGGTAGTAAAGGTAAGTAGAACCCACCCCTGGTCAAAGTTATAATCAACCTCCCAGACTTTGAATGTGGTCACATGATTCCTCAATCCTAGCCCAAGTAACCCAATCTCATTTTAGCCTAGATTAGCATATTCTGCAGACCCAACTTTTGAGCATTATAAATACCATTGCCAGCACAGCAGAAGATAGCAGTACGGGGAGAAGGCTAAATCTTATTGTCCCCTCCTGAAAATATCTGTATCTTTTATTGTTGCCAAAACTGTCTTTGTTACCCATGCTGATATCAGATTCAACAGGTATCGCAGTTTGGTTTGGTAGTGGAGAGAAAAACAGTTACCAACTTTTGCTTCTTCTGGGCAACACAATTTTATGGGTCTCTGAAGAAAATATTTCCTGGAATTAAGCTTTGAATCTTTTATTTGTAGTCCGTCCAGATCAACATGATGAAATGGTAGAGGGTACTAGAAATTAGATACTATACCTCTCATTACAGGTTATCCATTTCCTACTCAAATATTATTTTTAGCAGAGTACCTCAAAACATGCACGTCAAGAACATATAGTGCTAAATATATGAAGTTGGAGGTAAACTGTTAATTTTTTTAAAAAAATAAGCATTTAGGAAGAGAAACTAGACTTTGATTTTAACCATGGTTTACTATTTCTTACTTTGAGGAACAATATATTGCTTTACGAAATAAATCCAAATTATCTATAATGTATTAACATTGTAGATTAAAGGACAGCAGGTAGACTATGCAACTAGTTGGAACAAACTCTTCCTACTTGTATTCATGTGTTTTTCTTTTTGATACATTTCTGTAGTTTAAAATATATGGTTTGAAAGCATGCAAAATGCGAGTAGATAAATAGGTACCACTTCAGTGGGAAGAAAAAAGCAATCCATGCAGCTTGGCATATAGTCATGCTGGCCACATTCCCACGGAAATGTCTTCAGACAACAATGGCACCCTCATCTAAGAAATGGAGAAGAGCATTGCCCCCTAGAGCCAGACTGGGCAGGGAAAGGCCTTACCTTTACTTCAAAATAATATTTTTGAAATATTTTTGAAGACAAATATTACCTTATTAGATGAAATAGAAGATTTTTCATGTACTATCTATTGCTCAAATAATAAACAGTTGAGTAACTGTTTTGGCTCCCCTGGGAATTTTCAGTACTTTCCTTAACCTGTTTTAATGCTCTTAGGTTTTTGCATTGTACTTTAATTTGGTAAAGAAGAAAGTGTTAGAAAATAAGGACTGGAAGACAATTATTACATATATACACATTCTGTAAACATTTTTTTTTACTATGACCAATTACTTTACTTTTTGGTTTCCACAAACATCTATTCCTGCTTTAACATATACAGGTTTTTTTTGTAAGGACCTGGATGGAAATACCTAAGAGGAATGATTGGAAGTACTGAACATAAACCTGAACAATAGATTGTGGGATGATATGATAGTTATGGGCAAGCTGTGGTAGAGAAGATGGCTAGACTTGTTCATTATTATTTCAGAAGACAAGATACAATAAACAAAATATCATATATTATACAATTATATGAAACCTGTTCAGTAATGGAACAGATGTCCTTAGAAGACAGTGGACTCTTGTTTCCCGAAAATATTTCAGCAGATAATGGAATAGCCATTTCTTGAGACGTAGGGATCCCTCCAGTGGATTGGAAAAGTTGAGCCGTGGTGGCGCAGTGGTTAGAATGCAGTATTGCAGGCTAACTTTGCCCACAGCCAGCAGTTTGATCCTGCTGTCAAGATTGACTCAGCCTTTCATCCCTCCAAGGTCAGTAAAATGAGGGGGGCTGGGGCCGTCCCTGTGAAAGGGAAGCACTCGGCTGCGGGGCCAGCGGACGAGGCTGGGCAGCAAGCGGGCCATGGAGGCAGCAGAGGCACTGGTGGTGGACACAGCACTGCTGCTGGCGCTCTACATCTTTAATCTCAGCTTGTCATTTCTTCCATCCCTACCATCCATATAAATATATTTACGGTATGAAAAAATATATGGGGACAACGTGCATCCTTGTCTTTGTGAACCTGGTTCTTCAGAACAATAAGGCATTTTATTGACCTTGATATATTTTACATCCTGACTGACATGAATTACAACATTAAATGCCTTGCTGAAATAATCTTGTTCTACCTTATATCCATTTTAAGTTAACTATGTGATGGGTCCCTCTGCCTTTTCTGAAATCCGTTCTTGGTATTTCTCCATATATGACTCTACCTTTAAAAAAAATCTTATATGATATATAACTTGTATGATGAATTAGTGCAATATTTCAATAATTTGTACATTATCTTTTATCTCTCTTTTTTGGTATAAGTATAGGTATATCGATATATTTCAACTTTTAAACAGCATAGTCTTATTTCATATTTGTTCACATAGGGATGCTAGCACTTTAACTGCCTCTTTGCCTAAATATATATATATATATTTTATTTGATTTATATGCCGCCCTTCTCCGGAAACTCAGGGCGGCTTACAATGCGCTAAGCAATAGCCTTCATACTTTTGTATATTTATACAAAGTCAGCTTATTGCCCCCACAATCTGTGTCCTCATTTTACCTACCTTAGAAAGGATGGAAGGCTGAGTCAACCTTGAGCCTGGTGGGATTTGAACTTGCAGTAATTGCAGGCAGCAGATGTAAGTGGATGTTAATAACTGCCTTAGTCCACTGAGCCACCAGAGCTCACTTAAATTGATCAGTTAAGTTTCCTCCTGCACTTGATTCTTGTACCTTTACAGCTTTCTAGAAGTGTCAGTTATTGAATATATTCTCTCTACGTCATTCTGTAATCCTACCCGTAAAGGATTTCAGAATATTCTTTTCATCTTCCTTTAATCCTGTTTGCCTCTTTCAGTTCACTTCCACGATTACTTGATTACCTACCTTAACTATACATTTTCTTGTGATTTCTCTAGTCTTTTAAAACACCTGTCATTCTCTTGTTTTTGTTATTTACTTCTGCTTGTTAGATGTCTTAATCAAGAATCCTTCTCCTTCTTTGCTTGATGTTGAAAGTCTGTGTTGTTCTGTTTGTTGCCCAAGGCTTTCATGCTCCTTTTTTCCTGACTATTGTGATAGCTTGTACTGAAAGCCACTTGGATCTTTTCCTCTTTGAAATGTTCACATCTTTTTTTTTTTTTTTTTTTGCTGCTCCAGTTTTCAGTGTCTCCTATTTCTTTTCATTGTTCCCCTGGCTATATGCACCAAATCTGTTCCTAGCACTAATCTTATATTTTGATTGTATGCAGACAGATCAAGTTTTCCTGGCACACTTTCTCTTTTTAATTTTCTACTTTTAACCTATATATTTCACGCCAAATAATGTCATGTTCCATTCTACAATCTGTACCTTTTATGTTATACTCAATTTTGGACGAACAGTTAAACAATTTCGTGTCTGCCACATTGAGATCCTAAAATACTATTACTATTGATAGAATTTTTTTTTACTTTTTTTTACCTTCAATAGTTTAAGCTTTATAAATATTAGAAATGTTGATAAATTTAATCATATTATGAACATGAACATGGAAATTTGCATTGGAAATGTTTCATTGAAATTGAGAACCTGTTTGGTCTACTGCAGAGGTGGGTTTCAGCAGGTTCTGACCAGTTCAGAGAACCGGTAGTAAAAATTCTGACTGGCTCCACCTCCATCTATTCTCTGCCTCCCAAGTCCCAGCTGATCGGGAGGGAATGGGGATTTTGCAGTATCCTTCCCCTGCCACGCTCACCAAACCATGCCCACCAAGCCATGCCATGCCCACCAAGCCCTGCCACGCCCACCAAGCCATGCCCATGGAACTGGTAGTAAAAGAATTTTGAAACCCACCACTGGTCTACTGGTTAAACCACAGGCTAGAAAGCAGGAGACCATTAGTTCTAGTTCTGCCTTAGCTATGGAAACCAGTTGGGTGATCTTGTGCCAACTACTCACTCTCAACCCAACTCAGCTCAGAAAGTTGTTGTAGGAACAACAGGAGGAAGAAGGTAAATTGGATACATTCTCTGCCTTGAATTATTTGCAAAATTAATAAAAGCTGGATACAAATAAAGTAATAAATAAAATTAGAAAATAATAGAAAGTATCAAGATTTAGCCTATTACAGTATAAAGGAAAGAAGAAAAGTAAAAGGAAAGAAAATGCCAAGGAGTATTTGCATTGGTGGCCCTTTCTGTTTCACATTTGAATAACTTGACAAGACCCTTGACAGGATCATTAGTCTTGCTCACAAGATAATACTCTATGCATTCAGGAATCCTTCTGTCAATACCAGTCTGAGATTCAAGAGGAAGTGATTTACCCCTTTCAAATGAATTCATATATAGAGAGAGTCCCTTCTCTCCCAAGTCGCCAAGAAAAAAAATTGAATCAAAAGTTGACCTATTACATGTGTCAAACTTTTAGATGAACTCAAAAGTTTTTTAGGTGTTAAGTGATGAGGGGTGTTAAGCAGCAGAAATGGAAGCACTGAAAGAAATATGTATTTTAAATTAAATAATCTAAAAATATCTCAAAAAAACCTGGAGTCATAAGACACATAGTAAGAACAATAAGTTCAGGAAAATGTCCACATTTACCTGAAGATGTATTTTTCGTTATATATTATTTGTGTAGGAAAAATTTTGATTAGGGTATTTATTACAGAATCTTTGCCCATCATAAATAATATTAGTGCTTTCATTTCTTCTTTTAGTATTGTATTATAAGTGAGTTGAAATAGAGCAGTGATGGCTAACCTTTTCCGGACCAAGTGCCCAAAGCGTGTGTGTGTGTGGACGAATGTGCGCATGAGTGCCTGAACTCCCAAAATGCAATGCGTGTGCAGCCCCCTGCACGCACCCTGCCTCCCCGCATGCGTGCGTGGCCCCCTGCATGCACCCCGTGCATGTGCCCCACCCTCATGCATGCACGCACACCCCTGCACACATCCCAGCCCGCAAATGCACGGCAGAGACCTGAAGACCAGCTGGCCAGCGGGAGGTGCACATGAATGCATGGTGGAACTGAACTGGGGCGATGGCTTGCGTGCCCACAGGTTCGCCTTCACAGAAATAGAGCATTTCATAAATTAGGCTAGCAATAAGAAATAGCAATACCCTACAGATGAAAGAAAGGTACGCCAAATAGTTTCACAGGTACAATGATCCCCAAACTGCTAAAATCAGCAGGATAGTCCTGCAATTAAATGACTTGCTCGCCCCTTGTTTTTTAGATATTGATGTTGTTGCTTGGATTTATGTGGATTTACTCAACTCACCCTAGTTTTTTTCTTCCTGCATCCTGTTACTCACAACCTCTTTTGACTTTTAAGTTGTTGTTTTTTTTAAAGAAAAAAACATTTCTTTCATCCATGCTGCTGCTGGATGGCATTGTTTGGCACTTTACTTCTGTTAATTCTGCTCAAAATTCATTCACAAAGGACTATAGAGGAAGTAAGTTTGTGGGCAGAGACTACCAAAAAATATTGCACTAGAGCCGTGATGGCGAATCTATGGCATGTGTGCCACAGGGGACACGCAGAGCCCTCTCTGCGGGCGTGCCAGCTGTCTCCTCAGCCCAGCTCCACCACACATGTGTGTGCACCTCCCGCTGGCCAGTTGGTCTTCAGGTCTCTGCTGCACATGCACTGGGGGTGGGGCGCATGTAGGGGATGTGCATGCACATTAGGCGGGTGCATGTGCAGGGGGGTGCAGATTGGTGCAGGAAGCTTTCCAGGCCCAAAATGGGGCACAGCGGGTCCCTCTGCGGCACCCCTGTGCCCACTTTTGCACCTGGAAAGCCTCCTGTACCAACCTGGAAGCCAAGATGCGGCATGAGGGGGTCCATGTGAGGCCCCTGCGCTCCATTTTGCACCTGGAAAGCCTCCTGTACCAACCTGGAAGCCAAAATGCGGCATGGGGGCTGAGATGCATGCACAGGGGACACACATTCATGTGTGGAGGTGGGGCACATGCTCGGTGGGGCACTTGCATTGCATTTTGGGGGTTTGGGCACATGCGCATGCATTCTTGCGCTTGCGGCACTTAGCACCAAAAAAATTAGCCATTACTGCACTAGAGCAAAATCTTTGTGGTCCTTGAACATCAATTAGCTAATTGTGGTTATCGGGTAAAAAAAAAAACAACCCTTCTATAAACTAGCATCAACTCTGATATGCCTCACCCAGTAATCTTGACTACAAAAGAAAGATTCACATAGCAGAATTCAGAAGTTTGTGAAGGACTGCAAGATTTTTTAAAAACAAAAATCTTTCTTTCTTGGCTTAACAACATGGTATACATTTTTTAAAGTTCTCCTTAGAAAATGTTTAAATGTAATTAACAGGCAAAGACTTTGCATCTCTGATTATTTGATATTTTGAGAGAGTATTTAAAAATAATTTGTTTTCTTTATGTGATTCTTACATTCTGTATTCCCTCATGAAAGCTTATGGATATGTATGCAAGCATAATTATAAATATTATTCTTTTTTCCTGTTTGCAAAGATGTTCTCCACTAGAGGGCATCGTGCCTTCCCATGAAGCTTTGAGAACTTTTTATAGCGCATTTTATATATTATATAGCGCTGTTTCCAGAATTGCATTAATATCCAATATAATGCCAAATCATATGAACCTGACCTCAGGCAAGCGTGAGAATCAATCATAATTAAGTTGAAAAATTCCTCACGCAGATGCTTTGAAACCAACTTAAAAACGGCAGCAGTGAAAGAAACAAAAGTGGCCCTGATTGTCTAAAAATATAAACCATAACTTTTGAAGGATGGTATTGCCATTCTCATTATCTCAGATTTAATGGGCTTTTTACAAAAATGTGAAATCCTGTCTAGCCAACTCACAAACCCAAACAGAAATTTAATTAACACATTTCAAGTATCGCTTTGTAGCAGAGATGGAAATAGTACTTCTGTCTAGCTTTTTTCCCCCCCTCAGAATCTTTCCATTCATTCTAGATCAGATTAATCAATTTATGGCTTTACTTACCGGAAATGCCGCTTGTGAAGAGATTACCTGGACTAGATGAAAGGATTTGAGTATTACCTCTTAAACAATACCTAAGTTTGAAAGGAAGATTGGGCTTGAGCCTATTATGGCTGGTTTGAGCTGGTTTGAGCAAATATGTAAGTTGTGGAAATGCAGTTACTTTCTCTAAACATTAAAAAATGTTTAGTCCCTGAATATTGACGGTAAACAATGTTCACCCCAGGAAAAAGGAGAGATGGAACAGATGGTGTCAGGCTGTCAAGCAACCTGCTGCTGAAACATAAACAGATAGGGATGACATATGGATATAGGGGATAAACTCCCAAACATGCTATAATGCTTAATTTTGAATGAAGCATATTCAGATCTCAATAGAAGTATGAAGAGTCTCCTTGGCTCTTATACTCTGGTAAAATAAGGAACCTCAGTGGATATTGCCAGGGTGATCAGTTGAGATGAAAAGTATTTCTTTTTCCTTAGCAGTGGCAGAGGAAAAACTTCCAAAAAAGAAGGAAAGACGTTAATAGATATTGGTGCACAGGACTACCCACTAATAAACCCCAATAGAGGTTACATTTAGTTTTTCACATAGAACTATTTTATCACTGCTTAAAGAATTAATGTTGGCACTGGAGTAATTCATTTTAATTTTCACATGATTATACTCTCAAACATAAATATTACTGCATTAAACTGATCCATTAATTAAGTGAACTTAGCAAAAGTCTAGAAATACAATACATGTGTATTATATTATAAGCAGGTAGCCCTTGCTTACTCACTACCCTATGCAGCAATCATTTGAAGTTACAGCAGTGGTAAAAAAACAACTTTACGACCAATCCTTGTATTTATAGCCATTGCAGTGTCATATGCACACCATTTGTGTGCTTCACAACAGGCGCACATTTACAACTGTTACACATCTTTCAGTCATTGATCGCTATTCACGTACTTTGTAACTGGCACACATTTTTGCTTGTGACAAGCAGAATTAATACTGTACAATATGGAAGGTGGAAATAAAATCATATACGTGTCTCCTTCACCCCGCCAGATAAATAGAATGATTCTCAGAGCTGTTGATTTTTATGGGCATCTCAAAAATGAATTCAGCAGATGTTTCACTGATGAGATTGGATGTCAGGTCTAAGTGCTATCTCAGTGATGGCTAACCTTTTCTGGACCGAGTGCCCAAAGCGCATGCCCGAACCCCCAAAATGCAAAGCATGCACATCCCCCATGCATGTGCCCCACACATGCACGGCAGAGAGCCAAAGACCAGCTGGCCAGTGGAAGATGTGGACACATGCGCGGCGGAGCTGAACTGGAGTGACGGCTCGCGTGCCCACAGAGAGGGCACTGCATGCCACCTCTGGCATGGGTGCCATGGGTTTGCCATCACGGTGCTATCTTATCTAACTGCTTCTGTTACTATATTTCTTTTGACACAAAGTTGGGCAACTTTTACATTTTTCCCTCATGGGGGCTTATTTGCTGATGCAACAGGTATTAATAATTGGAAAAGGCTATATGGCCCAGTGAGTTCAAAGCAAGTGCATGGGACTGAGAATTTTGCATTGTATGCATTGAAGCCAAATGGTGTCCCCATAGTGCTGAATGTTTTTGTCATCACATGGTACATAACATCTTTTGAATGTGATATGCAAGGATTAACTTCATAAATTCTTTATGTAAAATATTTAATAGTTTCTTTCCAGATAATGAAATTATTCCATATTTTGCCTACCAATTATGATTGTACCATATTAGGTATTAATGCATAATCACACATGCATTTGAGTATGATATATGTGATATCTGTGATGTATAAATAGATGAAATAAACAAACATGTTTGTTAAATCTGTTTTTTGATTTGGGAATGAAAACACAAACAAACACAAATAAATTTCAAGAAAATAGTTATTTTTTTAAATATCTTTAGCAATGATACCCAAGTTCTACAACTGTTAAGTCCTTGGTTACTCAACTTTAGTAAGTGGGCTGAACATGGGTGAATTAACGATTAATTGTGATTTGAATTACCTACTTACAGTCAGGGCAACCCATCTCCTGATTATTTTTCTTAAGAAGACTTTATTCACATGGCTCACCAAAGCTTTATAAATATGGGAATTGATTTAGTTTCTCCTCGGGCCTCATACAAATCTTCATTTCTCTGAATGCTGAGATCAAAAACATTTGCCCGAATAAGATGACAATTGAAAACATATCACATTTACAGCAAACCCAGACAGTAGCATTCTGTTTTTGCAGGTATAATTGGGCCCTGGTGTACCAGAGACTGGGGAATATGATTTCTAGGATGTCTATTTATCTGATGTTTCTGGATTAGTAGCAGCCCTAACTATTGTCAGTATGAGAAAGAAAGCTGCTACTGATTTTAAAACAAAAACTAGAGTTCTGTTTACTTCATCTGTTTGTTTCTCTTCCTTCCCCCTTCCCATACATATCACAAATGAAGACTACCAACAAGATCCTGAATTTTTCTCTCCAATGTGAACAAAGCAGAGGCAAATGGGAATGAAGATCAAAAACTCATAAATAAACTTGAGATTACAGGCTTGATCATTGGGGGAAATGAAGTTAAAGAATTCTTAATCTATCAAAAGCCCCACTAACTCTTTTGAGCCCTGGTGGTGGTGCTGTGATTAAAATGCAGTATTGTAGGCAAAACTCTGCCCACAGTGGCCTGTAATTCAATCTTGATGGGCCTCAGGGTTGACTCAGCCTTCCATCCTTTCGAAGGGTATACAGTATGCACAGAAGCAACATGAGTTGATAATAGAAGACATTGTAGTATGTTTTTATAATAAGATTAAAAAAATAACTCTTCAAATGTTAATCTGACTCAGATTTTGCGTAACTGTATATATTTTTCCCCCGGAATGATTCTATATTACATTTTTCAGGGGTTTTCCACTCAGTGGAACTCTGTTGTTTTGCTATCTGTTTGTTTAAATTGCTTTTCATACATCCCAAAATAAAGCTCATAAAATCTGTGACTCAACCCATAGTGCATATCGATGGAAAGAAAGAATTGTAATGCTGCCAAGTTAGAAGCCGAGGTCATTGTGGCACAGATTTAATCACACGGAAAGCATTATGAGGCCCCAGTGTGGAGAAAGGAGAAGGCGGTTGACACAAGGGCTAAGGAATGTGAATATTAAACTGTGACATTTGTAAAGTTCTGTGTTTGCAGTCACTGAAGGTGGTGTCTTAGCTTCTTTATAGTGTTCTCATCTTTGATTCAGTAGTGAACTCGGTTGTCTCAACATGGAACTAAGGACATAAAACTGTGGAAAAAGACTTGGAGGGCCCTGTAAGGGACATTTTTCATTGACATTTCACTCTGTATCCTATTACGATCCTAAGGGATGATGTGTTTCTACCATTGCCATTTTATGATTTGTATTATATGGCAAACATTTTGCCAAAAAGCCATTGAGGCTTTTAGCAACAATAGAGATGTCAGTACTTATGGCCCTATCCAGATGTTAATCCACTGTCCTAACCTATAAAATCTTCCCCACAGGTTTCATTGTATAGTACAAGTTTTTCATTTCTTGGCCTGATGTTCATTATTGTATATATTGTCAACACTTTCTGGATCTTTGTCATGAGCCACTTTTGTTTATGACACACTGCTAGTAATAATAAAAAAGACACACTCTTATGTAATCAAGGTGTTTCTGAAAGTATTAATGCTTGTCGTCTTCTTTTTTTTTAACAGCTGCCTGTCCTGTGTGAATGGATCCTTCCCTTGCCACTGGTGTAAATATCGTCACATTTGTACTCACAATGCAGCAGACTGTTCCTTCCTTGAAGGCCGTGTAAACATGTCTGAGGTATATACCCAAGTCTGCCTTTTTCTGCTCAGTGTTACAGTTCATCTGCTTTCTTGTCCTGTCTCTTTTTTCATTTCTTAGATGATACAGCTGAAAGCCCCATTTCATTTAAAGAAGGATCAAATCCTGGGTTCAAAAATAATAGTAATCATTTGATTCAATATTGGGTAATCCATATGTACTTAGGCATCAGAATAAGAAAAGGCTGAGGAGACTTGAAAGAATGAGAAAGGAGAATTTGAAAGTCAGGCCACGCAAGGAAAAGTTGAAAGGCATCGTAATGTGTTGCTATGCAGTAGAGATTTAGACAAAGATGTGAAAGTACATCTATTGGATTGTTCAAAATGGGTGGAATGTGGGCAAACCTAGAGGTATGTATGGTATTGGGTGCCTCTAGGTTTTCCCTTGTTACACCCCTCTTAATGCAAGCTGCATAGACTTTCTAATTTCATTTTAGGTGCAATTCAAGGTTCTGGTAGTTATCTTTAAAACTCTACATAGCATAGGACCAGGAACAGGATCAGGCTATTTGCAGGACTGCCTTTTTTTGACATATTTGTCCATCCCACTAGATTGAGTAGGAAGGGCATGCTCGAGGTCCCTCTCTGAAACATTATCATCTAATGGAACCTTGGAAGTAGACTTTATCTGTGGCTGCCCTCCTTTATAGAATACATTCCCCTCAGCAATCCAGAAGGCCCCCATTCTTTTAGTGTTCCGGAAGGCCATTTAAAACTTTGCTATTTACTCAGGTACCGGGGTAGAGTGTTAAAGTCTATGAAGGATTGTTGGGGCACCCTGAAAAATTGATTGAGGCACTGGGTTTTAGGTGTTTTTTTAAATGGTTTTTATAGTTTTATTGTTGTGAGCTACCCAGAAAGGTGGATGACCATAAACATACCAATATTTTAAAATAAAATATAACATTAAAATATAAAATAGTATAGAAAGGGAACTATTTTGCTTGTTTTTTGTAAGGTAAAGGTAAAGGTTTCCCTCGCACATACGTGCTAGTTGTTCCTGACTCTAGGGGACGGTGCTCATCTCCGTTTCTAAGATGAAGAGCCAGGCTGTCCGATAACAATTCTGTGGTCATGTGGCTGGCATGACTAAACGCCAAAGGTGCATGGAATGCTGTTACCTTCCCACCAAAGGTGGTCCCTATTTTTCTACTTGCATTTTCTATGTGCTTTCAAACTGCTGGGTTGGCAGAAGCTGGGACAAGTAACGGGAGCTCACCCTGTTACGCGGCATTAGGGATTTGAACCGCCAAACTGCCAACCTCTCTGATCAACAAGCTCAGCTTGTTTTAGCACTGAGCCACCGCCTCCCCTTGTTTTTTTTTGTAATTCTTCATAAATATTTGCAGACATCTCTGTACATTTTATACGTTAAAAAAAATGTATTGTTTTCATGGCATTTAGTATGAAGTACACGTTATGGGGAAGGGCGCTCCAAAGCTTCCCAAAAGTTGATCCAGAGATTTAAGCAGACATGACACTTGCTAGATAAACATTGTTGCCTTGTTTATCATGCATATGGTGGAATGCTCTGTTTAAAAAAGAAGCAGAGTCTTTTAAGAACCAGAGGATTTAACTTCTTTATCCTTTTGTAGTTTCCTCTTAGAGTCCCTGTGCAAACCATTAACAAAGAAGCCCACAGGCCAGCAAGTCAATTTCAGAGAGGTCACGGTTATGTTCACTAGGACCCTTTCTTCCTTTTTCTTCTCTCATCTTTATCAGACTGTCATTTTAGCCTTCAGGCATTTTATAAGCTCTTTTTCTTGCTCCATTATCTGAGAGGACTCTTCCAACCAAAATAAGTTGTAATGGTGGACAGATTTTTTTTTCCAAATTACTTATAAACCGGCTTTCAGGAAAACCATATGTATATTTACATCTAAAGTCTTAAGGAAAATGGTAATATATAGCTTAAGTAAAACCTCTGTTTTTTAAAAAAATGCCCTGGTTTTATATATCTATTCCACCTTAGTTATTAACCTGAGTGATTAAAGTATTTGAACTGTCAAGGAGAATCAATAATTGTAAATGACGGCACATGCCCTGCAGAAATGAGTCAGCTTAAAGCAAATTCTATCTTCAAACCATAATTTGAATAATTTTGAGCTTTTATCATTTGGCTTACTCCCCTAAGGGATGGCTTTTGATCTGCAAGGGGACGAAAATGCTGAAATCTAATGATACATTGGATAATAAACTTGGCTAACAGGGTGGCTCTATATCATCCTGGGTTTCTTCTTTATTATAAAGCAAGTGACCTTTATATTTCTTATCAAGTGCTAATTCTTGCTACTCCATAGCAGCTAGTTTCTGTCATGTGCTTATTTATTTATTTTATTTATGCACCAAATTTATAGGGCTGCCCATCTCACGAAAAGTGACTTTTATCCACATGATTTGGATAAGTAGCAAAGTCTGTAAATTTCCCTGGGTTTATCAGTTCTGTATAGTGAAACATCTCATGTTAGTTGGTTTGGAGAAAATATCCTGTTTAAGAATAAGACTAATTATACTCATTGTTAAAGCAAGGTGAGCTACTGACAAATATTCCTGGTGAAATACCAGTCTGAAAAGTCAAATTCAGTGCAATTCTATGGATATGGTATATTTACCGTTCTTTAAAATGAAGGGTAAATTTAAAATATAGAAGTATGTAACACAACAGAGTTGGAAGGGACTTTGGAGATTTTTAGTCCAACCCCATGCTCAAACTCTATAACATTTCAAACAAACAGCTGTCCAGTCTCTTCTTAAAAACCTCCAGTTTTGACCACCCACCCACAACTTCTAAAGGCAAGCTCTTCCACTTGTTTATGTTCTCATGTTCTCATGTCAGGAAATTTCTCCTTAGTTGTCTCCTTGATTAGTTTACATCCATTGCTTCTTGTCCTGTCTTCAGGTGCTTTGGAGAATAGGTTGATTCCCTTTTCTTTGATCTTTCTTTTCATTAAACTAGATATACCCAATTCCTGCAACTGCTTTTCATATGTTTTAACTTCCAGTCCTCTAATCATCTTTGTGCTCTTCTCTAGAGTCTCAACATCTTTTTTATATTGTGGTAACCAAAACTGGGTTGCAATATTCCAAGTGTGGCCTTACAAAGGCATTATAACATTGCACTAACACTTCACATGATCTTGAGTCTCTCTCTCTCTGTTAATGCGGCCTAGGACTGTGTTTGCTTTTTTGGCAGCTGCAGCACACTACTGGCTCATATTTAAGTGATTGTCTGCAATGTCAAGGCTTGAATTGTTCTGCCTGGTGTCAGTTCAGTAATGTTCAGCATTATTTCATTGAGAGCAGACAGGTACAACTCATATCACAGAAAAGACCACATTGATGGTAACTTTTAGCAACAAGATTTGTTAAGTTTTCAAAAAAAATGCTGCACAAGGCTGCTTGGTGGGTTGCATGTGGCTTTGGGTCATATGATGTGCACGCCTACTCTAGATTTTAAGGTTAGAATGTAGATAATCTGCAAATAGATTTATCCATTAAAAACATGCAACAAAAACTGGAAGGTACAATTATGAATCACCAAAGATTTAATGTCAGTAATCTCCGGCTCTGATGGAAAGGTCTCTGAGGCTACCTTCATTGGTAGTTCTGTAGACAACGATGTGGTATCTCATAGAAACAAGATGAATTGGACGGTTTGGGGCCATTATTGTAGTTTTATATCTTTCAGTTTGTCACCTTGGTTTATGAGCTAGGCAAATAATTATCTGCCTATTTGTTTATGAAGAAATTCACCATAAGAACCTGGAACAAATTAAGAACACATTCTTGTTGCTATTTGTGTGCAGATTAATAGGGCATGACTAGCACATATGTGTGAGGGGAACCTTTACCTTTATAGTGTAAGCAATATTTGGAAGATACCGAAATGCCTGTTGAACTTGTGAAAATTGTTTCGTTTTGCAGTCAGGTTTATTTGGCCATAAAATTCTCCTATGTCTCCTCAAAGTATAAACTATATACTATAAACCAGATTACGTATAAACTATAAACAATGGTGTGATGTGTTAAAAGGCATTTTGATATTCAGTCCTATCAACAAGATGTGAAAGAATTATGGTGGTGGCACATTGGTTAGAATGCAGTATTTCAGGCTACTTCTGACTGCCGTCTGTCTGCAATTTGGCAGTTCGAATCTCACCAGGCTCAAGGTTGACTCAGCCTTCCATCCTTCCGAGGTGGGTAAAATGAGGACCCAGATTGTTGGGGTCAATATGCTGACTCTGTAAATCACTTAGAGAGGGCTGTAAAGCACTGTGAAGTCTAAGTGCTACTGCTATTTCTGAGAATCATGGATCAGTAGGACTCTAGCTCTATTAATATAAAAGCTTTTGTCACTCTATCGTTCTGGTCTGTAAGGGTCCAAGTTGTCTTCTGGAAAATGTAGGCTAGAAAATAATTATCAGTTGGAGCCCCTGACTTTTTGTGGGTGGTGTCTACCTATGTCACTTATGAGTAAATATCTTCTAAGAGCTTTTTAAAAATATTACAGATTAAACATTCTCATTCACATACAATTCTTCCCTTTTGCTTTCTGATTTCCTTGCATTATATGCAAGAAGCTTATTTGTTATGGTGGATGGGAAGAAGCGTTCATGGTTTTTATAGATGGTGCAACTGTCTGTTCAGACCTTGAAAGCATCTCTTTTCTCCTTCATAACTGGACAATAAAAGCTAGTGTCTCTAGACATAAATTATAAACTAAATTCTTAATAGTTCTGCATGCAACTGTTTGAAATGTGCATCTATTTCTTCTCTTCCCATGCAATCCAATTTTAGACTTAATGTGAGCCTTACCCTATTTTCCATTCTGCACGATAATGGCAAATTTCTTTTTCCCTGGCCTCGTTTACTGTCCTATGACTTTGAGTGAATGGTAATGGTTCTTTGGATACCACTTTGACTTGGATTTAGCTCCTACCATTTGCCTGTTGTGGTTTATTTCATTTCACGGATTACCCTCCACGTTGTGTGCTGCAATCTGCAGTGGGATAGCCAGTTTGACAGCTCCTGTGTTGTACTAGATGAATCTCGTTCTAATCTTTGGTTGTGAGGGCTGGCATAGTGGAGATGCCCTCAGCTATATTTTTCACTTCTCTCTCTCTCTCTCTCTCTCCTTGTGTCATTTCCCACTATGACTTCTGCCTGGCAGCCATTCTGGACTGATGAGTGTCGGCTCCACATTAAAGAACTCAAGCTTCTGGCAATAAGCAATTAATTCTCCCCACCCCTCCCCACCTCCCTTCCCCTTCTCCCAGTCTCACCCTTTATCATTTCTGGGAGCACCAGCCTCCAAGGAGGAACCACAACAGATTGGCAGTCATTCATCCAGCACCCAGCCACCAGCAATGTGATTGCTTTTGCAAGGGCTGGTTATGTGAAAGGGAGAGAGGGATTTATTTTATTTATTATGTGTCAAATTCTGTCAACAATTGCTAAAGGCAAAAGCTGCTGCTGGAGTTGGTGAGCCTGTTTTCCCAGAAGAATATGGATGATCAAGATGAAAGGACCATTGTCTTATATATAGAAATTGAAGAGAAGCTACATCTGCCCCCCTCCCTCTCTCTCCGCCAGCCTCTGTAAAAGCAGATGCTTTCTGAGGTATAAACTAGTAGGAGAGAGAGAGAGCACACTGACTAAATTTACGCTTTGCTCTAAGCTATGTTTTATGCAATCGTTAAAATGATGTGGTTCACACAAAACAAAAGGCCATAAACTAGCAGGCACAAATTGTGGTCCCTGTGGTCTTAAGCAAGTGCCTTCTCTAAATAAATAAATGAAAAATGCTCAGATTTCTATAAACCCTGTCTTTATCCCTTTTGTCACCATTGTCTCTGTATCACTCTTGTAGCTAAGTGATAGCACCACTATATAGGACAGACATGCAGAAGACTAGCAGAGTACATCCTTATACATCAGACAGCACTCAGAGTACAAGATGAAAACTCCTCAATTTCACAACACATGGTCAAACTCAAATATAGTTTTGACTGGGAAACTGAGTATTGTAGACCAAGCTAAATCCAAAACTGCTGGGGAACTCCTAGAAGCTTGGGATTCAGATAAATCAACCATCAATAGACATATAGAGATAAGTCACATGTACCCACCATTCAAAAGAGATAATAAAAATCTAAGAAGAAAACAAAAAGACCAGAACACATCCTTGTTAGTAACCAACACCCAGATAAGCAAGGATTAACATCAGACAAACAGTTAAGCAGAAAACAATACTGCCAGGAACTGCCAAGGAGGAAACCACAACCCCTCCCACTCTGGCAACCCACACTCAGTAGCACTGACCAAGGTACCAAGTTGGTTAATGAAATATCTGCAAGCAAACAGCCAAGCTCAATTGGGCACCAAGGACTCCATGAGCAGCACTATTCTTCTTGGCAAGCACAGTCTTCCACTTTGCTACACTCCCATGAACCTCATATTTACTGAGTATTTTTCTGATGGAATCACAAACATTGTAGTAAAGAATAGAGAGCCCACAGATTGCTGGATATCGTTTTGCGCCTCAGTGTAGCTTTTTCATTCAAGCCAAAAAGTTCTACTTTTACTTACTCATGTTGTGAAGATCATACTTTGATATTGAATATCCAGAATTCTGTTCTTTAAATAAAGCAGGACCTCCCACATTCACATCTGATTAGAATCCCATTAATTGAAACATCTGTCTCTAATTTTTCCTTCAAATAAACTGATAATCTTAGGGGTTGAATACTTTTGCCTGTAGTAGAATCCACATGAAACACTGTTAACATTCAGTAGCAAAGATACACAAAATTTAGAAAATCTGAAAGGGGACAAATGAATTTTCATGGACTTGGACATAATAATAAACGGATGGTACTTCCTTCGTAGTGCTGAAGGAGTGATCAGTATATGGCTAAATGTGATAGCCCTTACACCGTCCTATGTCTGTTCATGCTTAATTAACGGCAGAAAAGTACAATACCCTGATTTATATGCCTCTAATATGTTTACTAAGCAAGAATCAGCCACAGAAGTTTCTTAAGGTGTGAGCTAAATATTATTTGCTGATTATGGAAGATGAAACTGTTGCTACAAACTAGAGCAATCTGTTCAAATATTGGCAATTCTACACTCAGCCAACAAAAGCAGTTCTTTTGAGTTTTGAGTAAAGCTTTAGGAATTTCCACTTCTGGAGAAAAGCAAGCCAGACAAAATACCACTGGATTTGGGATCTAATCAGTCATTGCTCAAGATGGAACAAGCAGTCATTAGTGTTCATTCATGCACTGTGATCTCTTATAGCTTCCAAACTGAAGTGGTCAAAGTAGCATTGAATGGGCAGAGGATATCACCCCTTTCATTCGGGAATTTCTTATAGTTGGAAGCAGTGGATGAGTTAAGATGTATCTGTCTCTTTGGATTGCTACCCTTTCATAAGTGTTGAACAATTCCTTAAAGGTCTTTTAGGCAAGCTTGGAGCCTGGTTGTATTGCAAGGAATCTGCAACTTGTACATTTTAGCAAAAAAAAAAAAAAAAAAAAAGCCCAATGAAAAATTCCTCTAGAATTTAAAATTTTAATCTAAAAAAAAAATCATTAAAACACCTCATAGATTTTTAACTGTTCTTTGTTTCTGATTCATTGTTTCTTGAATTCTGTTAGGAATGCCAAGCCAGGGAAGCACAATCTGTGTAGCGTTTTGGGGACAAGGTGCTGTGTGCAAGTATAAAGTTATACAATAATTATTCATGTATAATACCAAATAGGTCTCTTTGCTTTTGAATTTCAGCATGCTCCAGGCCATTGGAGTGTTCAAGAAAAGCTACATAGAAGAAGGATTGCCCTGTATTTGTAGGCACCACACAAGTCTTTATTCATTGTGTAGTTCAATTGGCTTGTGAGCAGGTGCTTTTCTGTGCCTTTGTGAAAAGGGTATTAAACGCATTTTTCTTGATGTCCCACAATTCTATATTTTTTAAATAATTGTTCTTCATTCAGGCTGTTTGTAGCCAGAACACAACTTCCCGCTTAACACCTAGACAGCCTAATTATTATTTTTAATTCAAAACCTTTGAATGACAACAGGATGCAATTTGGATAGTGAAACAAAACAATCTCCTAATTTTCTTATCTAATCAAAACATGATTTGATAAAATTGAAAGCAGGTGGAAGGAGAGAGATGAAATTGATGAAACACATTCTTTGAAGACAGGTGCTTACTGTAGTTTATTCCCTAACAATTTTGTTCACTGTTTTCCCTTCCCCTTGTTGTTTCTAATAAATAAGCAACCAAGTAGCCTCAGAAATAACTATTGGTATATTAACTTGGAGTTAATAATATACATCTCCAGTTCTGGGGGGGGGGGGGGGGGGATGAAAATGAGGAAAATAAAATAGTTAACTTTTAGTGGTGTAGAGTTTCATGGCTGCTATCTGTTGGGCAGTATTGGAGTTTAGAGTTCATCAACTGTGGTCTAGACAACAGATTTCCTGGCATTTAACTGGTATCTTCAGAGGCAGGCTGTCTTTGATAAATATGTGAAGATACATAGACCATCTTGCCTCCAACGATGCCAGTCACTTTTGCTGGCAAAATATCAGGAAATCTGGACCACCCCCCCCAAACTGCCCAAAAGTTACTTTCATTGATTCTGAATTGGTTCATAATAGCTTTTCTAAAAATTTATGAGACTCTTGAGGTCTGTTGAAGCTTTCAGTAGAAAAAGATTCCACAGTTTGGGAGCAGCTAAGGAGATAAGTTGGTAAGTTTTTTTAAAAGAAGTTTCTGTAGATATTAATAATGAAATAAATACAAAATGAGAAAAGCAGCTTGTTAAATATAATAGGAAAGATTACTGGGATGGATGGAAGTGTCAGCATTGAGCATTTTTTCTATGTAATAATTTTGATCCTTTCTATCATCTTATCACTCAGAACAGGGGTCTCCAACCTTGGCCAATTTAAGGCTTGTGAACTTCAACTCACAGAATTCTCGGAATTGAAGTCCACAAGTCTTAAAATGACCAGGGTTGGAGACCCCTGACTCAGAGGACAGTTGACCTTTCACTTTCAACTTTTGTTTCTTATTTTTGTAAATCAATAGAGCATTCCGTTGTCTCAACTTTATCATATAGATCAAGGTGTGATTTTTCAAAGTCAAAGAGATATCTTACAAAATGAGAAAGATGTGCCAAGGTATCTGTGCAGGGATGACTTAGAACAGTAGTCTCCAACCTTTTGGGCACCAGGGACAAGTTTTGTGGAGAGAGGTTTTCCATGGATTGGAGGAAGCATGGTTTTGTGTGCTGCCTGTATCCCACGGATGAGGCTTCACTTGTTTGCGTGGCCTGGTTTCTGGCATACTGTGTACAGGTGCCAGCCCATGAATGGTGAGGGGGGGGGGTTAGGGGCCTCTGACTTATAAGGTTACATTATAATTAAATGGGTGGATGACAATATTGTCATTCACGCTGCTGTCCAAAATTCAGTGTCTCTGCTATCCAGGAAAAGATACATTGGCTAAGCAGTTGATAAACTTGTGGTGTTTGAATAAGGAGATGTTCTCATTAATCCTGAGAATTGGCTATTCAAAAAGATGGAACAGCTGGGAAAAAAACCTGAGGAGCATCAGAGCCATTTCTTCTGAGGAACTTTCACTCTAGTGTCATTAATGCTGAGTCATGAAGCTCTTTAGAAAAAAAAAATCCATAGGTACCAGGTGCTTCCTGTTTTTCAGTACGGCAGATTTTTTATTCAATTAGGCACTGTTCCCTATATATGCCAAATACAACATAGCAGGATGGGAGCATTTCTGGCTGAAAAAATCACTAAAATGTGTATATCTTTAGGATGGAAAAACACACAAGCTCATTGATTGTATTTGTCTAGGCATCTGAGGAGGCATATTTTACGTCAGATTGCTTTTCAAGCACTTTTAAGGACTCTGCATACCTGCATAATAGCACATACCTCTGGCCCATTTACCAGGATGCCCCACGATTTTGGTTATCGAAGATCAAAGAGCTGTGATAATCAAATTCATAGCTAACAGTGAATTTCTCAACCTGTCCCTTTTTTAGGAGTGTTGAAGGAACAGCAGGAACAGGATGTTGAATTCTTTTTGGAAAAAAAATGAGAAAAACTTGTTTGAACTTTAGAAACCAGGAAACTCAATATTCATGGAGCTTAGAGGGAGGGAGCAGGGATTTGCCAACTATTCTGAGTTAGTTTGTTTGATTTTGTAGCTTTAATAATTCATAGATGCAAGGGATAGATTGGTGAGAATTCCTGTAAGGTGTTTTTGAGATAGCAGGACTTCAGCAATGCCTGGAATACACTACCTGACTCTGTTGTTACATCCTCAACCCACCATAGCTTTAACCTTAAACTGTCTACTGTTGACCTCACACCATTCCTAAGAGGTCTGTAAGGAGCATGCATAAGCGCACCAGCGTGCTCTCTGTTCCTGTCCTACTGTCTCAATTTATTCATACCCATTTCCTTTATTAATATCCATGTTTATACTTATTCCTGTTATCTCGTACATGTTTGACAAACTAAATAAATGAATAAATACCAGGCCTTTGGGCATTTGGCAGTCATTCCTGGTATAGAAAGACACACCTCTTTCTTGCCTTTGCTATATGCTCTATTTTATAGAATAGGCCTTCCTGAATTGTGCTAAACTGAAGCATGTGCTAGTTTGCCTTAGGGAAATCCCCAATGAGCATACATATCTTTAGGCTCCTAAGGCCAGTTTTTGAAGTCTGTTACACTTAGCTTGAAAACATGTTATTCTCCTCTCTCTCTGCTATTTAAGGCACGGATGCCTTTGCCATTAGGCCCTGGTTGGCTAATCTGGTATTGCATCAGGATATTGTTGCTGAAGTGGTGGCCTTCTGGGATCCAGGGTTGTTTTCCTGGCTGATCCGGTTTATTTTTATTCTCTTCTGTTCTCTTGAGTATTGCAGCTAGCCTTTTGGGAAGCAAAGATGGTACTATGAGAGCAAAAAGTGATATGAAGAGCTTTTGGCCTCTACTTTGCCAGCCACTTGTTGAAGGTAATTGGGAAAGTTCACCCATGACTCAGACGGTAGTTGAGCATTTGGCTCAGTCAATAATGAATCTTGTTTCCCATCAAATGTAACTGCAGCATTTCCACCAGGGCATCCAGAGATGCCGTGATTTGTTGCCGGTGATCGGTATCACAAAGAAATGGGGAGATGCGCTGAGTCCTGCAGAGACAGAGCTGGATGATATTCTGAAAAATAACCTTGTAATAGATTTGGGGTTTTTGAAGGTTCTTTTTTTAATATTAGGTCAGGTTGTATTTCTAGGTCAGACAGGCAGAAAAAAGAAGATTGATATTTTGGTTTGTCAGGATCCACATCCTATCTTGTTGTTCTGCAGCTTATTTCTCATAGAGAACGGTCAACAAGGAAGAGTTAACAATTGTTAACCACCTGAATGATAAAGTTAAGCACCTTTATAGATTTTGTTATTGCTTTCAGAGGGCACGTACTAGTGTTAAGTAAATAGAGATATTATACCCCTAAACTTGCTATTTATTCAGTATATGTTCCCTTAATTTGAGTTAAGCCTTGGAGAAACAGCAAAGATTAGTGCATCCTTAAATAGCAAAAGCCAGTTTTCTTAGTTATGCTACCTACTATCATACTTAATATTTGTATTTCAGCCTACATTTAAGGAACTTAAATTTCAGTGTATGGTTTCCACCATATTTGTTTTGCAGGTCAATCTGTATCGATCTTCCAGAGATTTAGTCTTCCAAGCTTTTGGACTCCTGTGGGAGCCCATCCTCGGGGAACTTCTCTCTATCAAAATATGAGGTTCCCTGAGGATGGGCTCCAGCATGAGTACGACAGTTTGGAAGATTAAGGCTCTGGTCCCAGTGATTAACCCAGATTGGATCCTGCAACATAAGCCTGTGGCTAGATTTTCCCTCCGTATATGGCTAAAATAAAGTTGGATAGTTTGAGGTTGAACATATTGTGAGATCCCAGTTAGAGTTTCAGTAAGTATAAACCAAGCCATCAGGTTAAGCTGTGATGCATTTTATTTATTTGGGCACAGTTATACGTTGATAAATGTGTTTAGTTTAGGAGATAGGATAGCGATAATAGAATGGTTCAGGTTCACCTTATGAGCTTCATAGCAGATGATAAATTCAAACTTGGCTTGAAGTGCTTTCTTCAATGTTATTTCCACTGTACTGCATTGATTTTCTCTAGTGTTCTTGTCAACATTGCCTTGGCCTTTCCTTTCATAGCAAGTTGAATAGTGAAATACCATGGTAAACAGCTTGTCTGATACTCCAAGGTCCTTCTGTTTTTTTTAATTCACTGGCAGCTTTTGTGACAGAACTGTCAGACTATATTGTGTTGCAAACCTTTTCATTCTCTTTGCAATGGGCACACAAGAAGAACTGAAAACTCAATACTTCCAAATACATGTGTATTGTGATTCCTGCATTTGTTACGGGCCATATTTCCATTAACAATTACATCTGCTTAACAAAGCACTTTGAATAGTAAAGCAAGAAAGAAAGAGAAATAATTCTCTTGGACATCTACATAATGCCCCTCTGGCTTATACAGAAATCTCCTACCTGTTTTCATTTTTAAAATTCTTTTGAATAACAGCATCATTATCATCCGAAATTAGTAGAGGTGCACATAAAAAACTTTTCAAATCTTGAAATAAATAATTTTATTCTGAAGGAAATTATTTTGAATTGGTAGTGATTGGATGTAACACAATTCAAAGTAAATTGCACGTTCCATGTCTGGTTTAAATAAAATTTATAAGAGTTTGAAGTTTTTCAGCAATGGAGAGCTTTCTGATATGTTAGGGAAGGGAATGAAGGAATTAAATGCTGTGGTCAAACTAAGAGATTTGTAAGATATAGTTATTATAGCCTGTCTCAATAAAGTATGGCTTCCTATTGATTTCCTGGCCTGCTCTACCTAGTGGGGTTGACAACCAGGACTCTCTTGGCCAGAAAAACAACATCTGAACTGCAAGTGGCAAGACAGCTTCCAATGACATCACTAAAGCAGAATGGTTTCACTCTCAAAACATTTCCCACCTACAAAAAAATTCAAGTTGGTCTATGTCCGAAACAAAATACCGTACATTATTTTGAATTAGAAAGAAACCATTTATGCATGGTTCGCTTCATGCATGAATCACTAGAAGGTGAGTGCTCCAAGACATTCATGTTCAAACCATTTTGCATCTCTCTAGATATCAGTGTGTGGCAAAGCAAGGTTCCAGACTCAGACGTAATCTGATCTATAAGCTATATTTTTAATTATTTCTGGCATTGCCTTTAGCACCCATACGAGAACATAAAATGGTGACTGCATCCAGGACTTTGAAGTATACCTATATATTCATGAAATAGATAAAGTAAACTGAGCCCTAGAGATGTTTATGGAGATTCTCAATCATCCAAGTCATGGTTATCCCAAAGGTGCTTTTTTCAGCCCTAGAGAGCTTTCTGAATCTGAGAGACCAGTAGGCTGGTAAGGAACAACCCACAGGTGTGTGCTTTATGATTGGATATCTGTAGAAGAGAGACATCCTTAGGGTGCTGTTAACATGCTCTTAAATTTCTTGAACCCCTACTCTTTACGAGACCGCCTACTGCCACCAGTGGCCTCCCATCGGCCGGTACGCTCTCATAGAGAGGGCCTCCTCCGGGTGCCGTCGGCCAAACAATGTCGACTGGCGGCCCCCAGGGGGAGAGCCTTCTCTGTGGGGGCACCTACTATCTGGAATGAGCTCCCCCTGGAGATTCAGAGGATCCCGGACCTACACACCTTCCGCCGCGCTCTTAAGACCCTTTTATTTCACCAGGCAGGCCTGGCCTGATTCCCCCTTTTTAAAAAATGTTATAAATTTTAATTCGTTTTAATCTATTGGGGTTTTAAATATTTTTACGGCCAAATTTATTTAATTGGATTTTAATTGCGTTTTAAATGTTATACTTGTATGTTTTATTTATGGCTGTTCACCGCCCTGAGTCCTTCGGGAGGAGGGCGGTATACAAATTAAATAAACTGAAACTGAAACTATTGCCACCAAATTCCTGTCCAGGAATGTTATTAGCATGAGATGTTCTTCCATTTCTAACGTAGCTTTTCCATGATAATATAGAAAGCAGAGTATTAGTACTTTTTTCCACTGATGGGATGGGAGGAGCAGTAACGTTAGTGTTAGTATTTGTGATTTTCTGATCTAGACATATGTAAATATCACAGAAGTAAAACCTAACCCAAAGCAGAATTTTGTAAATAACTGTACCTAACAATGATGACTTAGGTTAACATGAGCACAACCATAACATTTTATAAGCTGTATTTTGAATCATTAAATTGTCTTGTTATCTATAAGCAGAAATGTTATGAATCAGACATTTTTGTGGTCTGGGTATAATGGTTATACAAACTGGAGTAATTGGAGACAGATCACTTTACTGCACTTTCAGTGCAGTAAGAAAGCGCATGATTCAGAATTCTGAAAGGCTTTGGCAAAAAAAACAAAAATAGTAAGGGAAGAAGAAGCTGAGTTAGTAGAATGAATGCCAGGAGTTGGAAACCACAAATCTTGAGAGCATCCAGGTGAGGAAGAGTAGAATACGAAAATAACAGGCTGGAGAATCCTCATTAGTTGAAGTAGGATGATAGCAAGGAGAAGCTTTTAGAGAGAACATTTCCAAATGTAGATCAGTCACTAGCCAAGTATGTCATTTGAATAACAACTTTCCTTTACTGAATTTGTTTTATTATTTTTATTTTTAAATAAACAATTCATCATTAATCAATCAGTGTAACATCTGGGTACAATTTTTTTTGGTCATCATATTCAACATTTATCATCATTTTCTTAGTACATATTTATCTTTCCTCTTACATTTAAATTTAAGTTATTACAACTTATTTTTCCCATATTTCTTATTTTTACATTGTCTATTGTCTATGTTCAGTCTCTATCCATTGATAAAATTGCCCCCATATGTTGTAATACTCAGTTTCTTCCTTCCCTCTAATTGCTAATGTTAATCTACTCATTTCTGCACATTCTAATATTTTCTTAAATAGTTCTCCCTTTGTAGGAATTTTTTCTGCTTTCCAATTTTGTGCAAATACCATTCTTGCTGCCATTATTACATGTATAATCAAATATATTTTTGAATATACAGCTTTCCTTTACGAATGTTTAGTTATAATGCATACCTTTTTAAAGTGGTTAATACTATCATATTCACATTAAAGTGTAATTTTATTTCAGAGCTAACCATAGTAAACTAGTACCGTGCTTCCCCCCAAAAAAGACCTAACCTGAAAATAAGCCCTAAATTGTTTTTATACGTGCACCCAATATAAGTTCTACCTTCAAAATAAGCCCTAATTAAGACCCCGCCCACTGCAAGGTGCACAGGGTGGGACAAGGCGCATAGGTAAAAATTAAGCTAGGGTGGGGATGGAGGGGTGGAGCTGCCCTACTAATAACCTTCGGACAGTTGCAGCCAGGCCTCGCACATCCTGACACCTGCCTTGCTACCCTACTTCTTCTGCGGCCGGCAAAGCTATCCTGAAGGCCTCTGCAGCTGATAACAGAGGTCTGGATCGATTCGGACCTCTGTTATCAGTTGCAGAGGCCTTCAGGAAAGCCTTGCCGGCCTTGCCAGCCACAGAAGTTCATGAAGGCCTCTGACAGAAAAAGGAAGGCCAGGGGTGATGCACACAACTGAGGTGAATAAATGGAAGACATCTCCCAAAAATAAGACCTGGCGCCCAGTGGTGGGTTGCTCCCGGTTCTGTCCGGTTTTATAGAACTGGTAGTAAAACCGGCGGGAGGCTCTGCCCATCCACCACAACATCATCGGTGATAGCGCACACGTTCCCACTGCGAACCGGTAGTAAAGGTAAGTGGAACCCACTCCTGCTGGCACCCTTTTTGGTGGAAAAAAAATAAGACTCTGTCTTATTTTCAGGGAAACAAGTACTGTAAATTAGATTGGTGTTAATGCTCACACCATTGCTATCAGACATGAAGCAAATATGTAAAACCTGTTTTTTAAAACTTTCTCTCTCACAGGACTGCCCACAGATCCTTCCAAGCACCCAGATCTATATCCCTGTTGGTGTAGTGAAGCCTATCACTTTAACTGCCAAAAATCTGCCACAGCCACAGTCTGGACAGCGCAATTACGAATGCATCTTCCATATCCCTGGGAACCCTTCCCGTGTCACGGCCCTGCGTTTCAACAGTACCAGCATCCAGTGTCAGAACACCTCGGTGAGTCCATAGCCCAGAACTGTCTTTTGAAAAACGTATTTTGGCCTTGGATATAGAGGAAGACTGAGATGTGTAGAAAAATATGTAACCATCTCAACCTGTAAAATATTTGAAGTCTTCCCATGTCTTGCAATTATGCATTAATTATATCCATAGACTGTGTGTTCCTGCATATGCTCCTTACACAGTATCAGGAAGGATGTATTTGTGTTCTTTGCTCATTTTGCCTAATTAACGTTGACTTTTTTTAGTGGGTTGGTGTCTTCCCCCCCTTTTTTTAAAATGGAAATTGTAGTTATTGAGCTTCATCCAGGTTCTTCTCTTAAGATTTAGCATTCTACTCTCATTCATTTTGTTGTTGTGTTGTTATTGTGTTGAGAGGAAGTAGTATTAGGTATGTTCAGCACCTTGGGTTACTTATAAAGTAATAAAGGCAGGCTAAAAATTAAATAAAAAATAAATTCATTCACAGGTGTGTTTGGGGGGGGGGGTAAGAGAAGTTATTTTTCCCCTTGTGTCCATATTGTCCTATCCTCAAATATTTCCTGGATGAGAAACTAAATGTTTTTAATTAGGTCAGGTTAGTATTCTCACGTGAGATTACTTAATTGCAATGAGTGCTCTTTTGACAGAAAAAAAATAATAACAAAGGTAGCAGCAGGTGTTGTTATTGTTTCAAGAAGTTCCACATCCCTCATAGTACCAGAGTGTTGGATGAATGGTCTTAAGGGAGCTCTGATCGTAAAGACCGGTAAACTTAATGTGCTAATCTGTAGAGACGTACCATTTCTTGGCTAGCCTTCTGGGCTATCTTCTAATCATCAGGTCTTTATTTAAGTCTCTGTTCTTCTGAATAGGCCACATTAGCTCAGGGGAGTGAAGCGCAGTTAAATTAGCAGGACAATAGAATAATATTGATAGGAAATTCTAGATGAGTCTAGAGGCACCTGATCAGACCATCAAAAAATTGTACATGTAATTAGTGTCAGCAAGTAAACTATTACTTCTCTCCATTTTTCACTCTGCATAGAGGCATCCGGTGAACTGTTCCATTATAACAAAATTTGGTGAAATTGCCTATTTGGTAGCCTTTAAGAATAAACTTATATAGCCTATTCCTTACACTTTTCTTGTTCTTCTCAAAGGGGAAAGTTCAGAACACAGAACTTTTTGTCATTGTTTATTTTACGCTATATTCTTTCCCCATAGCTGAGATTTATAGCCTGCAATTCTCCACAACTTTGAGTATAATCCCCAAATTGCTGATGAATTATAATTTTAATGTGTTATGAAAAGTAGACTTGATTAAGTATACTGTATGGGGAGAAATCAGATTAGATGTGATTAATTTCAGTTACATTAAGAAATTTAATTTTATTCTGGACCCATGTTTAGAAGTGTCATCTCTGTTATGTCGTTCGAAAATGAAATGCCACCCTCAGCTCAAAAAAAATTGTCTCTGATTATTTCGATATACATGAAACTACTGGCAGACTTTACTTGAGTTTTGGAATTTGATGCCCCAAGTCTTATTTCCTTTCCAGCTAAATCCAAAGAAGCTGTCCCAGGTTCTAAATTACTGTCATAATATTAGACAGAATAGAACAGATGATTGAAACACAAATTGAAGCTTAATCTAAATGGAGACACTGACAATCAGTTGAAATTCAGATCAGAAAATAAAGATGGAATCTGTATTGGTTGAACTTACTGTATACAGTAACTGTCTTGGGTGCTCTAATTCTGGAGATCTGGGATTTTGTAAACTAGATAGGAAACTATGATTGTTTCCCAGTACATCTCCACTCTGTTGGAAATGTAAAGCGCATAAAGGGACATACTATCATATATGGTGGTCATGTCCCAAAGCTAAAAAATTCTGGAACAATATAAAAATGCAACTGGAACAAATAATAACTCAAAAGGTTCCATTAAAACCAGAAACTTACTTATTAGGAATACCTACAAGCAAATATGAAAAAGAAATAATATATTTAATAACACACATTTTGACTGCAGCAAGAATCATATACGCGCAAAATTGGAAACAAGAAGAGGTCCCAACTCAAGAGAAATTAATATCCAAAATTATGGAATGCGCTGAGATGGATAGACTCACCAAGGAGATCTAAGAAAAGGAAGAATCTGAATATTATCTGGTCTGGCAAAAGTGGTATAAATGGTTAGAGGGAAGTGGGGGAAAAAAAGAGAGAGAAGAAAGAAAGAAAGAAAGAAAAATTAAATAAAAGAAAAGATATCAATAGAGTAAAATAAATTTTTACATCAAATGAAATTTAAGAAAGAGACACCAGATATCAATAAAATAATATCATTATATAAGGTGAGATAAATAATGTATACTTAAGAATATAGGATATTGTAACAATTCAGATATTATAGGTAGATGTCATTAAAAAGAAGCTTGTTTTGAATTGTTTTATTTGCATTTATAAATGTATTATGTGGTTTCTTAAATTAATAAAAGTTTAATTTTTTTTAAAAAAAAGATAGGAAACTATGATTTTGTAAACCAAATCTTGTAAATTAGATAGGAAACTATGAAGAGAATGTTTTCTATTGAATCTCTGGCATGGTTGCTGTTTGTACGGCCTGCAAACCCTCCAGGACTTCCATCCTAGCAGAGTTGCCGAGAAGGGCTATGTTTTTGTATGTGTGCAAATGAGTCAGGTCAGGCAGTAAATGATTTACCGTACTTTTTGGAGTATAAGATGCACTTTTTTCCTCCCTAAAAGAGGGTGGAAATGTTGGTGCGTCTTATACACCGAATACAGCCAGTTTTGGCCTCCCGAAACCCCGACCTGCGCGTCCCGTTTTTGGCAAAAACAGGCCCATTTTTTGTAAAAACAGGGCCTGCAGAGGGTTTGGGAGGCCTGCAGAGTGCTCCTGGGGGCCGGGGAAGGCAAACACTTTTTTCCCCCTTGTTTACCTCTTCGAAATCTTGGTGTGTCTTATACTCTGGTGCGTCTTACAGTCCGAACAAAATGGGTATTCAAAAATTAGGTTGAATGTTCTTTATAGGTAAAATCGTATTTTGTTGGGGTTGTGTATTCCTTCTTTCCTTTTTCAGTGTCACTTCTTCCTGCCTGCCTGCTAGTCATTTCTCTGGATACTGGTTGTTTCTGCTGCCATTAACAGCAGGACACTAGTCATGTTTACTGTGAGAGAAGCAAACAAGGCTTCTTCTCTTTTCCAAGAAACCTTGTGAGAGTATTGGGAATGTGTACATGCATGTGGATGCAATGCATAACCTCACACCAAATATTTATTTATTCATTGATTCTGCAATTCATATGGGGGGAGGTTATTTGTATGACAGTTGAGAAAACCTGTATTAGTACATGTACACTGAAGATCATGATGATAGGGAGTGGACAGTAGATGACACAGCAGACAAGGTTTCTTTTTGAGGTAACGAACACCCGAAAAGCTGGCTAAAATAGGCAAGCAGCGTAAAGGAGAAAGGATGCTAAGCTGTAAACAATACAACATAATAATCCTCAGGCACTCTGTGAAAAAGAGTAATATTAAAGTAATACTTGCAAAATCAAGGTAATTCTTGCTTAATGACTGCCCTGTTTAGCAACCATTTGAAGTTATGACAGCCACTCAAAAAAATTAAAATGTCCCAAACGACAAGCTGTTGGCTGCAGGTGTTTGGTGCGTTAACAAAGAAGGCACTCCTGCCTCTCTGCTCCAACCTATATTTTTAAGTTATTATTATTTTTGCAATTTTAATCTGTTTTTATATTTATAATTGTTTGGATATTTCTTATCCCACTCTAGGCTGCTAAGAATTGCCTAGTACACTGGTGGGTTGCTCCTGGTTCAGCCCGGTTTGGGTGAGCCAGTACTGGTGATGATGTGACGTCAGTGAACCGGTTCTCTATGACTGTGAGCTGGGCCCTCCCGCCTGCCCCCACGTTATACCTACCTTTATTTGTCATTTTTTAGCCCAGCTGATAGGCGTGGAAGAGTGGATTGCTGCACTTCAGCTGGGCAGAAATCTAATGCGCTTGCACGTGCGTGTGAAGCGAGAACCGGTGATAACACCAGTTGGAACCCACCACTGGCCTAGTATCATGAGATGGGCAGCAAATAAATAAACCTTACTATATAAATCTATAAACTCATTTTATCAAAACCATTATAAAGAAGAAAATATACAATTCTCACACACATAATTAATTTTAACAGCAAAATAACTTTACAACCAATCCTCACGCTTATGACTATTATTTTATCCTTTTATTCATGAAGTTTGCCATTAACATGCCTCATAGATGACTTGCAATGAGCAAGGTCAATGAAGAAGTCAGCGGTAAAATCACAAGTCATAGTCATGACTTGTTTTGCTTAATAGCTCTGGGTTATTCATTTAATGGCCATGACAGCATGAAGTTGTAAGTCTATTACAGTTATGTGATAGGCATTGCTTAGTGACAGAATTTGCCAGACCCAATTTTTGTTGTTAAACGAGGACTACCTGTGGTTGGTTTTAATCAGTTAACATATTTTGGAAATAATAATTCCAGAGATTCCAGTTTCAGAGAAATAATTCCTTTATAATCAGAAGTGGGTGAAGAACCTCTAGTGGTGTCTATCTCTTTTTCCCTCTTTGCTTTATATTGCATGGCTGTGGATTCTTGCATCTCCATAGTTCATCCTTGAGGCAGAATGTATATAGGTAATATTAATACACATTTAGAAATTTATCTTAGATTTTTTTGGACAATCTTAATTTGTGACACAAAAAAGAGCAGGCAGTAAAAATGGAGCATGCATTGTCTTAGGGTTTAAGGGAATATTCATGATGGATGATCAAGAGCAGTATTTGTCAGCCTTGCCAAGTTTAAGATGGGTGAACATCAATGCTCAGAATGCCCTAGTCAACATGGCTGGCTGGGGAATTCTGGAAGTTGAAGTCCACCCATCTTAAATTTGGTGAGGTTGAGAAACACTGACATAGAGAGCACTCATCTAGTTTATGAGGGACAGATTATTCCTTGGTCACTGACAGTTGCACTGTATACAACACAGTTTTGCTACTTTCCTAATCATTAGTTCAGAGATAGTTCTTTAGAGGTCAACCATAGCTATTTCCTTAGCAGGAGGCCTGTTAACTGCTCTGTCTCCAAGTTCTGTCAGTGAAACATATACATAGTCTTATCACATTCAGCTTGAAATCAGGTTGACTGGAATGTGGAGATGTGAGAAGAAATTGCTAGTAGGTAGTGTGGATGCTTCAGAAGAATAATTTTGATGTGCTTTGGGAGAAATCATATTAGAAGGAAGATGTGTTTCAAGAGACTTGAATCAGTTGGTTAAATCTCTTAGTTGCACCGCTCTACTGGAAATTTAGCTGTGAGCTTAGACTTTTTATCAGTTATAAATGTATTAAGTTTAGAGCCAGTCTTTTAGTGAACATGTATGTTCGTATCACTGAAAATTAATCAAATAAAATAATATAGCATACTAACTTGATTAAAACAGCAAGAGTAAAAGCTTAGGTATCTGAGAAATGGAGCTAGATCAAATTCAGCAAATTCTGTGAAAGGTCTTAAAAGATTGGGTTCGTTATTCTAAGAAGACAAAAATGATGCCAGCTGAATCTCAATGGGAATTGATGAGACAACTGGTTACGTTTATGTGAGTTGAAGCTGCAACAAATCTGAAAAAATATATCTTTAAAAGTTCATTCACTACACCAGGGGTTCCCAAACTTGGCAGCTTTAAGACTTGTGGACTTCGACTCCCAGAATTCT
>WNWU01000011.1:28338939-28378921 GCA_012654045.1 Ptyas mucosa | reverse complement strand
CTTGGCAGCTTTAAGACTTGTGGACTTCGACTCCCAGAATTCTATGCTGGCTGGAGAATTCTGGGAGTCGAAGTCCACAAGTCTTAAAGCTGCCAAGTTTG
Organism: Ptyas mucosa; assembly: GCA_012654045.1. Lineage (NCBI taxonomy): Eukaryota > Metazoa > Chordata > Lepidosauria > Squamata > Colubridae > Ptyas > Ptyas mucosa. The sequence continues at coordinate 28,378,820 of WNWU01000011.1, read as the reverse complement.
GGAACCCCTGCACTACACTATGAATTTTTAAACTACCTATTCTTTAATCTCTCTCCATTCTTTAATCTCTTCCCCTCTCTCCCACACCTCCCTCTCTCTGTGTGTATATAGTAAGTCAGGCCAACATATTATATAAATTACATTAAATGTTTGAGTTGGTTGCCATTTTTTAAAAAAATACTTCCTTATTCATTTGACATGTGACCTTTATACATTTCTAAGTACAATAACATTTTCTCTGAAATAAAAATTAATAACATTAATAAAACATATTGATCGGCCTGTGGGGATTCGACAAGACTTACGTCTGTGTCTTATGTTAATACAAAGTATTGATTATATGACTGAAAGGAAGATTTTGTTTTTTCTCAAATAGTTTTAAATAAAATCAAAGAATCCAACTTAAGAGTGACTAAGAGTACTGTGATGGCACCACATTGTTTTTCTTGCTTTTAAATTTAGTGCTACGTCCCTTCTTTTTGGATAAATATGGTCTCTCATGAAAAATGTTTCTGAATGTTCTGTATGAATAGACATCCTTACGATTTTCTGTCTGTTCATGCTGCTTTGATGCATCCTTTCCACTTTCTTTCTTCGAGGTTTTGGGCTTGCTTAGTTGTATTTTTAATGAGAAAAATAAAAGACAGACACAGATCTGACCATCAACATGTGGCTAATCCAGCATTCTGTCTTTCCTTACTCCAAGATACTGGCTTTCAGGTAATCTATGATTACAAATAGTTTCCTCATCTCTGCTTTTGTGAAGTGTCCCATGGCCCCATTTCCATCAAACTCTCAAAATGGTGAACCAGAGATTGAAACCCGTCAGCATCGAGTATCTTCTGTTCTATTATTTTTTGCTGGGTCTTGAATTCAGGGTCAGGGCCTTTCCCTCCAAATCTTTTCTTTGAAGCTTCCCATTTCACTTTAGAACACAATTGAGCTTCCTTCATTCTAAAGAGATTTGGTCTGCTTTATACTGAAGGACACTGTTTAACAATAAACAGCATGGCTGAACAGTAGCAAAAGTGTTAGCTTAATGGGTCCTGAAGGTTGTATTTGAAATACAGCCCACGGGGAAGGAAGTCTGTATCTATAGCAACACAAAACCCGAAAGAAGGAAGGGCATATTCTCATCTATAAGCACAAGACTGGAGAACATGAATTCCGTCTATGCTGTTATTGTTTCATTAACAAAAAAGGGTGCTTGGGAATTGTCATGGGATTTTTTTTCCCTGAAGCATAGTTCTGCATTCCTCTAGTGCAGTGATGGTGAATCTTTTAGGCACTGAGTGGCCAAATTGCACACGCATGCATGCCCAAAGTGAAAGGTGCGCCCATGTGAATGTGTGCACTTGCATGGACATAAGCATGCGTGGACATGCACGCATGCACAGCAGAGTCCCAAAGACCAGCTGGCCGGCGGGAGGTGGGGCATCTCAACACTGGCAGTGCAGCAAGAGGTAAGATCTTTTTCTTTCATGAGCTTCTGTTTCGTTGTTTGCAGGGAAACAGAAGCTCATGAAAGAAACACCATGGAGACCTGACCTGGGGCGATGGCGCACATGACAGCAGAGAGGGCTCTGCGTGCCACAGGTTTGCCATCCTGGCTCTAGCGGCTAAACCATATATAGATTTTGTGTGAAGGGAGGGCATTAAAACCCAATGAAATTTCTGTCAGCCTATTAATTATAAGACCATAGAAATGCTACTATGGAGAAGCAGGCCAAGAGATATTGTTTGGACATGTGCTCAGAATGCGGTTCTAATCTAAATGTAGATAATGGAAGTAGATAAACAAAGGCTCAAAAGCAGAATAGAGTTTCTGGAGCTTAAAAAGAACCAGGTGGCGCAGTGATTAGAGTGCTGTACTGCAGCTACTTCAGTTGACTGCTAGTTCAGCAGATCAGCAGATCAAATCTCGCTGGCTCAAGGTTAACTCAGCCTTCCATCCTTCCGAGGTGGGTAAAATGAGGACCCAGATTGTTGGGGGCAATATGCTATTTAGTATACTGTCGATTGTTGTAAGCCGCCCAGAGTCCTCAGAGAGTGGGCGGCATAGAAATTTGAATAATAATAATAATAATAATAATAATAATAATAATAATAATAATGATGAAGAATCCAAGAAAAGCTCATTTAAGAAAGAATTATTGTTCCGGTAATCATTTCTACTTCAAACTAGGCAGCATGTCTCATTTCATTTGCATATGTGTTTATAATTTTGCATGGGAAAAGTCATGGATATTCTCAGGATTGCACTTGTCATGAAAAAACCTAAAACTCTGAGTTTTATTTATAGGAAAGAGTTGATGTTTGTATTTTCCTATGAAATGACATCACCACGAGTGTTTGGCCCAAACCCAGTGAAATCCCTTTGACCTGAATCCTTTATTGCTTATAACTAATGGAAAAAATCTTCTAATCCCCTAGATCAAGGGTGTTAAACTCGATTTCATTGAGGGATGCATCAAGGTTGTGTTTGACCTTGGGGGGCTAGGATGAGCGTGGCTGAGGTGGGTGTGGCCAGCTTGATGTCACTAGTGTCAGGGGTGCCTGTGGCAGCCCGAGAGCTCTGCTAGCGAAAATGGGCTCCTGAGCTCTGTCTTTGGCTTAACGGCCTCCTGCAACCCTCTGCTAGTGAAAATGGAGCTCACCAGGACCACACACAGCCCTCCCAAGCTCCGGTTTTGCTGGCAGAGGCACTGCGGGCCAATTCTTTGCTGTTTCCAGAGTGGCCCCACATTCCAGATCTAAGCACCCTGTGGGCGGGATCCGGTCATGGAGCCTTGACTTTGACACCCCTGCCCTAGATCTATTCTAAGAGATTCTAAATTGTGACTATCCTTCCCATCCAGTTTAGGATTACACCTCTCTTAATTCAGATCTCTCCCTGGGAAAGTTCTGTGTTGCCAAAACTCTCCTGCACTACTTCTCCAGGTGCACATTCTATCACAGTAGAATACATGGATAAATGGAATTGATTCTAACCCCTATAAAAACTATGAAAATACAACTATTTTAACTCCATAAATCTCAAGTATTTTTATAAATGGGTGCAGTTTCACTCAGTTTTTGGCATAGGATTCAAAAATCTAATTATCTTTTGTCTTCTTGCGTTGTCTTTTCCGCTAGAGATCAGAAATTATATCTGAAGCAATATTTTATTAGATTTAATTATCATTTTTGCCTTAGCTTTTTACCAGGTTTGCATTCTATATTTTGTATTCTAGGTTTTGTTTAAGTTTTGGATATTGACATTTAAACTCATATTTAATTCAGTATTTGATTTCCATTTTGACAATAGCTGTCAAACTATTGAAACTGAAAGATCATTCTAGATCTTTGTTCATGCTTTCAAAGTTTGCACCTAGGTTTTGTCTTAATATACAAAGACAAACTCCCAATTTTGCATGTTTATTTTCCTGTTTTTGGTGTCCCCCTTCCCATTTCATCTAGCTTGAGTGTAATGCTTTATTCCATACAAAATTATATATTTTTGCATGATATTTTGTTATTTGGATTTAAAAAAAAACACTTTGATTTACATTTACATATCTAGTTTATGCTAGATAACAAGCATACAACAATGTTATAATAATCATTTATGAACCACATAGTGGATTTCATTATTTGAATGAGGACATTTGTTGCTGTTAATATTGCTCCATTCGTCCGTCCTTCTGTCTGTTTCCAACCTAGGCAACTTCCAGCTGTGTGAACTTCAGCTTCTGGAATCTTCAGGCATATCCATGCTGGCAGGAAAATTGTGAGACTTGAAATTTTAAAAGGTTTTGAAAAAGGATTAGGTGTCTTTATAAAGTGTAAATCAGCGAGCAACTTGTGGTCAGTCATTCACTGTAAATTAAAATTCCATGTTCAAAGGCTGTGCATTCATGATGCCGTACAAAAGAGCAGAGGAACTATGTCACTTTCATGCCCTATTTTAGACATTGAGCGAGCTGATGCTTGGAATCAAGATGGCAGATTATATATCCCTTTGGTCTGCTGGAGCTGGACAATTCTTCTGGCCTACAGTTCAGTTCAGATTTATTATCCCATACTCTTCTAGTCCTGTCTTGGTATCATGGACAAATTGCTAGTAATTTTACTCACTTATTTACTGCTGGTGCTTTTTTAGTCCTGATTTGTTTTCCTTGAGAGACAGTGATTTTTTTTTTGTGGGAATAGTTATTGTACCAATAATAGAACAGTCATATTTTGTAGCGTATGTCTAATCTCTTTAGGTAGTTACAATTGGTTCACTTGTTATATGAGTCTTGTATTCTATTCTTTTCTATTTTATTATTTTAATGTTTGAAAAAAGAGAAAAGAGACATTGAAACCTTGACTCCAGGGAATAAAACTGATCACTCTTTTGATTACATTAAATGTTCCAGCGCCTGCTGTCTGGAATACCATATCTCCTGAGAACCAGCTGGCCCTGAATATGCTGACATTTTGGAAAGCCTTAAAAAGCCTTCTACCACTAAACTATAATCTGCCTCTCCCCCCCCCCCCCACGATCCAACATTTCCAAGTTTGATTATTTAAGTAAGAAAAACATCCATACCTTTAAATTTTACTGATTTACGTAAAACAATATTAACAAGCAAGATTTTGGCAAAATTTGCTGCAGTCATTTCACGGGGTTCTGTCTACCAGGTTTCTAACTGCCAGTAAATATGAAGTACGTTCTCTGCAAAATGTGTGCTAATAGGTCACAGTAACCTGAAGGAAATTTTTCTCATCCCTAAATTCTCTTCAGGGAGCCTGTCATCTTAAACAGCATTTTGGACAACATTCAGTAGATGCAATAAGGGTAAACTAGTATCAGTATTTCACTGTCTTTATGGAATAAGCCCAAACTGGGCTTAAATCTATCTTTAGTTGTATTTAATTATTTATTTTGCAATCAGTGCTCTAGGCCAGCAGTCTCCAACCAGTTGGGGACAAGAGATTACCTCCATGGGAAACATTTTTTCCAGGGACCTGGGGGGGGGGGGGGGGGGGGCGGGAGAGTGATTTTGTGCACTACCCAGATCCTATGCATGCACAGTTGAAGCTTTGCTCACTTGCGCGGCCCAATTCCTAACAGGCCCGGCCCAGTACTGGTCCGTGACCCAGAGGTTGGGAACCTCTGCTCTAGGCAGATATTTTAACATTTCTCAGAGTGCCCCTTCTGGGACAACCTTGTCCGTCATTCCCGCCAATTCTGGATTTAAAAGATTGACAGGTTCAGAGTGGAAATATTCAATAGTTCATTAGGAAACTTCTTAACCACTAGACCAAACTGGCTCTTGTAAATTAATACTTTATTTATTCTAAGAAGACCCATAAATTTATTTATTTATTTGTCAAATTTAGAGACCATCCATCTCACTCACAGAGTGACTCTGGGTGATATACAGTTCAGAATAATCCAAAATATAGTTTATTACTGATAGTAATTATGGAACATTATTTATTATTTATTTTTTTAATTATTTATTTATATTTTTATGCCGCCCTTCTCTGGAGACTCAGGGTGGCTTACAATGCATTAAGCAATAGCCTTCATACTTTTGTATATTTTATACAAAGTCAGCTTATTGCCCCCACAAAACAGGTCCTCATTTTACCCACCTTAGAAAGGATGGAAGGCTGAGTCAACCTTGAGCCTGCTGAGAATTGAACTCGCAGTAATTGCAGGCAGCTGGATGCTAAATGCTGCCTTAGTAGGAGGCATTAGCTTCCTATGCCACTCAGTCTCTTAGACCTTACAATTGTAGACCTTACAATTGTATCTAGAATAGATTTTGAAATCAGAATTTTAACTGAATAAAATGCTTTTATATAATTTAGATCAGATTATCTTCTGATTACCAATAAATTAATCTAAATTATTAATCTCTCACATTGCCCATAATTTCCCCAGAAAGATTTGCCTATAGTTTTTGAACCAGGAAAGGTCTTAATTACTATAAGTATCTGCTGTACTATGCCTGTGTTTTTATCCTTAAGAAATGAGACCCGCCATCCTTACATGACTTTATAGCATTGAAAGGTCTTTATATTGATTTGGAAATTAAACCTTGTTGTACATATAAGACAACAAGGTACCAGCAATCATACTTTAACATTCTAAAAAAAATACCGCTGCAGCAAAGATTATTGCGTCTTCACATCCTATGCATTTTGTAGCACTTTGTGCAGCACATTTTCTCACCAATCTAGCCAAATCGAGATCATGAATTTGGCAGTCCAATTTATCTGGAGGGTGCTTAGGTGAGAGAGTCTGCATCCTAAAATAGGGTCTAGTACAAATTCTGATTTCTCTAGTAGAAAGATAGAATTCATTATGTATTTATAATCCCCGGAAATTATAATTACTTTTTTAGTATACCGTGTTTCCCCGAAAATAAGACCCTGTCTTATATTTTTTTTGAACCCCCAAATAAGTCTTATTATTTTGGGGTGCATGGAGCAAGATGGGGCTCCTCTTGCCATCCTACCTGATTTCCAGCTCTGCATTTAAATATTTTCAGGGCGGGTTTATTTTCGAGGGGAGGCTTACTTTAGCATATGTGCTCAAAAGCCCGATTGGGTTTATTATCAGGGAAATGTCTTATTTTCGGGGAAACAGGGTAGTTAGTGTAATTTTTGTAGAATGAATTTAAGGAGTAAATATGGACTTTCTTCCCCATTTAGAGCTGCACAAAGAAAGTAAAAAAAGCACCCAAGTACATATAGTTTAAATAAATATGTGCAGATTATATGCATTTAAGCATAGTAAAAGTAATTTAAATGGGGAAATACAAAGATACAGTCTAAATAGCAACTAACCATTGTGTGTATCCCAAATGTCTATGCATATAAAATATATGTGGCATATAAAAGCGTAACACAAAGATGTAATACATTTTCAACTAAAAACTTGCCTCTTTTCATTTTAGACTTGAGTTTACAAAATCACACTGAGTGGCAAAAAACCTGACACACTAAATATGCTGAACTTGCAAGATAGGCAGCTATAGAATTAGGTGAATTTATAAGAGAGGAAGACTCAGCTGCAAGCAGTGATAGAGAAAAATAATGTTAGGCGTGGAGAAAACGGATGTGGAACAAAGCAGATGGCAAACCCTCTGTGTGTGTGTGTGTGTGTGTGTGTGTGTGTGTGTCTGTGTGTTTCACGGCTTGGAGTACATAAATCACACAAAAGGCTTTATTATGTGCTCTGCACACCTTTAGTGTATGCATCCCTAATTACTCAGGCACAGAAGGAGAAATGGGGCTGGATCTTATGAATTTAGAAATATTTGTGAAGGGGAAGAAAAACCCCTCCCTCACTTTCTCTTTCCAAGCAGCACCGACATTTATCTTTCTGCAGCAGTGTTTAGCGTGAAAAGGGAGTATCAGGAGAGTTTGATAGGATCCAATTAAATTCCAACCGATAAAATAATGATGAATTGCAGTTGAGCTCCAATGAGACACAATGCACATTACTGTCATCCCCATAGTGCTAAGAAGGCATTGAGGTCATCAACTATAGAAAAATAGAACACAGTTGCAGCTGTACTATTTGTGTAGAAAACAGTCAAGGGAAATGAGGTTGGAAGGTGTTTGTGTGAGTGTGTGTGTTCAAGGTGGATGTGTAGACTGCAATTGTGTTCTGCATGAATCCAGGAGATCAGCACGGAATCTGTTTTCCTTTGCCATTCAGATTCAAACCTATAGAAAGGAACATAAAGAAACCTAGGTTTCTCATTCTAATGGGAGCTATATTTTTATTGCAGCAATAAAAAGAATTGAGAAGAAATAAGATTATGTCTATTAAAATACCAGGCATTCCTATCACACATCGCCCATTAGATAAACAAACTTATTTTGATTAAAGTGTTATGTTTTAAGTCTAATCTATCCTAGTTGACACTCCCCTATAAATAATTCAAAGATGTCTTGAAGGCATTTCTGCTGCTCGGAAACAATAGGTCTTAATAGGATCAATCAATCAATTCAAATGTATTGCAGTCAAAGACCAGTACCCTTAATACATATGTAAGTAAAAATGGTCCTTATTTAATGTCCACTCATTCAGCATTGAATGTGTGACAGCGCTAAATGAGTGGTACCTATAACTGATCTTCAAAATTCCAGCTGTTGCAGCTTCCTGGAGTCACAATTGCAATTTGCAATTCCTGCCAGTTTGCCACAAGTAAAATCAGTGGAGAAGCGAGCAGGAAGTTAGAAGTTGCAATCACATGAGGTCCTCACACAATGACCCATGGTGATTTGCTTAGCACTGATAACCAAAGTCATGTGACATGGTGCTTTATGCATAGCGACTGAATTCCAATCCCAGTTAACATTGGTAAGTGTATTGAATTAAAATGTATATGTAGATTGTGTTCACACATTCCATTAAACTAGAGCTTGTTTAAGCTACAATTTGTTTCATACTCTGTACTGAGTATGAGTACTCTGTACTTATTATTTACAAACCACAAAGGGTAGATTCACATGCATGCACTAAAGCTGAATAAATCGTTGAATTTACAGTAGGCGGTGTGTAAATTGAATCATGTATTTCTTTTCCTGGTGACTGAATGCTCAGTCAGTTAATCGTAAAGTGAATAACATTTATATCCTGTTTTCAAACCTTCCAGGCACTTGGCCATTGTTTTTCAAAGAACTTGGTAACTATTTGATGCTTGATTAGGTGGAACAAGATGAAACTTAATCAAGGGGAATGTTAAGCAGATAACTCCACATAAACTCCAGGTAGAATATACAAGGCAAAAAAGTATCGTTTGACTTGTTTAAACACCAGCTGATGGTGGAAAATGCTCTTACAAAGAGATTTGTCAGCTTAAAAAGAACAGTTTATTGAGTAAAGTATATAATATTTATTCCAGGTTGCGTACTCTTAGAAGGAAGAGATATTTTAATGCTGGAATTTTGAGAACATCAGTTTGTACATTCTAAAAACAATGTACAGTAATAATAAAAAAAAATTAAGAATATCCTCACTGTGAATGTTTTCTTTGTCTCCCCTCTGGTATGTTTTTCGGTAATGGATCTTTTCCACCAGATTCACATATTTCTCTTTCTAGGTATTCTTCTGTCTTTGTCTCCGTATCTATACTTTTCTGTGTCCTTCTACACCCATCTGCTTGTTTGCTTGTCATGCTGTGTGCCCATCTGTGTACGTTTCTGTCCACCTACAAATGGTGGTGTTTTTTTTTTTAATTTTTAAAGACTGATCAATTGGGCTGTATATAGAAACATTTGGTGTAGACTTTTCAAAAAAGGAGTATTAAATATAGACTAGCAGAAGGCAACTGATTACTCAATCAGGAATAGAGACAATTAGGTCAGAGGATAAAAGTAGCTTTGTGTCCTAATTGTTATTATATCCTCTACTTTAAACTTCCTCGGTTGCTTTTCAATGTCATTGTTGGTGGTTTATTTCTTTTTGATGGTGTTTAATTTTGCTTTCATGGTATTGTGTATTTTTACTGTCAGTTACTTGGATTACATATATAAATACCATATCCCACTGGAAATCCTGTATAATGATTATGAAGAGGCCGAGAGCTTGCCGATAAAGCATTTAGTTTGTGTGCAGGTCATAGGTGTGCCTAGTTAAAAGGCGATGTGAACGCCTCCTAGTTTTCTGTTTATTAAAATGCTGAAATTGTCAAAGGTATGTAATTTTCTGCCATGTGGGGAGGAGAATACCACTTTTTGGCAGAGCACATGCTCTGAACTCTGACATTTCCAATTTAAAAAGGGATCCACTAGACGTAACATGAAGTATGTGAAAGGATCCTGGAGAAAACTAATCATACTGACCAAATGGGGGAATACTCTGACTTGGGAATAAGGTAGCTTCCTATTTTTCTTTGAACAGAACTATTTTAGTGCCTAAGGAATAAGCAGCTGGATTTGGCTTCAGTTATTAGGAACCAGGTATCTCTGTTACTAACCGGGATGCGGTGGCTCAGTGGCTAAGATGCTGAGCTTGTCAATCGAAAGGTTGGCAGTTCAGCAGTTCGAATTCCTAGTGTCGCATAACGGGGTGAGCTCCCATTACTTGTCCCAGCTTCTGCCAGCCTAGCAGTTCAAAAGCACGTAAAAAATGCAAAGCAGAAAAATAGGGACCACCTTTGGTGGGAAGGTAACAGCCTTCTGTGTGCCTTTGGTATTTAGTCATGTCGGCCACATGACCACAGAGATGTTTTGGGACAGCGCTGGCTCTTCAGCTTTGAAACGGAGATGAGCACCGCCCCCTAGAATCGGGAACGACTAGCACATATGTGCGAGGGGAACTTTTACCTTTATGTTATCTCTGTTACTAGTCTATTGCAAAATGCTGTCTGTCTTCTTTTCCAAATGCTGATATTTTTATTTGTTTGATGCAAGCATTTATGCAGCAGCATTTATAGTTATCCAGCACATACATGGTCTTCTATTTAGGTAATTTAAATATTTCTCACCCAACAACATAGATTATTGTGCTATCTAGGCAATATCATCTATTCTGAGCAGTAGCAGTTCTCCAAAGTCTTGAGACCAAGGGTTCATGTCACCCAATAACTGATGCCTTCATGGATATAGGAAATAGCAATAGGTTCCTTCACAAGGAAAACCTTTCAACTCCCATATTTTCTGTTGTACACTGCTCACTTTATATCGAGTTATTTTTATAAAAAAATAGCAAGGATAGTTGTTTAATATATATATCCTTGTTACACTTAATTCATTTGAGCAGGGAAAGATAGGGAAACCATTATCATGAGATCAGCCAGACAGATGGCATAGTGTTAATGGGAATCTGTTTTATATAAAGAGGTGGCTTTAGACAGTTATAGCGAAAGCAGAGGGACCTATTGTACATCTCCAGAATAGGAAGCCAGATCAACTTCAAAATGCATTGGCCTAATTTTGCTCTGGTTTAATTTTAGATAACCACTTTGCCATTTTTTAAAAAAATTCTCTGGTGTATAAAATAAGGATTATGAAATAGATTTGCTTCTCATCAAATGGGTGAGAGGGGCAGGTAGAAGTGTTGATTAGTTACTGTTTAAATCTGTGGTATGTAACTACAGAGTGCTGTTGTAATCTAAATAGGGTTGTTATTTTTTTTTTAAAGAAAAAGTAAATAGAAATCCTGTTTGAGCTTTCAGGGCATGCACAGGATCCATCTGTGTATCTGTCAACAACAAATAAACGCAGCTTAAACGAAAATAATTGGAGTACAGCCATTCCTGCGCTGAAGTGCCAAGTCTTGAGGTTAGGTATCTGCAGCAATCACAACTGGCAAATCGGCAGTGGAAATTGAGGGATTTTCTTGCTGGTTTTGCATGCTGCAAGAATATAATGCGAAGATTCAAGCTCAGACTGTATTGATTAAGACTGTGCTGTTCTTTAATCTTTAAAATATTTATCCATCTGTCTGATACTCCTTGTTTCTTTAAGATATCTACAATGAAGACAGAATTATGGGTATATGGATACTCAGAGAGGGAAAGATGCATATCTGGATGGCTGCTCCTTATCTTCTACACTAAAGAAGCAGTTTTCTTAAGGGGTTAGGCCTTGAACTTCATGTTCCTAGCCGAGGCTGTCTGCCCAGGATTACATCAATTTCCAAGAATCTCTACCCATCCAATTCGATCTAGCAGATTGGGCATGCTGCAGATCCTGTCAACCAAAGGCTGTTGGGCCTCTTCCGGACTAGCCCCTGCTCTGTGACATATTCTCCCCACAGAGTAAATTAGAATGGCCTCAACCCTGCTGGCTTTCTGAAAGGCTGGCTGTGTAGTTGAGCCTGAGGCTCTGAATGTGCTAAGAGCCTCATTTCTTAGCTTTACTATTAATTGGTTCATTATCTCAGCTACCGTATATATTAATTTTGGATGTTTTTATTGTTTAAAGGTTTTTATTATTTTTATAGTTTTAGAACTGCTAGCTAGACATTGGTTGGGATAGGCGACTATAGAAATTGATTGATTGAGTGATTGAATGAATGAATGAATGAATGAATGAACAATTAATGTTTGTTCATTCGTTTTTAAGTCCTGACGCCATGACTTAAAAAAAAATCTTGCCCTGCAGAAGAGATATTGCTGGCAATGAAATTATCACTGTAGGAGCAACCCTAAAGGATAACTGGGAAGGTCTTGGGGATGAAAGCACCCTATTTTTATTTTTGAATTTTTAATGAGTACTAGGAGCACTTGTGGGGAGGAATCTAAACTGCTGGTTGATTATGGCCTGCTGAGATTAACAGTTGTAGCAGAATCATGGAGGAGAGTGAGAACTGGAAAATGGACTGTGGGAAAGCATTGAACCAGTAGCTGGCTTGTGGTGGGGGCCATTTTGTGAAAATATGCAGTCTGGCCAAAGGCTAGGGTAACTTCCTTTAAGGTTACAGTCTAATCAAACATTTCAACTTAGCCCTTCTAACTTAAAACCCTTGCTTTTCAGTGGCCTATTGAGTAAAATAGCTGTTATCCAGAATTTTATCTGCTATCTAAGAGCCGTGGGTTTCAGTGGTTAGAATGCAGTACTGCAGGCTAATTCACTGCTCATTCCAGGAGTTCAATTCTGAGTGGTTCAAGGTTGACTCAGCCTTCTGAGGTCAGTAAAATGAAGACCCAGATTGTTGGGGACAATATGCTGACTCTGTAAACCGCTTAGAGAGGGCAGTAAAGCACTGTGAAGGGGTATATAAGTCTATTTGCTATTGCTATCTCATCCTTAACTTTGTATTTATCATGGATATATGCAAACAGAAGAGTGGGGAATTTATGCCTCCCAGCTTTGTCCACCATACTACGGTGTAATATAGTAGACTAGGAATATGGTTGGGAAAGGACAAGAACAGACCTTAAAAATTCATCTTGATAACCAGATGTACCATTTTATAAACTCCTAATTTTCAATGGAAGATGCTATATTTGGTTATTCAGGATAGTTATGGAGGTGTCAGTATACTATTTATACTTTTATTGAATGGTCTCTCCTCCTGGGTTATTTGGGATAATCTTAAACATGCCATTGAATTACCATAACACCATGTTTTGTAGAATTTCAGTACCCTCATTGATTAATCCTCAATTAAGAATGGTTAATTATTTAATGATCTCCTTAATATTGATCTGCCTGTCCCAACTAGTGTCTGTTCCTCACTTACCACAGGGTAAGATTTTAGATTTGTTTGTTTGTTTCCCTGAAGTTCGTGATCTAAAAATGGAGACTCTGTCTATAACACTGTTGTCGTGGTCATATCATTCTCTGGTTAATTTTAGACTGAAAGCTGATAGAAACTTCTGAGGGTCAAGGACCATTTAAAATTATCCAGTTAAAGTACTTGATTTATCTAAATAGTTTCATGAATGCTTTGGGGAATTTCTCATGGTATCTGTCAGTGATACTGTTAAGTGCCATGTCTGACCTCTGAAAAATGGAAGTAATTGAGGTGATTGACATTGGCACTCCTAAGAACCCATTTCTCTCTGATAGAGCCAAATCAGCCTACTGCTTTATTAGGGATTTAAGAGTAGCGAAGCAGATGGGGCAACAGATAGTAGAAAAACTTTTTTGACAAATCAGATTGATGTCCAATACGAAGCCCATCTGAAAATCCACTTCAGATCTTCTGCTCTGCTGTTCTTTTACATAGGTCAATATCAGTTTCATGTGCTTTGTGATATTTCGTTTACCAGAATGTTGGAGGGGGGTACTATTGGTAGCTCAATTTGAGCAATTTGCTTTATCTGTTCCAATTTGCTCTTTTTTCCCCAATGTTGGGACAGGCTGCATGGCTGAAAATTTAGAAACCTCTTGTCCAATTTTTGAGGTTCTTTTCAGGTTGTAGATCTCAGGGATTTGGACAGATTTGTGACAGATGAAACTAAGTGTCAACAGAGGCCCATCTAATGACCTATTTGAAGAACTCTTTTACTACTCTCCAGCAACCACAAAGAACAGACTAACATTACTTTCCTGTATTAAATGGCATATGCTCCAGCAAGATTGAATTGGACCTTGGGGAAATCCTTCTATAGCACTTCTGGCTCTTCTTCTGAGAGAATGTTCAGAAAATTAGCGTTAAACAGAGTATTGTTTGAAATCTTAGGTGTTGACCTACAGTGTTTGTCCCCATTATGTTCTACATGAGACCCCTATGGGAGGTCATCTTGGGTTTTGGAGTGGGAAGTCACCAATAATGCTTCTATTGCTCAGAATGTGCCCTAAATTTTAAAAAATGGGCAAGATAAAGAACAAATTTACAGATGATAAAAGTGCTGTGAATAAATAGGTTATTGGTTTGGGATGCTTAGGTTAGCCTCTTTTGGCTGAAAGAGCTGATTCACAGTTGGAAAGTGTTCCTTAAATCTCTTCCGTCACTGGATTTGTCAGGCGTGCTTTTGCACAAAAATGCCAAAAGTCTCAGCTGCCTCCCTTCCTTAGCCAATTGGGTTTGGCAAGAGTTAGTTGCTGCTTTTCTTATCTTCCATCTTGACTACTGCAACACACTGTAGGTAGTACTACCCTGGAAAAAGGTCCAGACCTTTCAGTTGGTATCAAACGCAGCACAAAAGAACATGCTCCTATGAAGCTTATGTGAAAGATCTACAGATATGGTATACAGTATTGAGCAGTGATGGCTAACCTTTTTGCCATCGAGTGCCAAAAGCGGGGGGAGCAGGGGGGGGGGTCATGCGCACATGTGCCTACACCCACAATTCGATGTGCCCTGCCCCCACGCATGCGCACGCAAACCCATTCCGGCACATGTGTGCATGACCACCCGCGCCACCCACTTTTGGCATGTGATGGCATGGTGGGCCACCAGACTTCTGGTGGAACCGGAAGTTGGGAAACTGTCCATTTCCTGCCTCCGGAGGGCTTCCAGAGGGCTGGGGAAGGCCGTTTTTGCCCTCCCCAGGCTCCTAGAAAGGCTCTGGAGCCTAGGAGAGCGAAAAACGGGCCTTCCTCACACACACTCTCCCGAGACCCTCCGGAGGCCAGAAACAGTGTGTTTCCTGACTTCTGTAGTCCCAGAAGGCCTGAAAATCAGCTTGCCGGTGCACACATGTGCACCGGAGCTCAGCTCAAGTGCCCATCAATATAGCTCTGTATGCCACCTGTGGCACACGTGCCATAGGTTCGCCATCACGGGTATTGAGTGTTGGTATTGAACATTTAAGTCATAAATAGGAGCTACTCTAACTGTTAGGTTTTGCAGGAATGGCCCTTTTGGAAATCTTCCAGGTATCAAAGCTTTCTATTTCAGCGGAGAGGGAATGTTGCTACATTACTTCTTTGAAGGTTTGTATTTGGCCCAGCTTTCTTGGTGCTAAGAAAATCTGTAAAAACACATCTTTTTTGAACTGTGAAATTAAGGTAATGCTTGTTTTAATGTTTCTTTAAAATAAAATATATCTATTAATTGTATTCTTTCTCTCTAAAAAAATTCATTAGACAAGATATATATTAAATGTATAATAATTTCAATTATAGAGTTATTCCTGATTGATACTTTAAAAACATCAAGAATACATTACAGCAGGGAATGAAGGAAGAACCACACAAAAGCACAAAAGGCAAACTTCATCCAGTAAGGGGGGCAAGATCCTACCTACCCAGGTAGCTTATTTAATTCAATTCAGATGCCATCTGACTCTGAATGGCTTACAATATAATAAAAATACAATACAAAATAAAACAAGATAGGATCTAGTTGCTCTATTAAAAAACATAGATAATACACATAAACGTATCTGACAAGAGTCCATCTATCTTAGCCCAAGATCTTCTGGGCCATATACAAAGCCAAAAGGGTGGGAGCCATGTGGCCAGATATATGCCCTGTTTCCCCCAAAATAAGACATCTCCTGATAATAAGCCCAATCGGGCTTTTGAGTGCATGGCAATAAGGCCAAGCGCTTATTTCAGGATTAAAAAAATATAAGACAGGGTCTTATTTTCGGGAAACACGGTAGATAGACAAAAAAAGATAGATAAGATAGACAAGATAGATAGACAGATATATATATAAATCAATATTTATATAGGTGTAGCAACGGTAAAGACAAATGTTACAATGGAATTGATTTTTACTAGTACCCAAGTGGTGTTTCATGTTTGTGTCTTTTGAGGAATTGACATTGACTTTAAATAAGTCAGTGTAATAAGCAAGGCTAATAAGATTTCTGTAACCCATCCTTTGCTCTTCTATTTCTCCCTCCATGCATACACGTGTTATATAATAATATCATATTTATATGGATAATATCATATTTATCAACAGAGTTATTTTTAAAATGTTTTTAAAAACTCAAAGCAAGTCTTGGGAGACAAGTAATAGTTTCTGCTCCCCCCTACCCCAAGACATTTTTGAAATCGTTTTTGCTATAACAATGAATAAAATCTCAGTGGTGCTAACAATAATTACATGGGCATAGAATACAGGTTTTGCTTTGAGAGTCCTCCAAAAGGTAGCATTGCTAAAGCTACACTTTCACTACTAAGAATCCCAGCAAGAATCAAGGTTTCAAATCAGGGTGGGGTTTGTCATAGAGCCTTCAGCAGCATAGACCTCCAAGAGGAAAAAAATAATAATTCTTTCCCTGCTATGCTGCTGATGGTAGCTGCTTCCTGTGCGTTCCTTCTCTCGGAAAGAACTCTGCATCCATTCTCCTCTGTGTTTTACTGGTTGGTGATCTGGATAGTCCTTGCTTCCTTGGGAGTCTGCCTGGCACCTGTGCTTTCTGCATCCAGAGTAAGTAAAAATGAGAGAGCACATACAGTAGAATTTACGCATAAAATGCAATGGGCCAATCTGGAAAATTGCTAGTCCAAAATGTGTTAAAACATTTTTGCCAGTTTTTTTGGACAGAGGCATGCTGCCATCCCCATCTCAATGGTGCTGGTGTGGAAACATTTATATTACAATTTCAGAGTTGTCCCCCAAAGCCAAAGAGCCAACAGCCTAACACGTTCTACCATTCCAAGATACTCTGTGCATATGTATAATGTAATGTTTGCTGATGGTGTAATTTTGTGAGAGCCTAACAAGTAAATTCAGGTTGCTGTGTGCTACATCCATTAAGCCAGCCTAATACATTTGCAGAAGTGTATAATTGTAAAAATGTGAATAGAGAGATGTTAACAACATTGGCATGAAGCCACAAGCAATGTAAGACATCAACAAACATGATTGTTTAATAAACTGACCTTCATTATCTTCTCCCACATGTTTGTTTGGAAATAAGCCCAATTGATGCCAGAAGACTACCTTCCAAATGCATGTATTTTGAATTGCAATCCTAAATAGTTAGAAGTTGTCAGAGTACAACTAGATACAGTTGTACAACTAGATACAGTTGTACTGTATCTAGTTAATACAGTGGATAATAGTGAAACACAACATTGGCATAAAATAAAATAGACAACCCAAGTGCTCAGCTTTGTCATGTGGTGTCAGACTGCTGGCCGTGGTTTAAATTTATTGGCTGCTTTCCTTCCTGTTTTCTTCAAAAGACCTACCTTTTAAACTTCCTCTCTAGCTCTTGGAATGCATTTCTATTCCCTTCCTTTATGTTTAGAGTTTGGAAATCCAGGAATACTCTTAAGCAATTATTGGCAAGACCAGCATTCTGGATTTTCTTCATCTAGATGAATTTTAGAAACACTGGCAAACGGATTCCTAGTTCTTGGTTTTTTTTTTCCAGATGTGCCCATCCATTCTTTTGGTCCAATGTAGTATTAAAAGAGAAATTACCTTCAGTGCCTTCTTAATTATGTAAGAACATGCATGGCATGTTTTTAGCTGTCTAATGTAGCCTTTATTCTTCGCTGCATTGAAGATGTTGAATTCATTAGCTCCAAGCAAGCTCTCCAATATATGAGATAATACATTCTAAATCTGCACTGTACCATTGCTGGCTACAGATGATGGTTTATAGAACTGACTCCTTTATATTGCACTCTGAGGTAGTCCTTTAAGGTAGTCCTTTAGCCAAGCAGACCAATTGTTGAGTTCAGGAATGTATCTTTCCAGACTATGTACTGTGGGCTGCCAAAATTGCTTTCAGGAGGGAGGGAGGGAGGGAGGGAGGGAGGAAGGAAGGAAGGAAGGAAGGATAATATCCTACCTTAAAGCAAGGGGAGTCAAAGAGATGCACTACACAGTCTTGATGTCATAAGAGGTATTGTAATAAAGTTGATTATTCATGAACATGAACCCTCATCTTGTCTAAGTCCTTGACTTATGCCATATGTTGCAGAAGATCACCAGAAGTCTTAATAATTACCACCAAGAAAATATTTGTCAGATAGAAAGGGTCATGTTACGTGAGACAAAAATGCACGTATCTGTCTCTTCTGTGCAAACTGTTTTTGTCAGAGTGGGTTTCTAAAGAGTTAATAATCTGCCAGTTCCCACTTTGTACCCTATTCAAAAGGAATTCATTTCCAAAAAGATCCAGGGCAGAGAAATGCAAATAAGTGTTTCGGACAGCTGCAGGCTGTATGCCTTTCTGAGATGCCAGGGCCCCAAATGAGACATGTCAGAGTACAAATTGAAAATGCCAATTTCACTTATTCTGCCACGCTGCTCGTCACAGCTAAATCCTTCCCTGCCACCCTCCCAAAACACTTTTCTCTTTCCAAATGATGGGTACTTTTCCTTTATGTAAATATACGTGACCTTTTTAAAGTTATTCCTATATACAGCTTCTTTGACCTGTTTCCAATTAGTCTAACACAACCAGAAAAGAATGGGACATGAACATTCACAAATATAGTCACACACACTTACACAATTGCATGTACCACATTATGCAAACATCAATTATTTTCAAATCTCTACTGACCTTTAAATAGTTTATATATTATATTGCATAAAGATATTATTGATGTGAGCTTATATTAGCTGCACTTCAATTAACTGAACTTGTGAGTATACAATCTGTATTTAGAGTTCTATATTCTATTCTTTAAGGGACGCGGTGGCTCAGTGGCTAAGACACCGAGTTTGTCAATCAAAAGGTCGGCAGTTCAGCGGTTCGAATCCCTAGTGCCGCATAATGGGGTGAGCTCCCGTTACTTGTCCCAGCTTCTGCCAACCTAGCAGAAAGCATGTAAAAAAATGCAAGTAGAAAAATAGGGACCACCTTTGGTGGGAAGGTAACAGTGTTCCGTGCGCCTTTGGCATTTAGTCATGCTGGCCACATGACCATGGAGACTTTTTGGACAGCGCTGGCTCTTTGGCTTTGAAACGGAGATGAGCACTCGCCCCCTAGAATCGGGAATGACTAGCACATATGTTTATTCTATTCTTTGGGGCAGGTAGTTGGTATTGCACAGCAGCCTTTCCAGCTTGATGTTGACTAGGTTACCTTCACCAGCTAACTTGGACAGTGCCATGCTGGTGAAGGATTATTCTAGGAAAAGCATTTATGGAAGAGAAAATGAATGAATGGTTGATTGAATGTGCCATCAAGTTGTTGATTCTTGGCGACCAAATAGATATTCTTCATGAAGATACAATAATAGTTCAGATAAATACATCAACCCCCAAATAGGACACTTGGTTGAAACGCCTTAATGGTTGAATTTAATATTTTATTTTTTTTTAATTTTAAAACCAATTAATACCATATTCTGCACTTTAGGCAAGCCTTCCTCAAATTGATGCTTTCAGATATATTATTCAATGACTCTGGGCAGATATATGTGAAGAATGTTAAATAGGTAAAGCAGGTTTTAAACAGCTGAATTTAATTAAAGAATATTTTATATCATTAATATTATAGATCAGGGTTTGATAAATTTTTCAGGCTCAGGTGCCATTGCAGAAGCTCATATAGTGGGCAAATATCTGTCAGGCATGAACAATCAGATCCACGTGTGAAGACTTCAATTAGCTCTTTTAGTGCTCCAGCCAGACTATTACACAGAAGTCTTCTCAAATTGGCAGTTTGCACCTGGATCAGACCAGATAAGGTTCAATGACATTCAAAGGTAATCAGACTTCCTTCTCTTATGGCCACAGGGATTCCAGACTAATTCCCTGTTTGACTCCTCCTCTCTCCCCAACAATATCTTACAAATGCCAAGATCTTAAATTTCAGCAGTTTTAACCTATTAGCCTTTAGAAGAAGGCCAAAATGTCTCCATATAGTTCTTGGGTTATAACCAATTATTCAGTGACAAGACTTGCAATGGAGTTAAACAAGAGGGACTTGCAATGAGTCCATCCATGTAGTTATGTGATTATAATCCAGGTGCTTTATGCCTGCTTCATGAGTATGATATTGTAGTGAGCTATAGTCACATGATCACAGTTTGCTAACTTCTCACAAAGATAATTGGAAAGCTACCAGGAGTTGCAAGTTGCAATCACATGAGGTAGTTGCTTAAGAATCTCCTGGGGTTCTTGCTTAACGACAACAATCAGAACTGTCAGAATTGCTAAGCAATGGAGTCACATGAAAACTGTAATCCTTAGCAATAGCAATCCTGGTCCCAATTATCATCACAAACCAAGAGCTACCCTCATAGAGAACTTGGCCATTGTTATTTAATATGGGAAAACATGAACATCATTTTTAGTGTGTAACTCTACGCCTGTGGGTGCTATGTGACTAACCCTTATTAATTAAGGCTTGAGACCTATATTTCTATAGTATATACCTCATATTGTGATTCTGTATTGTTTCTGGCTCTCTGTGCAAGAAAAAAAAATTGGCCACATCATTTGACACAACTCTCAGGAAGTGAGTGTTTCTGTTGTGTGTTTTGTTTCTCATTCTACCGGGTTTCCCCAAAATAAGACCCCGTCTTATATTTTTTTGAACCCTGAAATAAGCGCCTGGCCTTATTGCCATAAAGTCAATGCTCGATTGGGCTTATTATTAGGGAATGTCTTATTTTGGGGGAAACAGGTATATGCATAATAGTTCGCCTGTATTCTGTATGCCTTATAGCTTTTTTTTTTTTTTAAAAAATACAAATTAAAGTCAAATTGGATTTCCATGGAAGTTGAAGAGGAGGTAGAGGAAAGCAAGACTTGGAAGGATACATGGGTTGGGGAAGATACTTGTTGCCTTCTTCATCTTTTTGGCTTCTTCTTATGCCTTGGTGGCTAATATAGTGCCATGGCTGAGCAGGGAGGGGGTGTTTCCAGAGCAGGGGGAAAACTGCACCTGTAGTATCCATAGTTCCCTAACAAACTCCAGCAAGCTATGAATCTTTCATTTAATCTCTCCTGACACGCCTGTCATTTTCTCCGGAGAAAAGCAGAGAATCTCTCGCCAAAGGAGGTCATTAGCTGTCAGGGAAGGTTCCGACTGCCTTCCTGTCTTCCTATCGATTAAGCCTCCACATGCACGCAGGCACTGTGAAGGGAATATTGATGAGGCTGCAAGAAGTTTGTCTGAAGCAAGAGATTGGGTTAGGTTTATTTTTCACGGAGATAGATGGGGTGAAGGCTCATGGTGATGTAGGATGGAAATACAATTCCCAATTTGTGTGCCTCTGTAATCATCCTTCTTAGAGAGATAGTCTTCCTAAGTCCGTTGCATTTTCATTTTCTTTCCTGCTGTAGAAGAAGCCGAACAGTATTTGCCAGTTCAAGAGAGAGAAAAGTAATGTCTCCAGTTACTGGGAGGCTTTAAATTCTATTCTTTCTCAGTTTAAATATTTATTCAGACAAAGGCTCCTTGCTCTGTTGTCTTATTTTGAGGAACAGGTGCACAGCATTCCTGGATGCTGAATGGTGATAAGAATAAAATAACTTCAATTTGTACTTTTTATTAATTTATACAGTGACAGCATCCATTTATAGCTTGTATATTACTTGAATAGGTCTGAAAATCACTTTGTTTTAGATTTTGTGTATTCTTGGATTTTATTTTAACAACAAACCCAGTTTATTAGGTGATGCGATTTTGTGCCAAGGACCATTAGCCTCAACAGCTCAAATAAATTATGCTTGTGATTTGACATCCAGTAGATTTTCTCAATTCCTACCAATCATTCTCTACTGGTAAGGAATATTACAAATCCAGAACCACACTGTATTAACATTGCTTAAGTAGGCAAAGGGAAAATTAAAGTGGAAAATAATTTAGATGCTTTGGATTGGTACCCAGTTTGGACTTTCCCCCAAAGTGCATTCGGTCTAGCAGAACTGCAAAGAAGCAGCTGGGGAAAAAAATAAAGAAAATTGTGTTGTTGTTGTTGTTGTTGTTCCCTGGTTATTGGGAAGATTTCGTGTCTGACCAATCTGTCTTGCTTTTGACATGGTCATAATTGGCAGAGGAAGATCCAGGTAGGTGCACTTGAAATTAGTGAGAATAATGTGATGTCCTCCACTGGCCTTTCATTTGCCTCTTGGTTTGTATCTGCTATTTTTGTGTAAGGTTGACTAATAGACTCTCTGTTGTGTCTTCTTTGGCAGTATTTCTATGAAGGGAATGACATCAGTGACCTTCCAGTGAACCTTTCTGTTGTGTGGAATGGAAACTTCATAATTGACAATCCCCAAAACATCCAAGGTAAGCTGAAATAGGGAATGTAGAAACACCTTCAGTTATAACAAAATTTCTCCATAGTAAACTGTCTCCACACTTAATCTTTGAACCAGCCAGCTGGGGACCATATTGGAATTAACAAACTGCCACAAGTGAAAATTCAAAACATTTTGCCCATATGAGCACATACTGTTCCTTACACATAGCAAAGTTAAAGAAGGCAGTCTGGAAAGACCTGATTTTATAACTTATTCTCTCTGTGTGTCTAATGTGCCTCTGGAAATGCTGCAAGTTATTCCGTTAACTAGATGCACATCCTGTATAGCAGGAAACCATGATCAAGTTATTTTCCTAATGCAACCTAGGTCAGTGATGACGAATCTTTTAGACACCAAGTGCAGATGACACAAAACTGGGGGAATTGCTAACGCTTTGGAAGATAGTTTCAAGTTCAGAAGGGTCTCAACAGACCTGAGCATTGGGCTTCATTCATCAAGATGCAGTTCAATGGTGAGAAGAGTAAAGTCCTGCATTTAAGCAGGAATCTATCTTGTACCAGTACAAGATAGACATTATCTGACTCAACAGTAGTGCCTATGACAGTGATGGCTAACCTTTTTGCCGTCACGTGCCAAAAGCAGGGGTCGTGGGGGGGGGTCGCGGGTGCGGGTGCCCACATCCATAATTCAATGCGCCCCTCCCTCCTGCGCATGCGCACGTGACCTCCCCACACTTCCCCCTGCTTTTGGCACGTGATGGCACGGTGGGCCCAGTAGGCCCATCTTCCCCGCCCCCCCAGTCTCCAGAGGCTTTCTAGGAATCTGGGGAGGGCAAAAACAGCCTTCCCCATCCCCCCGGAGGCCTTCTGGAGGCCAGAAACAGCCAGTTTCCTGACTTCTGGTGGGACCGGAAGGCCTAAAAATCAGTTGGCCAGTGTGCGCATGCGCTCTGGAACTGAGTTAGGGCAACACTCGCGTGCCCACCAATATGGCTCCGCGTGCCACCTGTGGCACCCGTGCCATAGGTTCGCCATCACGGGCCTATGAGATAGGTCTAGGTGTCCTGGTGTATATAAGTATGGCTCAGTAGTGTACTGCAGCTGCCAAAAAAGTCAATACGGTCCTGGGTGGTGGGGATAGCATCAAGACCGGGGGAAACAATAGTATCACTCTATATCACACTGATGAGGTCACATTTGGAATACTGTGTCCAGTTTTGGTCATAACAATATAAAAAAGATGCCAAAGACCTAGCAAGAGTGCAAAGAAGAGCAACAAGTGTTTTGGAAGCTAAATCTTATAATGAATGGTTAAAAGCACTAGGTATGTTTCTTTTAATGAAGAAGAGTATGATAACAGTCTTCCAATACTTGAAAGGCTGCCCCAGAGAAGAGGATGTTAATTTATTCACCCTAACACCTGAGGGCAGGACAAGAATCAATGGCTGGAAGTTCGCCAGAGAGAGATTCAATCTAAGGAGAAATTTCCCCTACAGTGCGAACTATTAAGTAGTGGAAGGGTTGCCTCCCAGAGTTGTGGGTGCTCCATCGTTGGAGGTTTTCAAGAAAATATTGGACAACCATTTGAGCCTTGGATAGTACAGTGGTCTAAAGCCCTGTTATTAACATCAGCTGCCTGCAATTATTGCAGGTTCGAATCTCACCAAGGCTCAAGGTTGACTCAGCCTTCCATCCTTTCTAAGGTAGGTAAATTGAGGACCCAGTTTGTGGGGGCAATAAGCTGACTTTGTATAAATATACAAAAGTATGAAGGCTATTGCTTAGCGCATTGTAAGCCGCCCTGAGTCTCTGGAGAAGGGAGGCATATAAATCAAATTTAAATCAAATTAAAAAAAAAAAGATGGTTTGAAAACTCCTGCATTGGGCAGAGGGTTGGACTAGAATTTTTTTTAAAAAAAAACACCCTAACATCTAAAATTACTCATCAGAGGATAGTCTGTTTAGCAAATTCTACCTTGCACCAATTTATCTTTGAGTGTATTCTTTCCTTTGCAGCTCACTTGTACAAGTGCTCAGCTCTGCGAGAAAGCTGTGGGCTGTGCCTGAAGGCAGATCCACGCTTTGAGTGTGGCTGGTGTGTGTCAGAAAAACGATGTTCCCTCCGTCAACACTGCCCAGTATCGGAAAGCAGCTGGATGCATGCAAGTAATGGCAATAGCCGTTGTGCAGATCCCAAAATCCTTAAGGTATGTTTGGGATGGGGACTGCACTGCCAAAGAAGAGGGCCTTTCTCCATTCTCTTTCTTAAATAGTATACAGGAGATTGGCTGTGTCACAGGATGCCTGGAAATACTTGGTCCTGTAATGTTTTATGGACTGATAGGCATAACCCACAGCTGTTGGTATTAATCAGCTTTGTACACTACTGATTTCATGTTCATAATCTCTTAGCTTACCTAGCTGTGGTATCAGGGGAATTTTCCTGGCAAATCATGAAACAGCGTCAGAGGAGGCTAAGAATTATAGGATTTGACGTGTAACACATCTGGCAGATACCATGCTGGGGAAAGCTGGTGTGTATAACATTCCTGTGGCACACAATACCGCTGTCAGTTTAGACAACTAGTTCTTCAGCTGTTACAAATACTTTTATTGTGCCATTTTACTTTTTAGAGGCTCTTTTTAATAAATTTGGTAAAATCCTCTCTCTTCTTCATAAGTTTTCATGGAATACTAATGCTTATTTGATTATGCTACTGCTATCATTGACATGCTGCTGATGAAATGATATATAGAGGATGTGATTCAGTGATTAGAGTTAGATACATATCCTACATGCCATTTCTAGGTCTAATTTTTCTCCTTTTCTATTTAGCTTCTCCCTGTGACTTTTGTTCTGCTCTCACTGTAGAATTGAGATGTTTAATATCAATCGATATTGGTGGCTTACAAGAGTTCATTGTTCAAACTTGAAGAATTGCTCTGAGGGCAATTGGTCAGATCTAATGAATTACTCTGAGGGCAATTCCCTCTAATAGGCAGGGGCTGGAAGTGAATTTGGCACATATTCACTGCATTACAAGCCATTTGTTTCTAGAGCACCTCTTGTATATATTAAACACACTCTGAATCTAAGTCTGTCTGCTAAAATTTAGTGATAGAATTCAGTCATTAGGGTAGATCAACATTTTTTTGCTTTTATGAGGTTTCTACATAGTTTCTTCTGTGTTTAGTCCTGAAGTTTGTAAATCTATCCAGTTATCTTTGCATCTAAGAATAGAAAGGAGGTGTTGAAAACAAAGGAAAGAGCAAAAGGTTTAGGAAACTGCAGATATCTCTACTGCAAAACTAGATGCCATTGAATATTAGTCTGAAAATGAGCTGTAACCTTTTTGATACAGTTTCCTTTTTGATTTTAACACGTTTTGTAATTGTTGAGATCCCCCACCCCTCCTCTTTCACTCCCACTCCCTCCCCTCTCAGTAATCTCTTCCTCTCATTTCATCATTCAGTTTTGGTCTCCTATTTCTTTTACTGCCCTAGTGGAAGGGATCTTTTTGTCATAGCCCATTCTCACCTGTGTGGGTCCCCCCCCTCCTCTTTTGACTGTTTCTCCTGGAAGGATATATCTATATACAAGAATGAGGGAAAATTGGTCCAGATCAGTGTTTCTTAAAATGTGGTCTGAGGACTCCTGGAGTCTCCAAGTCCTTCCCAGGATTCTGCAAAATCAAAATTATTTGCCGGATATTAAAGATGTTTGCAATAATTTAAAATATTCTCATTATTACTTTTTATATGTTACACAAATATTTATGTAATAATGGGTTCAATATTGTTATTTTTACATGATTCAACATATATAATTCAATATATAATTCTAATGAATGCATCAATTTTAATTTTTAATATCTAAATATCAATAAATATAACCCATACAAACAAAAACATTTTTGGGATCCTCCATAATTTTTAAAAGTGAGAGGGGGTGATGAGAGCAAAAAGTTTAAAATAATCTAGATGGTAGATTATTTAATTTGTAAGAGCATTATCCTATTTAAAGGGTAAATAATTTTAATTGGTAGCTCTAATTCAATTATTTTAAATTTCTGTCCTGGTCTAGTCCTTTTGGAGAATTTTCCTTGGCAAATATATAAACAAACACATGTGTTTGGGATCTTATTCCATTTTTCACAACTCTTTTTCCAGTTACAATTTTTCTTTTGGTGATCAGATTTAATTTGCTTCCCTGAAGGTCACTGAAGCTATTCCCTAAAGCTATTCCATCCACCATTTGCTATGGCAACCAAGTTTTTCCAACACCTATAGCATTTTAAAAATAGCAATATTTTGCAAATATTTTAATTTTATGCCAAACTAAATCTTCTCTCATATGTCCCCAATGGTCTGGTTCCAAATCTTGGTTTCCAAATTTTGATTGGAAAGGAAGGGAGTTTTTATTTGTTCCCTTGATTTTTGTTAAGAAAACATCTTGTGATCCTGAATAACACACCTAGCATTGTACAACTTATATTATAAACACATCTCAACAAAATTGCAACAGCAGAAATCTTAAGGTTAAGTCATACCTTTAATGGCTTTAAATTGAGCTCCCAAACTTAAACCTGCAGAAAATAGGTATCATGTCCCCAAGCAATAATATTTTGGTTCTTAAAAGCTTCATCCTTTTAAATATGAATGTTAGAATCCTAAATTCGGGTTCATGATATCTACACATGGTGCTAGTAATGAGTTATGGGCTTTTATGAACAGAGTGCACTATGTTGTGAAGTATCAGTTGTCATAGGAAAAGGAGAGAATTTAATAATGTAAGACCACAATAAAGTCTCAGAGCTACCAAGTGGGTATGGCAACATATGGATGGCTTATCTGCAGTTTTTAAGTAATTGTCAGCATTTCGTTCTAATACAATTCTACATTACTAAATTATGAAAACTAAATTAAGAACTTGTTCCTGCAGTTGTACACCCTGTGTAAGCAGATCAAATGGTTTATTACTGTGTACTTTTGGGGTGGGTGGGTGTTACATTGTTATTGCTTTTTCACAGGTATTGCTATGCAGGCTTCAGGAAAATGCAGTGATAGTATATTTGCTAGGATCGTCCAGAGTGCATGGAATGAGGAGTATAAAATATGCTGTGCAGTTTGTTTGTTTGTTTGTTTAATCCTGGAAAATACAAGTAGTAAAGTTACTTAGTTTGTTTCTCTTGAGAGAGAAACAGTGGATGAGTCTACACAGCAAGCTGAGATACTTAAAAAAAAAACACTCACAAAAAAACCAAGTTTGTTTATTAAGCCATAAATTGTGGATTCAGAGATTGTGCAGTTACAGTAATTAGCCAAAATGCAAGCAAAATTAAATGTTAAAGCTTACCATTACGATGCCAGCCTGTGATTTCTGCTAGATTGAAGGGAAATAGGGTTAAAGTACATCCATTTAAAATAGAAAGCTGGTGTCTGAGATTTTAGCTTTCAGAAGAGAAGTATTTTAATGCTGAAAAATAAATTCAGCTCTATCTTTCGATGCACTGCTCAGATAATGCCTTCCTCTTCCTTGAAACATTGCCATAGAAAACAATGAAGGAGATTTGTAGAAGATCTTTGATAGGAAGAAAAGATGGTTATCTGCTTCAGCTGTAACTTCTCTAGTCTAGTAGAAGCATTTTAAAAGAGCTCTAAGAAAGCTGATTTGGGAGAATCGGTGAGAAAATATTGTTTTGGCTGTCAGAATAAAAAAAAGCATTTATGTGATCTACTAATTAAATTAAGTTGCTCTTGATTGATTTGACAAGATTGTTGTGGTTACCCCTTCCCTTTAGCATCATAATTGTGCTAAGAAAGACTTCACAATTGCTATCTCTTATTATTGTAATAAAATCAAGCCAAGTGATTGAGTGTGATTTTAATATTCCCACTTTACTCACAGGAAATTGAGAGATTTTGAGTTAATATTAAAACACACTCCATGTCAGGCCATTATTTTGTCTTTTATCACTTTGGCATGATATTACTGTCCAAAATCTGACCCCAAAGTTCCCTTTGCTTTAAATTGTGTTTAGGATATGAAGAGTGAATCTACCACATGAAAATGCTGCCGGACTTCTCTATGAAAGTCCCTTTTCCGGATCCCAACTAACATACATTTTGCTGACTGCAATACTCAAGCTGGGCCTATATGGTTCTGTTGTTTCCAGGATGGATAAAAATCGATGATTTCTTTTTAAAAAATAAAAAGAAAATCAGATTTTTTAAATTTAAATCCATTTTTTAAAATTTTTATTAAATTTATTTTAATAAAATGCTTTTGGAGCAAAAACCTATCTAAAGATAGTTTTCTATTTAAGATACATTAATAATTTAGTTTATTCAGCATGAAATGGAGCTTAGTTATATAGCATGAAGCTATATATTCTGCAATATTGGGACTGTCAGTGAATTGCTGTGGGACAAAGATGACAGTTGCTCTTTAAAAATTATGATTTAAATCGAGTTGAATTAAATCAAGCCTTTTTACTAGTGATTTTTAATTGTCTATGGGTTTTAGTTGGGATGTTTTAAATTTTGGGCCAAAGTTGTATAATTCTTTTAAAATTTTTAAATTTTGTATTGGAATGTTTTTTTATTTTTGGCTGTGCACCGCCCTGAGTCCAGGAGGAGAAGGGCGGTATACAAAATAAAATAAGATTTAAATCATGATTCATCCTGGCTGTTTCAAACTTTGGCTTACTTCTCTGCATCCAGTCTTATGCTCTGTAGTTAACATTCTCAACGGCATGGACAGATCAGCTATTCTGAAATTAAATGGTCAAATAATCAAGACACTTAGTAGACGATTCATTATTTTCACATTTTGGGGACTGGTATTTCTTACATTCACTTGGCAGATATGAAGGGTTGTGCTCCGAAACCAATTAGATGAAGAGGGCTGCTGTTTGTCAGACAGAGCTGGGGTGGGAGTTTGTGTATAAGGAGAGAACAAAATAGCTGGATTTTCCTGCCAGCTCTGGCTCCCAAGTGTCTTGTTTAACGATGACCCCACACACACAGTGTGTCAAGCAGTGTCAATTTTTTCCCAATGTTGTTTCTCCCCAAACATGTGGCCCTTGTCAGTTTTGCTGCAGTAGAGGGGAAATCTAACATGCTATGGAAGCCTTTCGCACTAATTTAACAATACCAAACCACAGCACAACTCACCAGGTACCCAGAGGAGCCCAGTTTAGGGAACAATAACTCAAGTTGCCTGTTGTAACAGCTGCTTCATTGCGTTCTGATTCAGGAGAGCAGTGCACGATTACATTAAATGTAGGTGAATGATGGATTCCAGTTTTCAAATTGTCTTGTCTTGTATAAATTCTATACCGTGGCAAGACTCCTTCAGGGCCTTGTCATAGTTAACCAATAGAATAACCTGCAAATCAGAGAACAAAGATGGGCTTTGCAGTCTTGGATTCATAATCCATGTTGGCTCTGGGCAAGCAGCAACAGATCTGTCATTTGGTCATTATCCAGCAGAACCTTTTCTCCATCTATCAATAGGGAGAATCATTGTAGATATGGATGAAATGGAAAATGACTTCATACATTACATCTCGGAAGTTGTACTAAACTTTTCCAGGTGGGGACTGGTTTGAGAAATTTAAAACCTGGTAGATTTTGTTGATTCTGGGTTTCGGCCAAGTCAAAGTTTGAAGGAGAGTTGTACAGAGAGGTAGGGCAAGGCTGGTGTCTCATCTCCCCCTCCCCCCCAACAGAATAACAGAGTAACAGAATTGGAAGGGATCTTGTAGATCACCTAGTCCAGGGGTGGGCAAATGTGGCTCTTTTACAACCTGTGGACTTCAACTCCCAGAATTCCTGAGCCCGCTTGGCTGTCTCAGGAATTCTGGGAGTCGAAGTCCACAGGTTGTAAAAGAGCCACATTTGCCCACCCCTGATCTAGTCCAAACCGATATCATTTCAGACAAATGGTTGCCCAATTCTTCATAAGAACTCCTTCACATGGTCTGTGTGTCAGGCTACCAGCCAACTTCCCTGCACTCTCATTTTCTTAATGCTTGAAATAAAATAATCAGTTGGTTAAGGCTAATGAGCAATAGAGAAACTCAGAGTTGCAGGGTGGACGTGCAGTTGGATATGCTGCTTTTAGAGCTCAGGACACTGGCAGGACATTCTAACCCCCCCCCCCCCAACCTTGGATCTTCCTAGCTCCTTTCTTTCCCTTCCCCCTCCCCTTATTGAGTTAATGCATTTAATATCTGACAGTCAATAATCTAGAATGGGGGTGTCAAACTTGCAGCCCTTGGGCTGGATGCATCATGCGCTGGCTATGTCTATGCCCGGTTTAGCGAAGGGGAAAAAAAGTCGTGATACGTCACGTGATGACCCCGTGACGATGCGAGTTTGGCACCCCGGATCTAGAATGATGGTGTTATCTATATTTGCATCCTCCCCTGGAAGTGTACAAACAAAATCTCTTCCCTTCCCTTCCCTCATTTCAGTTTGAATTCATCTGACTGCAACAAACTCTAGTGTCTCACAGTATAAAAAATAGGAATCCCCAATAGAAAGCATTTTATTGATTGATTGATTTTGTTTGCCACCTGTCTCGCCACAGGGTGACTCTGGGCAGCTTACAAAGTTAAAAACAATAAAACCAGTGATGGAATTCAAATTTTTTTACAACCGGTTCTGTGGGCAAGGGTTGTTGGGTGTCACAGGGGAAGGATACTGCAAAATCTCCATTTCCACCCCACATCAGGGGAAGGATACTGCAAAACCCCCATTCCCTCCCCACTCCTGGGGGAAGGATATTGCAGAATCTCCATTCCCGCCCCACTCTGGGGCCAGCCAGAGGTGGTATTTGCCGGTTCTCCAAACTACTCAAAATTTCCGCTACCGGTTCTCCAGAACATGCTGGATTTCACCCATGAATAAAACTATGTGGGTGGGTGGGTGGGTATGTGTATTTATAGATCATAACCACCACTTTGAATCATACCCTGGCATTCCACGAAGTGGGATGGACATCATTGCACATCTTGTTACATTCTTAGCCAGTTGAAGTTTGCAGGTTGTCCTACTTATTTCAATGACTCTTTAAATTACTTTCTACCATAGCTACAGTGCTAAATGTAAGCCTAGAACCAAACAATTTGGGCTTACCAGGCTTTGGGAAACTTGCTTGCTTATTACTCATCATCTCCATTAAGATCAATTGAATAAATGCTTTTTTTTATTTAAACAATGATCTGGGCATGTAGTGAAGTAACTTGCAGGCTGACTCATAAAGATAGAAATTCCTTCTCTTGGAGACTTGCCAATCCCTATGCATTTGGTAGAGTCAGTATAAAGCTGTTCCGTAGGCAGTACTGGGAGGCTTTGTCTTGACTTTACTTTTATGTCTTCTGTCTATTTTTAAACATAAAACGTTTCCTGAGCATTTAAGAGTTTTCAGCAGGGCAAATTAAGAATTGCATGCATTCCAAAGCTCTTTCCTATTCCTAAGCCTCCTCAGTACCTAGCTTAGGAAAGGATGCATAGCCTTTGTCTAGGATCAGTACAGAGACTGGGGGCCAGCTTGACTGATCAGGTAATCAGTTGGTTCTTGATTTTGCTAGGTCCTTTTATGCTGTTTTAGCCCTGGAGTCCCTTCCCTTGGTTTGGGGTTGTGGTGACCCAGAAGAGCTTTCCCAGCTGGGTGCCCATTAATCCTTTTTATCACTTGCAGGTGTATGCCAAGCACTGGGGCCCAGCAAAATGTGGTGTAAAATTGCCCATAATTACCTTGTTAGTGGCAATGGTGGGCTTGTAACACACCGCTCATCTGTCATCACGCTGGCATATGTCAAGCCACACCTGTCCGTTTTATTGGGAATCATCCTAACAAATGAGCCATATCATGCTCTGCTGGGGCTTTCTTCCTTCCCCAGCTGGTGCTGGCAGAAACTATTGTATGCTGGGATATTCCAGAATTACTAGAGAAAGAGAAGACCCATTTTACATGAGTTAATTGGTGTCTTCTTTGTAAGGAAGGCTCTGAAATGATTACTTTTCTTTTAATAATTCATAGCAAGTGAAAGAAATAGTAGGCTTTCTGAGATCATCTAGGGTTGAATAAGAAGAATGCTAGGAAGGATTCCCTGTGTCATTGTGAAGTCCAATGATAATAGTATAAGCAAACCAGGGGTGAAATGTTACCAGTTCAGACTGGTTCAGGCGAATCGGTAGTAAAAAAAATGCTACTGGTTCAGCAAACTGGTATTTCTGACAATCAACTGTGCCGCACGATTTATATTCGCTACAAAACAGGAAATCCTACTTTCTAGCGAATCTAAATCGCACGGCAGAACTGTTCCTCCCACTTGCTGTTCTACTCACCTTAGAAAAGGCTTCTTAATCCTCTTTTTTCAGCGCTGTATGGTAGCGTCTGCGGTGCGCATGAGCATGAAGCATGCATTTGGCATACACTGTGCATGTACGCATTTGGTGCACACTGCATATGCACTCGCGAAGCAAACTGGTAGCGAAGCGAACCGGTAGCAGACTTCAGAGCATTTCACTCCTGAAGCAAACCCATCTCCTAGTGGAATATGAGTTTATGGTTTACATTTTCATATTCTGATTGGTTCAGTGGGATATATTGTGGTAAGTTAATATAGTAAGAAAATGGATGATGTAATAGTAGAATTCAGGAGGAAGAAAGAATTAATATTGCTGCTTTGGATGATAGAAACTTGTATAATTCAACTATAACTTGAATTATAGAAGGGCTGCCTGAATGTTAAATGATTATCACTTCAATTTTAGTTTTTCTACTGATAAGTTCACTGTAAATGGCAACCTGCCTCAAACTTTAGAAATTTATAGTATCATACTTACTAGTATGCGGATGGCATAACAGTGCTATGACAGATCTTTTTGTTCATTGCAGTGGGTCTGATGGATTTCATAACAGTCTGCTTTGTTTCTTCTTAGTTGTTTCCTGAAACAGGTCCCCGACAAGGTGGGACTCGATTAACCATCATTGGTGAGAACTTGGGCCTGAAGTTTGAAGATGTACGCATGGGTGTACGGGTTGGCAAAGTGATATGCATCCCCATTGAAAGTGAATATATCAGTGCTGAGCAGTGAGTATCCTTTAAATTACAGATGACTATGTAGGATATAAAAAAATGGATTCGTTTATGAGATCTTATATAACTGTAAAAAGCTGAAGAGTCAACAAGGAAAGATGACTGTGATTTTTCTTTTAGAGCATTAGTCACCATCAGCACTTCTTGATTTAACTCATTTTAAAATGACTGTTTCTTATTTTGGAAAGAGCCAATGTGGTGAAGTTGATAAGGCAGCTGAACCTAGATAAAGATTCGAATTCCTGCTTATCCACGAAGGTCACTAGTTCATACTAGAAGGAATTACCTTTCACCCCAATCTTCCTCATAGGATTCCTGTGTTTATTAATTGAGATGGCAAGTGTATAAGCATTTCTCTGAGCAATTTAGAGGAAGAAAAATGAATGGCAGGATAGCTTAAAAATAATAATGCCCAGATCCTCCTCTCGGTTTGGTTCCACAAAACAGTGGCAAAATAATAAGGGGAATGCCAAATCTTCTGTGACGTTCTGTCAGAAAGATTCTTCTGGTTTCACAAATCATTTCTGGAAAATATTGGATGGTAAAATATAATGATTCTGCGAGTTGTTAACAGAGTTTTGATTTTGAAAAGAAAATGTACTTGGGAGGGGGAAAATGTTTTTTCACTACATAGTTTGTGTTAACTTAAAATCCTACTATGAGTTAAATACATGTTTACAAAGCCAACTAAAGCTGGTCAGTTCTGGCTAGCCACATACGTTCTATGTATTATGCTCTTTAAATGTATCTAGTTTAAAATTATATAGAAAAATACAGAGCAAGTTTAAACATCAATAGGATGTAATAAGAAAAATCAGTGTAGGATCATTTAGTGAGTGTCTTTTCTTTTTTGCTTGTAGATAGTAAATCAAAATACAAAGCCAGAAATGTATAGGAATATTTACCACTGCTTAACTTATGGATGTGCATTACATTACATTAACACATACTGTGATAGGATGGGGGCGGAATGAAAATAAATGGGTTTTTTTCCCTTTTTAGTTGTGTTAAATTTTAATTGATTTCCTACTGAGTTAAATTAAACTCCCCTTGTAATATTTTATGTATTCTGCAATTTTAATATGCCTATTGTTCAAACACCAATTTGATGTATGCTAAGACATAATTTGCTGAAATTGTTAAATGGCATTTAATTAAAATAACAACAGCCCATCAAAATATAATGACAAGATTGAAAGAAAGAATCAAGAACATCAGAAATATTTGGCATAAGGGATAGGGCCAATGATCCGCAGGGTAGCTACACTTCATATATGTAACAAGAGCACTGACATTTCATGTATTTATAACACATTCAATTGGCGTGCCTTCTGTAGGATCGTCTGTGAGATTGGAGAAGCCAGCCCCAGCAAAATTCAAGATGCTCCTGTAGAAGTATGTGTCAGAGATTGTTCTCCCAGCTACAAGGCTATAGCTCCAAAAAGCTTCACATTTGTGGTAAGGTTAAAATAATAGACATTTGCTTTCGCCATCTCCTCTCCTCTCGAATTCCATTTTTGCTGTACGGATTTACCTTATTTAGTTGTTTTTCTATCACAACCCCTTAACCTAACTATTTTTATGTTTATTATGTGTTGGTAGACAGCATATTAATTTAATTAAGAAATTATATCCTAACCTTTGTAAAAATATGCACAAAAGGGATGCCAAGAAATAAATTACCAGTCAATCTGTTCAGCCTTAGAAGATTCAAGACATTTTTGCTCAAACTGGGATTCTTGTGTTATTTTAACTAAGAAAGTTTCCCGCCTCATAAATATGACTGGAGCAGTCATTAACTAATTTAGATTGGACTAGATCGAGATTTAAACAGCAGTATCTCAATGGTGGGCTGGTTCTTTTCACTGATTTAGAGCTTGACATCTGCTGATAGCAATGTTTCTAAAATTACTTAAAACTGTGAAGCAACTAATGAGACTTTGGCTGGTTAGAATCTTGTCAGTTACTGAGATTGTCCTGTACAGCATTTATTGTTAAACAAGTATTCCTTTGGCTAGTAGAGGAGTACAAATAAGGGTGACCTCTCAGAATCGTTTCCCTCTGAATGATGGCAGTTACAGCTAAAAAATTTGAAAAGCATCACTTTGCCTATCTGTAAAGCACTGTAATATATGTGCGTGTGCAAGTGTATCAAATTATAATATTTTTACTCAGTGTTTTAATTACTTGGGTATTTAAAATGCTGAGCTTTAGCCAGTTTAATCCGTTGCTTTAACTGTAGCCGTATTATTCCTTTAGTCTCCTGCTTTATTTTTTTTTAAAATAGAATTATTATGTATTTTATCTTGTTATAAACATCAAAGGAACTAGTTGATTGTGGTAGTGTACATGTGCAAACAATAAGAAGATTATAGAAAAACAATTGTATGTGAACTAGCACTGAATTATCACCGATATCCTCATAATTGATTTTAGGTTCTGAGTTTTAACTGTGTATCATAGCAATATGATAGCCATAGTGCCTGAGATGTGAAGAATTTTCCATTTTTATTTTTAAATTTTTTGCTTAGATGTCTTTTCCATAAGTCCTTTTCTTACGCTTGTACATTAAGGCTGTCCTCTGAATGCTGTGAACTGACTGTGTTTCCTTTTGACAGGCTCCTACCTTCTCACAAGTCATCCCAGCTCGTGGGCCTCTTTCTGGGGGCACCTGGATTAGCATCAGAGGAAGACATCTCAATGCAGGAAGTAACATCACGGTGACCATTGGAGGACAACTATGTGCTTTTGCAGGGTGAGCTTTCTTGGTTGGGGGTATAAATGGTTGTCAGGCACTACAGGTAGTCCTCGACTTACATCAGTTCATTTAGTGACCCTTCAAAGTTACAACGGCACTGAAAAAAGTGACCATGTATGTTCGTTTTTCACCGTTACAATCTTTGCAGCATCCCCATGATCATGTGACCCAAATTCATATGCTCAGCAATTGGTTCATACTTATGTCCGTTAGAGTTACTGAGGGGGGTCGTGTGATCACTTTTTGCAATCTTCTGACCAGCAAAGTCAATGAAGAAACCAGATTCACTTAACAGCCAGGTTACTAATTTACCAACTGCAATGATTCACTTAACAACTGTTAAGAAACGTGTTAAGAAACTGTGGCAAGAAATGTCATAAAATGAGGCAAAACTCACTTAACAAATTCTCACTTAACATAAATTTTTGGCTCAATTGTGGTCGTAAGTCAAAGACTACCTGTATGTAGAGAGAAGAAAGGCTGGAATGCACTGAACTAATCAATTACATATATGCACTGGGTATAAACATGTGACTACAATGTGAAATAAGATAATATTCCTAAGGAGCCAAGCAAACATTTCTGTGTAGCTTGTGGAATTTCTTTTCATGGTTCATTAAAAAAAAGAAGAAGAAAGACCAAAGAACGAATTCCTTTTCTTTATAAAAAACACAAATCCCTGAGCCATGAAGTGGATAATTTTTAGATTAGGGATGATAATGGAGCGGCTCTTTAAATATTTTTGTGCAGTAATTACTGGTTATCAGCCTTAATCGCTGCTGTTTGCAGTCGCTGCATGATGGAGAACGCTCCAGAGTTATGCCAGCTTCAAGGGCTGTGTGTGTTTTATTTTCTTTTTACATTAACTGATAATTTTAGCAGAACTTCCCAAGGAGATTAGAGTGAGTGGGTGGGGAAGGACCAGATGCAGAGATTAATATTTTATTTGTAGAAAATCTATTGTAAACTGCTTAAAAGACAACCAGGCCTGGAATTTTCGCAAGGAAATCCTAACATTCATTCCCCATTTTTTTCCACGTGTAAATTCAAATATATTACCGTAAGGAAATTGAACTAGTAAAACTGATAATTCATGTGATACTACTAAATTCATATTATAATTTACCAGTAGTTCAGCTTTTTGGTTGCAATCGCTGTCCTTCATTTAAGTGAGATTCTATAACAACACAAGACACCAACTGGGCATTTCTATCTATGCTTCTTAAGTGGGGAAAAAGAGACTCTTGAGGAGTATAGGAGTGTTCCACATCTTTCCAGTTGCTTTGGATCACTCCACTTTTAGCGTTATTGCAAGTTTTCTGTTTCCCCTGAATTTATTTACTTTTGTGCTTTCTTTCCTTTACTTTGGCATGCTCTGCTCTGTAAGGACTTCTTCTAGTTTAACATTCATTGGATTTCCCAATTTTCTTATAACTTTAAAATATCTTTCCATAGGTGTATCAGATGCGATGTTAAATTACCTTTCTTGTGCATCCTTTTTTATAGAGGGAGAAGTAATAAATGTCCACACCAGAGGAGGGATTCACTTACCTTCCCTACCAGTTCGCAAATGTGAGCTGTGTGCATTATGTCTGGGCGGGTGGGTGGAGCCTCCCACAGTCACCACTACTGGTTTACGCGATCTGGACAGAACCGGCTGAATCCCACCACTGGTCTGCACCCATTGAGAACTCTTATCAAAGATGAGTCTCCAGATCATTTCTTTTGCTTAGGTCCCATGTCGACAACCTGTGGAATAAATGCTGCTGTTTCCTTGCCAAGTTAACTTCTGGGCCAACCAATTTTCCTTGCTTGCCATTTCTGCTATTAGAGGAAGAATCCCCAATCTTAGAATTGTCCAGGGTTGCTGTTGAATTAGGTGGCCTTAGAAATCTAAATTACAAATAAACAGATCACCATCTATAGCTAACATTGGTTTCACATGGATGATTTCAGAAAGAATAATGTTGAGGTCAGAGGAATCTGTTCTCTCTCTGCATCTCTCTTCCAGTTGACCCTTTCCGATGCCCAAAAGATGATGGGTCAGAATCAATCCATATCTTACTGCTATTCGATCGAAAGACGTGTTGGAGCAAGAGGACTTTTCTTGCTACTCTGTTATTGCTCTTCTGGTCATGGGTCAGAATGACCTCATCCTTAAACACCTATTAATTAAATTCTCAAAGTACTGTGATATTAATTCACTGAAAATTAATTACATTAAATCCAAAGTATTGGTTTTTGAGAAGAGTTATAAACCACAGTCATGACATTTAGATGGTGATAAGTTGGAGCAGGTTAAAGATTTTATATACAGTATTGGAAGGTAATATTCACCATTCTCTTTCATGGTTTTTCCCTTAGGTATTTTGCTAATAAGACCTTAGGTATTTTGCTAATAAGGCATCTGGGTTAAAGGTTATTGCTAATAATTTAGTGATTTTTAGATTCTATTCAACGGGTACCAACATCCCTTCACAGTCATTTGGGCTTTTAAGGACAAAACAGGGACCCAATATTGATATGGTGGCAATCTGGCTTAAAGGTATTAAAATATGACTATCATTCATTACTAGCCCAATTCCTTTGTGTTTTGTTTCATGTCCTAAGTTTTTTTCCCAGTGTGTTCTTTGTTACTGGAAACAGGTTTATGCCCTTTTTCAATTTCAGCCTGGTCAGTTACTGTTGAATTATAGTTGAGAAAATGTACTTTTAGAATATCGGTTGGCCTTTTGGTGCTAGTCCCTTTAGAGATTTACACTAG
The DNA here is from genome assembly GCA_012654045.1 of Ptyas mucosa. Lineage (NCBI taxonomy): Eukaryota > Metazoa > Chordata > Lepidosauria > Squamata > Colubridae > Ptyas > Ptyas mucosa. The sequence continues at coordinate 28,339,654 of WNWU01000011.1, read as the reverse complement.
TACTTAGATAACTTTGTTAGCAGACAAAACATAACAAATAGGTATTGATTTGACAAGGGTATCAGATTTAGATTATTCCTCAGCAAACACTCAAATTGAACTGAGGCTTTTTAGACACTGTCCACCAGGATTTGCAAGCAACAGCTAAAGTATCTTGCTCCCCAGTATATTTTGAAATAAGATAGCAGAAAGTCTTTTACCTTACACCTTACATAAAGACATACAGTGTATTTTCCTCTTTAAAAACATGGAAGCTCACATTTTCCAAGAAATAAGGTGATTATATTTATTTATATTGTTTATATACGTCTTCCCATACTCTTCATTTTCAAATACCATTTTAAGCTATTTTTTAAAAAGAATTAATATTAAATATTTATCTCTTTAATTAGGTTATAAACATCCTATAATAAGAACTCTTAGCACAAAATTGCTGGTGGAAAGTAAGAAAACACTCAGTTGTGTATTTGAGATAGGCCAATACAAACTGAATGAATATATGACTCTTGAAAGTGTTAAGGGACTAATATGCTGTCTTTAAAATGTTTGTTATGTCTGTTTGTTTTAATTGATATTATTCTTTGAATTGCATGTTAAGTAGTCAGCTATGTAAATCTAAGTGATAAATAAACAGAAGGAAGGAAGGAGGGAGGGAGGGAGGGAGGGAAGGAAGGAAGGAAGGAAGGAAGGAAGGAAGGAAGGAAGGAAGGAAGGA
>WNWU01000011.1:28312899-28338929 GCA_012654045.1 Ptyas mucosa | reverse complement strand
GGAAGGAAGGAAGGAAGGAAGGAAGGAAGGAAGGAAGGAAGGAAGGAGATCTTCAGGCTACTGCAATTCCATTTTTAGATACTCAATGATGTATTTTCTATCTGCATTTTCTTTTGAGGTCCTTGTGCAAGATCACAGTTCCACTTAGCACCCGTATGTAAACTCACAATTTTTAATGGCATTAAAGACCTGTTCATTATTGTTGATTTAGTCAAGTTGCTATTTATATTCTTACTTATATACTTCAGTGAACCAGTTTTAGCTATTGATTCATTTTTGCAAAAAGCTGATTGACAGTGAATATTGGGAAGTGAGGGCCGTGATAGTGAGCAGGCTCTGGCTTCATTAACTGACAGTGAAGATGAAAAGTAGACTGTGGACTGCCTTAAGTGAACAAATTGCCTGCTTGGTACAAAGGGAATATTCAGTTTGTTTGGTATCATGGTATAGCAATATAAAAGATGCCTGCTGTCTTAAACTTAGCAAATGACATTGTTTTCATTTTTTCTCCTCTTTTCCCTATGTCCCACAGGAGAAATGCTGGTGAAATCCAATGTAGGACCCCATCTGGTCAGATTCCAGGTAGTTCAGCCATCCTCATTCATATAAACCGAGCTGTGCTTAGTAGTGCTGATGTTACATATTATTATACTGAGGATCCCACAATCCAAAAGATAGAACCTGAATGGAGTATCAGAAGGTAAGATTGAATAAATAAAAATATCCATTTTCTGTTGATGTAGTTTTTATGCAGTTTATGCAGGGGTGGGCTGCTGGGGGTTCACAGGGGTTTGGGAGAATCTCTAGCTATGATTCTGTGCAGTTCGGAGAACCCCCAAATCCCACTCCTGGCTGGCCCAACCCACCCCACCCCTCCCAGGAGTCCCCACGTGGCCTGTTTTGGATGTAGGTAACTGCAGGGCATGCGCGGAGGCTCAGGGAGGGCGAAAAACTGGCCTACTGGAAGTTCAGGAAGGCCAGAAACAGGTGCCTTTGGAGCCTGGGAAAGCCATTTTCGCCCTCCTAGAGGCTTGACGAAAGCCTCCGGAGCTTGGGGAGGGCAAAAATGCCACCCCCCACCCTGTCGTGGTACAGGAGGCCAACTAGACCACACCCACCATGGCCATGCCCACCCAGCAAGTGGGCAGAGAACCCCTTGCTAAAATTTTTGAAGCCCACCCCTGAGTTTATGTTATACACAGAAAAACTACTGAACAATATTATAACTTCTTTCCTAAGCTATTTCAATCAATGCTGTAGGGTGAAGGCACGATAACCATAATATGTCATTTGGACATAAAATGCTGAGTATTTGTTGGCACCCTTCATTCTGCACATCTACTCCTTGGTAGAATACCAAGTTAATACCAACACCAAGAGTCAAAAGAAATTCCTACAAATGTTGGGTTTTCTATCTGTTTTGTATTTAATAAGTTATTTTGGAACAATTCAGGGAGTTATTTATGAATTACTGATATGGTATATCTCTTTCCCACAATAAAAGATATATTTTGTATTTGGGACAATAGATCTTTGCTTTTGGCATGCGTTTTCTCACAAAATATCAATATGAAAGTGAAATTGTAAGATTTGAAAAACATATTATTTGTTGTGTTTATTCTGGTAATTAATGGACCCGTATCAAAAGAATTCAAACGATGCCTGAGAAATATATCCTTCTATAGCTAGCTTTTGGATTTTATACAGAATTCCAAAATAAACACTGGAAGGAATAATGCATTTTCTGTCTGGAATGTGGCATCAGTTAATGTTATTAAAACTTGATATTAGCTTACTTGGGAGTAAACCTTATTCTACTCATTTGTAGAATTTTACTGTAATACAGTTAGCTAGTTACAAAAGATTTAGCTATATAAGGAAAAAAACCTCACCCAAATCTCTAGTTGTGTGACACGGCACAGAATGGGAACAGAGTGCTATTTTAAAGCACTCTTTAGTAGACATTTTACTAAATGCTGAAGTTGACTGCATTTGTCTTAGATGTACAGCCTAATAAAAATAATAACTCTGTGCAGGACCAAGTTGATTTAAGATGAAGCTAATATTAAATGGGAAGCAACAAACCATTTTTTCCCCACAAAAGTAAATTGAATGGAGCAAGGAGGGACAGGAGGATAGAAAGAGAAGCATTGGCAATCACATAGACAAAGCAAGCTGAGCAACCCCATTGTTCCAATAAAGATTTTAAAAGTTGGAGAAAGAAGCATCCCAAGGAGACAAGAATCAACAGTCATGTGCCTCAGCCAAGTTCCTTAGATGTGGCAGCACTTCAGAATGGTAGTGGGCAAAAGGTAGAACTATTCTTCTTGTTAAGAGTCAAAGCTTGATATTGGGCATCCTGGGTACACTGTGGAGATTAATGGAACTCAAAGTAGGAATTGTTTGTTTTTACCCATCACTGCCTGAAGTAATTCACAAATACATTGTTTTTCCCAGCATGAAGTTAAAAGAGCAGGGAGCTGCAAAATATTGGAATAAAAGGAATGTTTTGTTTCATTGACCGCACTCTCTTGATTAGAAGCTTCAGTTGACCTCTTCTGTTTGCTTCCTAGTGGTGGGACATTGTTGACTGTGACGGGCACCAACCTGGCTACTATCAAAGCACCCAAAATCCGAGCCAAATATGGTACTGTTGAGAAAGAGAATGTAAGTAAACCTTCATCCAACTTTAACCCAATGTAGTAGTCTCCAGTTGTTTTAGGGATGCACATTCTGATCTGGAATTTGGAAAGCTTGGATCCAGGATGCCTGAGCAGCCATGATCAAAAGTCTGCCTTCAGATTTTTTTGATGAGTAGACAGACTCATCAAAAAAAACTTCAGACTTCAGAATTTCATGAAAACCATAATTACCTTGGTTGACAAGCTTGGTTGTTTTGTTGCATTGTCGTCTCAGGTATAGCATAATTCAGAAATTTTTGAAAAAAAAAACTATGGAAACTTTGGATATCTTATACCACAGTCAACATTTAAATGGTGCAGGGAGAAAGAATTTCTTCTGCTCCTCACATTCACAGCTTGAGAAATTAGAACAGTCTACTTAGGATGTCTTGGATGTGTTCTGTGATGCAGAAACAGTTAGGTAAAATCTACATAACTAGTGTAGGGGAAAGAAAAATATTGTATCATCTTGTGCTTTTCAAAACTATGTCCTTCATTGACAGCAGCACTTGAAGCAGTGCTATTTTTGCGTGAAGTTTAATGACCACAGCAGAGAGCAAAGAACCAATTTGGTTTAGTGAGTAAGTTTCATCAGACTAGAAACCAGTGACCATGAACGCTAGTCTTCCATTAAGCATGAAGCCAGCTGGGTGACCTTGAGCCGGTCCCTCCCTCTCAGCTCCAGGAAAGAAGCAATGGCAAACCACTTCAAAAACCCTTGCAAAAAAGCCTGAAAGAGACTTGTCCAGGCAATTGCTAAAAAGTGACGTGAAGGCAAATAATGATAACAACAACAATGACAACCATGGCAAGTCTTCCAGTTTGGGCAATAGTAATTTAGTTCATTTATCAATCTTTACTTGGAGATTGATACCTAAGCAAATTTTTGCATTTGTTGTCTCACATGACAAAGTACATCTGGGTTTTCCAGAAATTAAAGTTTTACTTTCTGTTGAAATAATCTGAGTTCATTTATGCTAGTGCTTTTTTGTTTTGTGAAATTTGTTGGAAAAGTGTGCCATTGCATCTAATTAAATTATTATTCAATTTAATTTTTTCCCTTCAAATCCACTGAACAAGTTGAAAATATAATTGTTTAATTCATGTCTCTTTAGAATGGGCAAATAGGAAGAAAGTCTAAAGGGGTATGAAGAAAAAGAATGTAAAATAAGTAGTCTAACCAGAATATTTGATTCATAATAAGATGAAAATCTGAAAAAATAGGAATCTTACCAGAAGCATTTTCTCCTTTTTTGAAACATGAAGAATAAATGCAGTACCTTGTTATACTTCAATTCAGTTAAGTCAGCAAAGGCTCATATCAGATTTTTAAATGTTTGATAGTTTCAAAAGAGATTTGATATACTTAAACTGATGTCACAGATGTCATAGGATATGTCACCAGAATCTCTTGCCTTAGCTAATAGCACCATGAAATTTAATATTTTTTAGGTCAACCTCAGCAACCTTAAGATTTGTGGACCAACTCCCAAAATTCTCCATCCATTCCCTATTAATTTCAATAATGTTTAATGAATTAAATAATTTACATCGATTTCAATTGATACTTAATTTAAAATCAACAATTTAACAGGAAAAAGATTACACACTCCTGATTTAGGTTTATTTATTGAGGGAGAAAAGGACACATTTCTTCCTAGGAATTAATTACATTTGACAAGGACAATACGTGGGGATTATGCCAGGTTTAAATCTGTGATTCCCCACAATGCCATGGGGCCTGCATGCTGTTTGAGAAGCTGAATCAATTAATTATTGGCATAGGTCCAAAAGAAAAGTTATCATTTTGGAGTTACAATACAAGAAAGTCCACATTGGCAGGAGCTCCTACTTCATTCAACCTCCTGGTTCTGAAAATTACCCCCTGCCTGTTTTCTGGCATGATACTCATCTTCCCAACCACTCCAAATGATCGCTTTACTGTCCCACACCATATAGTGACTGATTCCTCTTTTTAATATACCTTTGCTAGAAAAAGGGAAGGAAGTTGCGGTCTTCCATGTTTTCCTATTTCGCAGCTAGTAGAAGCACTGAACAGCAACTCAAAGAGGACAGAGTGCTAGTAGTAGGGGGGACTTGCTTAGTTGTGTGAAAAAGTTAAGGGTGTGGCACATGGCTTGAGGAAATTGTTTTTTCTTGGCAATAAGATAAAATTAATGAAAAAGAAAAATGGTTAAGCCTGCTAACGTTTGCCTTTCAGAATTGTACAGTCTACAATGATACCATCATGGTGTGTTATGCTCCTTCCATTGATAACCCAGTCAAGAGCCCTTCAGAACTTGGTGATCGACCAGATGAGATTGGCTTTATTATGGACAATGTTCAAGCATTGTTGATCATCAACAAAACTAACTTTATCTATTATCCAGATCCTGTGTTTGAATCCTTGCCATCTGGTATGTTGGAGCTCAAGCCAAGTTCTCCTCTTATCCTCAAGGTAATAATTTATTCAACCTCATTTCTGCAGGTTTTAGAAACAAATGTTCTTCTTGAACATCGCTCCTGGTCTTATTAGATAAGTATTAGTTACACATTGCGTTGATACAATGTTGTTCAGAATTCCCAGACCCATTCAGGGAAAGCTGTCCATTAAGCTAATAGATCTTGTTACTCTCAATGCTTTCCTCTTGGGTTTTCTTGCTGCTTTTTTTTTTTTTTTGATTGTTTTAAATGTTTTAACCTGTAAAAACGAAGTGTTTTAATACTGTGTGTGACTAAATATGCTAAATAAATAAATAAACTCTCAATGTACAAGTGTAGGTTTGAAATTTAATTGAAAAAATCTTGATTGAATCTTCACATTACAGTGTCAAAGACAGGAGAGGGGAACCATTGCAAGTACATTGTCAGATCCCCATACATCCCTATCGGGATGCTGCCATTCTTGCGGGGAGGGCCTGGATACCAGTTTACAACCTCTCCTTGTCTCTGGTCTTTCTTTTACTTTGAGGTACCTTCCTGAGAATGGGAGAGGGGAGGGAATAGGCTGGGGCCATCTGTTTTGTCTCAGCTCTGAGGGAACGAGCAAATGGGGGCCTGAGAACAGTTTCTTAGCACCTTCTCAGCTCGAGGTTCTCATAACAACTTCGCATCTGTGGATTGGCTCGCCTTTGGATTGGACAGAGGGGAGGGGTTTCTACAACTTTTAACCTAACATATTTTGATACATATTCACTCCGATCACTTACTGGTCTTTCTCCTCATTCAAGAATAAGCTATTGGACCTATCCCTTCAGTGGTCTGATATATTTTCTTTCAATTCCTCGTACTTCCTTTTCAAAGGTGAACAAAGTTGAAAGCAGAATTTAAAAAATAAGGTTGACTATAGTGGTAGCCTTGAAACTGAGAGATTGAGTTCTAGTCCATATGCATAAAAACTGAGTAACTTTGGGCCGGTCATTGCCTCAGCCCAACTCACCTCAGAGGTTTATTGTTGTGGGGAAAATAGGAGGAGGAAGGAGTATTATGTATGTTTTTTACATTGAGTTACTTATAAAGTAATAAAGGTGGAGGTAAACAACAAACAAACAAACAAAAATGGGTAGTTAGTGAGTAAGTTAAATCTACTGTTGGGGCCTGGCGTGCTATAGTCCATGGGGTCGTGAAGAGTTGGACGTGACTTAGTGACTGAACAACCACAACAAACCTACTTTTATTCTTCTTAAAGGGCCGTAACCTGCTCCCACCAGCACCTGGTAATTCCCGGTTAAACTACACTGTGCTCATTGGAGACACTCCGTGTGCTCTTACTGTTTCTGAAACTCAATTGCTCTGCGAGTCCCCAAACCTCACAGGACAGCATAAAGTGACGGTAAGGCAAGTCAGGCATGCCTCTGTTTGTGTTTTTGTGTTACCTGGACACCAAGTGCTTATTTTATTTTTCTTGCTAAAAGAATTGTAAAATTGCGAAGATCACAGAATGTAATCATTGTCCTTTGAATTTTGTCACTCTTTCCTCCTTCCCTTTCTAAATATAAATTCTGCTATTTAAAGAACTATGCTGTTTATCTATTGTATTGAGCATATTGCTTAAATTAGTTTTGTGAGATAACTTTTTATATTGGTTGTCAGGCTGTCAGTTTGGTGTTGAATTTTGGCAGCCATATAGATAGACTTTCTCCAAGATGATTGTCCCCATCCTGGTCCATCAGATCTCCCCATGGTATACCTGTCACTATGAGTCTGACCACCTTGCTACTGTCATCCTCTTCTCTTTTCTTCCACCTTTCCCAGCATTATGGATGTCTCAAGAAAGCTGAGTCTTTGTCACAATATGGTCATTTCAGCCTGGTCCTTTATTCCTCTAATGTGGACTCTGTACTGATTTGTTCTATGACCATTTGCTTCTTTTCTTGGACATTCATGGTATTTTCAGGAGTATTCTCCAAAACCAAAGTTCAAAAGAATCAATATACTTTCTGTCCTTTTACTGCACAATCCAACTTTCAGTTCCATAGATCATCATTGGGCAAATCATTATCACATAATTCTGGAGTTTTTAGGTATAGACATGTCATAGCATCCAGTATTTTTTCCAAGGCTTTCATTGCTTCTATACCAAGTTCTTGTTTGCAGCATATATATTGACTGCTAGTTCCTTGCTATTGATAGTTGATTCTAAAGGCAGAAGTTTTCCACAAGTCTAGGATCTTATTAATTCTAATGCTGGTTGCTACACTTGTTGTCATTAGTTTGGTTTGGCCTTCTTTATATTTAATCTTAATCCCACTTTTTCACTCTGCTCCTTGATTTCCATTATTCAGATCCTTTGCATTTTCAGCTATTAGCGTACTGGTACTCTTCGAGTTATGGCCATAATGAAGCTTGCTCATCATGATCATAAAGTGGATAAAGTCATGTTACCAACCCAGTTTGAGGACTTTTTTGTAACTGTCATTAAGTGAATAGCTGCAGTCATTAAACATATCCACAGTCATTAAGTGAACACTGCAATCCTTAAGCAAATCCACAGTCATTAAGTGAACCACAGGTTCTCTATGGACACAGTTTTGCCGAAAACCAGAAGCAAATGCTGTTTTCAGCAAAACTGTCATAAAACACAAAACTGTTATAAAAGCAGACAGATGACCATAGACTATTGCAAATGTCAGTAAATTCAGCCTGGTTACTGAGCACCCAAAGTGTGATCAGGTGGACACATTGATGGGGCAATCCTTGAATTTTGATTTTCAATTATAATCCATCATACCTTTGAATAGTCACAAAGCAACAGGTCGTAATTCAAGGACTACCTATAGTGTCATTGGCTACATAGATCATTGTTGCTTCTTCCTGCAATGTTAAAATCATGCTTCTGGTGCAATTCCTCAAAAATATATCTCTACCCCATTGTAAATTGATTCTCTTGTTATGTCTCCAACTTCAAAAATATTTTTATTTCCTAGGAAAATGCATTTATTGTTTAAAATTAATTTCAAAGTTTTAATATTCAGAATCAAATGCTCCAACATTTTCTGAACCCTTCATCAGTTTAAAACTTTCTATGTGCCATATCTTGTCTTGCTTTTTGATGTGTAAATTTTAAATTCTTAGTTTATAAAGATACAATTTTATTTTCTGAGATTAAACATTGAAGGCACTTATCCGATGCTTCCATTTATCATTTTGAAGGTATCTAATTGTTTGATGGATTTTGCACGCAGACCTTGTTTCAAAATTATCACTCAAAAATCTACATATTATATGAAATTGCACAAAATGCATGTATTAGAAAAGTTGCTTACAAAAGCAAACATGGCTATGGATATGTTTAAAACAATCATAATAATGTGGCTGCTTGACAAAATTGACTTTTATCTGTGATTATGCAAAAGTTAAATAGATCATAAACTTAGTTTAATTTTTTTTTAATATTGTTGGTTTAAGAGAGAGAAAAAAAATTCATTAATCTCTTACCTGTTCTCTCTTTGTGCTCAACAACATCTGTATGAATTATATAAAATTAGTTTTTAGTACAACAAGTCGGCCTTACTCTGGAGTTCATTATAGCCTTGAATTTTTTTGAAAAGGACCCAAAATATTTCTTCTTCCAAGCACCTCATCCATCAGAGAAGTATACTTTGCATCGCATGTATTAGTATAATGTTATTTGAATGAGATATCAAAGTTGATGTTTATTTTTTTCAGGCATCAGTAGTGTGCCTGCATATGTCTATATCCCATCTAATCTCCTTTCTGGTCGTGTGAGACTTATCCTACAGTATCTCACCACTGTTCTTTCTTGCTGTTATATTTGCTTCCTTCTAAAGGTGACAGTCAGTGCTAACTAGAAGTTGTTTAGAAATGGGAATAGCGAGGATAGAACCGACTTTAGTAATGGTATGCTGAGTACAAAGCATCTCTGGGTTATTACTAGAAAAAAATCAGTGTTGCGAGTATATTTTTCTTCTTAGTGTTAAAATAAGAAGAATTTTTTTTTAAAAGGTGCCTTTTGCTTATCCTGCAATGACAAGAGAGTTCTGATCACCAGTTGGAAAACGTATAATATACATATAATATAAGGACATTATATGTTGATAATGTCCTTATGTCAATAGTGTCAGACCTGGGAGCCATCTTTTACCTTTGAGCCTTCAGGCCTGCCACAAATTCTACTGTGGGAAAATGGGAGGGGGGGTTGTATGGAGTGAAGATGATATGTAGTCAAAATAACATTCTTTCCAGAAAGTCAAGATTGTTGTGCCCTGCAACTGTGCTGAGAAAAATGAGGAGGTATCTTCTGTTCTGGAGGGTACCTGATTGGTTTGTGTAATAGACATATGGGTGAAGGGCAAGGACTTGAACTTTATTTTGGGTGAGGAAAACCCGGAAGCTCTCAGATTTGGGTTTTCCCAGATGTGCTAATATGACATTTCTAATAAAAATTAGCTTTGAGGAAACTCAAGCCTCGGAGTTTGATTACGTTGGGGGTGTTACTTGGAACCCTGACAAATAGTTCCTTTAACATTTTGAAACTGAACAATCTCCTCAATTGCCCAGTTTCAAAATATGCTCATTCTCCTGGTCTACTAAGTAAAAGAGAGAATAAACGTCTTTCTTTGGAGTAAGACAGCCACAATCAATAGTATTGGATTTTTTTCTCTCTTTGTGTCTTCCAGATTAAGGCTGGTGGGTTTGAGTTCTCTCCAGGGACGCTGCTGATCTATTCTGACAACCTGTTGACTTTGCCAGCCATTATTGGCATTGGTGGAGGAGGCGGACTTCTCTTGCTCATCATCATAATTGTCCTTATTGCATACAAACGGAAGTCTCGAGATGCTGACCGTACCCTTAAACGTCTCCAGCTGCAAATGGACAACTTGGAATCACGGGTGGCCTTGGAATGCAAGGAAGGTGAGGATGCCTGCCATCTTTCTGCTATTCTGTCATTTATATTGTTGTCAGTCCACAACAATATAAATGTAAGAAAAAAACTGCAGGTAGAAGCTGGTTTCAGCACTGCATTCTTTTCCATTTTCTTTGTTTTTTTTAAAGCACCAAACGTATCACATTAGGTACTGAATGAATGAATCTTCCACCATCATGGGTAGATTTAGGTTTGCTTTATGGGCCTCTGAAGCATTCTACCCAATTTAGTTTCTATGATTTAGTTGTTTAGATAACACTAAAACTTTTTTCCCCCAAAAAAGACAGACCATTAGGTTTGCAGGCTATAACCATATGAAACAACCAATCAGATAAGAGATTTCCCTACCACCACCTCTGTCCACATCATATGGTTTCAGCTGACCATGAAGCAATGCATAAGTTTCATTTAAAATTTATTTTCATTTATTATTTTTTTATGATCCATCCATATAATGTAAAATAATTTTCTATAACTAAAACTTAAGTCAAGTTTCTTCTGTGAGCTATCTGGAAACCACAGAACCATAGAATTTTCAAGGAAGAAGATCAGAGTAGAAATGTAATGTTGCTGAGGGTATGAAATCATAATGTCATGGTTCATAAACGCCCTAATTGCAGGTAAAGTTATATTACTAAACAAAAACCACAGTAGCATTCACTCCCCCCCCCCCCCCCCAATAATGTTACAGAAAATTGCTGCCTATACATTCTTGGTCATTCCACTGTTTTTTTTTAGTGAAAAACCTCTTTCATTTACTTTTACAAATGCGGGTTCCAGTAAATGTCAGAGTGGGTGTAAGAACACCTATATTCAGACTTAGCTTTGGGTGAGGCAGTTTTATAATTATAATATCTGGAGCACAAAAATTTGGATGTCTGGAGTTTTGTGGCTCTACAGCATGGATTCTCAATATTTCAAGCACCATATCTCCCTAAAACAATAAATACATTTGTGCAATATCTCCCTCTCTATTAATAGAACTTGTAATTCCACTGGGGCTAAGGTTATGTAAGAAGCAACTACACCGCTTACATTTGAAATTAAATCTTTCATTACATCACATAATTTTTCAAACACTGTGATTACTTATCATGCTCTTTGCCTCTTCCTAAAGCTAAAATAAATTCTTTTTCCAATCTTGAATCTCACAAAATCTCCTTAGCAGAAATGTGTTAAAAAAGAGAGGAGGCTACAAAAATCCCGGCAATTGAAATATTTCTTAATATATCCCCAAGATACATTGAGACAGATTCCTCATTTTCTTCTTTTAGTTCCTTTTTTTGAGCCAGTGAATGAGTCTCTTCACTGATAATTAAAGAGCCTACACTTGGCTGTTTTTAAACAGTCTTCTGGGTGATCCTTGTCAGTCTGGGGATCACTCGATTATTATCAAACCATAACTGCCCACTGCAGACCTGTGCAGGCAAGGCAGCAAGCAAAGCTGAGACTGATATTCAACAATCTTTCCATTTACAAAGCAGAAACACTGTTAAAAGTTCCTTCTTTCTGCTCTGGCAAGCCTGCAACTGGCTTGTACAAAGTGGAATCAAAGCCTAGAGTGAGATCTGTTTGTGTTCTTACTTTGCACAACCAGAATGTAAAACATTTTGGAATCGCCACTTAAGAGTTGGTCATTGCACCCTAGGCAGGGGGCTCACAACTCACAGTTTAAGCACACCTGTCTTTCAGTATCTCAGCATTATGTCTATGGAGATTCTCAGTCATCCAGGTCATGGGTGTCCTCAAGGTGCTTTTTTCAAGGGGCAACTGGACTTTCTGGGTGGTCTTTGAAGGCATTTTGCTTCTCATCCAAGAACCTTCTTCAGAGCTAAAAAAGCTTCTTGGATGAGAAGTGAAGCTTCAAAGAAAAACCAGAAAATCCAGTTGCCTCTTGAAAAAAAGCACCTTTGAGATATCCCAGCATTACTTAGATCACAAGAAATAAAATGCATATCTGCACAAGCTCTAAAAAATTAACGTTGGAGATGTTTATTTTATTTTTATTTTACTTAGAAATTTTATATTGCCACCTACTCGCACATGGTGATTCAAGGAAACTTACAGGACATAAAAAAAACAATATAAATGAAATAATAATAATAATAAAATAATAACCCCCACCCCGGTGACAACATACCTTCATATCTGCCATTTAATGGGCTCAATCCCACTCTGGGTTCCCCAGACCTGCTGGCAGAACCACGACTTTAGGGCCTTCCGAAAGAGTGTTGGAGTTGTTCAACAGCTAAAACAGTAGAGTAAAAGAGAAAGATGTAGGTCAACATTATATATTGTCCTGTTTTTCTGAGACGGGGGATAAGAAGGCATCTTTTCCACCAATATTAACAGCCTACAATGTTGTTGCCAAATAATGAGTAATGATCATATTTGTACTGCTTCCAGTTTCATTACTGTGTTATATGAACACAAATAGGAAGCAATTCACTATGATTTAAGGCAAAAACCTTTAGCATGGTTTCCTCCAGGTATATTGTAATTGTAATTTCCAGAATTCCCTTGTACCATTGGCCATTCTGATTGAGGTGTCTGTGATTGGTAGGGCAACCATCACATGCCAGGTAGGTAAATACTAGTTTTTTTAAAAAAAAATAGGAACTAGGTTTATGCCGCACCTGACGTTAACAGCTTTTGCAACCCCCAAAACTTCTGTAAACTTAGGCACTGCTTTGAGGTCAGATGAGGCAATTTTACTGAAGGTTTTGTTTAGTACCGTTTGAAGGAATTTAGCAAGATTTCAAGAGGAAAAGTTTTAAAGGAAGAGAGAAGTCTGCTTGTGAAAGACTGTGGGTCTCTCATTATGTGACAGACAGATGCTGAGAAATTGGACAGAATACTGTTTCTGATCCTGCTGATAAAACCTAATTGCCCATTATCACCACAAGCCAGCGCCTGGGGCTGTGACCCTGCCAACTCCAAGTTGGCCCAGAAGCTGCTTTAGAAGCAGACTCCTAAAACGAGATAATAAAAAAAAGGAAACATGAAAAAAAAAAGCCCTGTAGATAGAAATAGTGACAGAGTGATTGGAGAAGAAGGGAGGGAGTGGAAGGAGGGGATTTTGCCTTGTCTTCCTTAGCTGGCAGATAAAAGGATCTACTTTTAATTAAAAGCTGCAGTATCTTCCCTGCCTTTTCTCTTTTCTAGTCCCACTAGTTACAGATAAGATAGTGTGCCTTTCAAACTGACGGTTTGTTTTTTCTCATCAAACTGATCAGCCTACAGTCCTCTGCCATTTCTAGCTTCCTTTTAAAGTGCCATTAATTTGATTTTTTCCCCCTGCATTCCTCTCCTCTTTCAGCTAAAGTTTCCCCCTCCCCAGCTTTAGAGCTCAAAAACAAACAGCCTGGTTTGTTGTAGGTGAATTTAAAGCTGTAGGGTGTGCTTTATTTTTTTCTTGTGAACTGTTCCAACCCCGCCAAAAACTGTAGAAGAGAATATCTATAGCTCAGCATTGTACTTGTGGAGTCCTTGGTGCTCTCTGGATTTAGTTGTTTGCTTGCAGACATTTCATTACCCCAACTAAATAATATCAGTGAAAGTGAGGATCAGGTTTGTGCCTTATTTACATACAGGGTGACCTACTGTATATAAACATGAAGCAAACCCCATCGATGATATTACCTACTGGTAGTTGGGAAATGAAACATCTGCAATAACAATAGCACTTAGACTTATATACCACTTCACAATGCTTTTACAGCCCTCTCTAAGCGGTTTACAGAGTCAGCATATTGCCCCCAACAATCTGGGTCCTCATTTGACCGACCTCAGAAGGATGGAAGGCATAGTCAACCTTGAGCCTGGGAAGATTCGATCTGCCAAACTGCTGGCAGCTGGTGATCAGCAGAAGTAGCCTGCAATACTGCACTCTAACCACTGTGCCACAGTGGCTGCAAGCAAACAACTAGGGTCAGAGACCACCAAGGGCTTCACAAATGGTCCTTCCATTTGAAAGATGGGAAAGAAGGGGAGAGGCTCACTTTCCTGTTGTCTAGTCTAGTCTTCCTTAAAGAAAAATTCTGCCTTGTTTTTTTTTCTTTTCATTTTTAGTACCTTTTTTGTATATAAGTTCAAGTCAAAGTTCGCACTGAAGTTTTAATCCAGGTCTGCCATTTGATTTTTCAGTGTCAGAAGACTAAACTATTTTCACTGAAAAAATCCCTACCAGTAGAGTTTTGGGAACATAAACCCTTCTAGGTTTTCTTTTCATACTTAAGTAAGCTATGATACCATTTTAATGAATTAATTATATTTCCACTCTAAACAACATTTTAGCTGCACAGTACAATTGGTAGTATTAGTCCATTGAATTCTTGAAAGGGAGGTTTATCTGGGCACCCTTTTAAATTTGCTGTTTCCTCCCCAGCTTTTGCTGAGCTGCAGACTGATATCCATGAACTGACCAATGACTTGGATGGGGCTGGCATCCCCTTTTTGGATTATTGCACCTATGCCATGAGAGTCCTCTTTCCAGGAATAGAAGACCATCCTGTCCTGAAAGAAATGGAGGTGTGGTAATGGGTGTATGTGTGTCTGCTTGGATAATCTTTAATGTTGCATTAATTTATTGTGCTTTGTAGGACTGGGACTTGAGGAAAAAGGAATTTGTTTGCTTTCTACTGCATCAGTTCTCTCTATAGAAGAGAGAGATCTCTATAATCTTATTTTTTGTGTGTGTTATTTGTGTATATTGATGTTTCTCTGCTTTAGGATATTGGTTTAGACTAATCTAAGTGATCTCAAAATCTTCAATAACCCACGATTCTTAATTTCCCATTATCCATAAAGATTTGCTAAAGAAGGTACATTCAAGGTGTTGATTCTTGAACAAGCTTAAGGGATTGCTTGTTTTTGAGGCCAGGTAGTATGGAAGTTGGTGGGATAACTATAATGTTGTCACCAAGGAAAGTTGTTCATGATGTATCATATTATATCCATATTTTGAAGAGTCTAATCTGACAGTGTTTCTGAAATGCTGGATCCAATCATAGGCATTTTTGTATTCAGAGGAGGTAGGTATTCTAAAATCCCAACAGAGAATTTGCTAATATTGAATCAATCAACTGAAAGTCTTCCAGGGATTTCAGACTGCATGTTTTTGAGCCCTAGCCAGGGACATGATTTATGAGCTTTGTGATCAAACATCCATATGATACCAGATTTTGGCTTCTGCATTTATAGATGGTTTGAAGATAAAAATTGATTGATTTTGTGGGGTGGGGGGGAGGGATTCCTCCTCTTTCTATAAAAGATGGCACATAAGTACTTTGCTTTTACAAATATCGTGTCAAGTAAGCCATTTAGTTTTACTGGATGAGAGTTGAACATTGGAGAAATTGACCTGAGCCATACTAGTTAGCAAAACTATGCCTTGCATAAGATTTGAACACTCTGCCTTCCAACAGTCATGACTGAGCTCTCACTAAATCACTCCTGCTGTTGCTTTATTCTTGTATTCCTTCTAAACTGCAGAGCATAGAGACTAATTCAGCCATTATTGCCTTAATTGAAATGAGAATAAGAAGTATCAGTTCTACAGACAACATTGCTTGATAGCAACTTGGAGAATTGAGGAGCATCTTTTAAAAATGTTAATAGGCAGGTCAAATAGGGTAAGCAAAGAGGGAGCCATAGGAAAGCATTAAGTGGATCATAAAGTTGTTGCTAAGGTCAGTTCAAGTAGTAAGATTTTAAGTAAAGAGTAAGAGGATGAAAATTAGTTAAAGGCAGAGAACAACAGAAGCCTTTTGCTGACAGCAGATCTAATTGTTAATCAGCACACTAAAAAGCAGTTAATTTTAAAAACCACTCAAGTGGGTGTTGTCCTATTTTGGTGTTATCCAGAGAGGAGTTTGTACACCGGAGTTTCTATGACGTGGGCATTACTGCCATGTCCATCAATCTCCTTTGTGAGATTACAATATGTGGTTCTTTCTAGTTATATTTCTAGCTTTGAAGTGCTGGTGGATTTTTGCTACTTTTATCAGATTTTTTGTTGTTTTTACTTTGGAAGGCATGGATTGCTGAGCTGCTCTTTGCCTCTGAATTTCACTAACCAATCCACTTCTCTTTTCATTAATGAAGTGTGCATATATTGTTTTATTGGGTGATTGAAGAGACGGGAGCCAGGCTAGTGCAAAAATTCTTTATTATAACTATATACAGAATCCAGCAGCAGGCTGCCTGACAGCTCTTCTTATATAGAGAGCTGCCAGGTGTTCTGACCAATCAGGTTCAGAGTTTTTCCCTGCTCCTTTTTTCCCTCCAATTTCTCTGTAGCCAATATGTAACACATATTATACCATAATTCTCTCTAAATGATTTCTCATTCAGTAGAGATTCTCTAAAAAGTAAAAATCATGCATTAAAAAACTTCATTCAATTTACTCAACAGGGCTCACAAAATTTTGAAAATTTAGTGTAAAATATTAAAAGGTAAATACTGTGAATGCTGTATGAGAGACAATGTGGCATTGTGGTTAAGGTGCTGGATTAAAAACATGAAACCAAGTTCTAGTCTTCCCTAAGGCATGGAAGCCAGTGACTTTGTATATTTGGTTTATTTGTTCCTTTGGGGCCATTCTCCCTCTTTCAGCCCTAGACCAAGAAGTCGAAAATCTTCTGCCTGCCAACTGATCCTGGATCAACATAATAGATTATACTTGTTAACCTTCAGAAAAGAAGTCTTCATTTGCAGTGGACTGTTTCGGATTAATGATTACAGTAACAATTACAACTATGAATACTGAAATCAGTGATTAAACACCAGGTGATTAGAGGACATATGCAAGTTTCTATAGCATAGCAGCACTGCCTTGGTTTCTTCTGACAATTGGGGAATCCTTAGAAGACCTTTTTTTGAAGATCTTAACAGGAAAGAGACTGCTTTAAATAGTTAAGTCTATTAGAGTTTTAAGTTTTCGTACATCATCATTATTTTTTTGCTTAAAAACTGTACAAAAGGGCAGTTGAAGGCAAAATACATTAACTTTATTTGCAATTAGTAAAAAAAACCCTATATAATTCAAAAGAAATTTTAAAAAGGAAAAATTACATGCAATTTCAATTTCTGTTTTTCTACATCAAAAACACTAGAATTGCCTTTAGTTAATTTTTGAGCAACTAATTAAACTGAGACTATACTAAATGATATTGTCCATTTTTTTCTCCAAGACTAGCCAGTTCAAAGGCTGAGACAAATTTCTCTACAGAGAGTCAAGACGCAATACAGAAAATAGGATTAGAATATTGCCAAATGTGCTTCCAAAGTCAATCCTAGCAGATGATCATCAGGATACATGACTGGTGGTATCAAAAATCCAAGAGGCCAGCCCGATATCTGGCTTTTGATGAAGAAGTTCACCAAGAGTACCAAAGCTGTCTCAGTACTGTATTCTGCCCAATATTGGGCAGAGATAATTATCCAGAAACACCTGGAGCTGCAATGCTACCTCCTGTTAGCTACTTTAATTTTATTTTAATCAACTAGCAGGGGCGAGCTGAATAAGCACATGGTAGCCATAATTCCCCACACACTCTCCCTATATCTTTCAGATCTACAAGTTGGAAAGAATCCATGATAACAGGATATGCAGCTGCCAAAATTACCTCCTTTTGACTTGCTCTATCCCTGAAGTCCCAGTTGAGATATACCTAATTAATTTTCTCTGGGAAGAATGATTCAAATTATTTACTGGGAGTTACTGAGTTTCTGGCTCCTCCTCCTCCTAAATCTTGCTAAAGAGGATGTCTCACAGTATGGAAAAGCAATGAAAACGAGAAGTAAATACCGGTACCCCTTGCTGCTTCAGTTGTTATAGGTTAGGCCTCCAGTTGGACCACACTCTGCTCAGTTTGATGAATAAGATTTCCTGTACTTGTACTGTACACCATTTCTTTACTTCTAGCTTTTTAGTACACCACCACAACAGTAATTAAACTTTGCAAAAGGGAATGAAACACCAAGGAGTAAAAATGTCAATTCCTAGGGACAGAGTTTCAACAAACAATTTAGAAAAGTTCTAAGCTTATTCATATGACAATCCAGATCTGTCTATTGTCTACTCTGAATTATTTATTTAATCCTCTATCCATATAAAAGTTTATATCAGCCACCTTTCTAGGTTAAGATAGTGATGCGTCCTTGATAATGGAGTCATAAAGTGCCTTTGCGTTAAGGTTGCTAACTCCACACAAATGCAGTCCGATTGCCAGCTACCAAACATACAGTGGGCTAGTATACACTGTGCCATATACATGGGGACAGATATCAGTTGGGAAATTTCATAGGAGGATATAAAATGCTGAGCTTTTGGGAAAGGGGAATCTCACCATGATTATCTTTGTATTATTTATAGTTCTTAGTATTTGTTTGGTCCAGAATGGTTATTACAGAAATTATGATATATTGCTTGTATTTCTTGGCTCTGCCTTCTTAAGTTTCTATTTAAACTGAAAATATATATTGTAGCACTGTATATAGTACCCTTCCTTGTCAATGCAAATTACTTATAGTTTGTTATTTTATGATAGTTGAACTGAGGATCTTTCTATGATGAAGAGCAGTGAGAAATCCAGAACAAACAGAAGGAAATTGTTCACCCAATACTTTACTAAATTAAGGAATTTGTTCCCATGAAATGAGATGAGCCTTGTCATCCTTGCATGGAATTCTGCAAAATCTATAAAAGAAAAGGTTATTAATCACGATTGGTCATTTATGACTCAATATAATATTGAGCACGCTTGGTGTGGTGAATACCAGTTGCTCAGATCATGAGCAAGCAAATAAGAACAATTGCTTTTATGTATGTTCTGCTGATGTACTTCTCAGATGCATCTGTCTCTCCATTGTGGAAGCCAGATCAGAGAGACTCTCATAAGAAAAGTCTCAAGATGTGCCTATGGGATACATTTCCACGTACTACTCAGAAAAAGCTTTGGGTCATAACTGACATTAACACAGGTAGTCCTTGGCTTAATGTACATCAGTGGTGGGATTCAGCCGGTTTGGGAAAACCGGTAGTTAAATTGCAGGCTGGCTCCGCCCCGACCCTTCCAGGAGTCTCCACGCATCCCATTTTGGCTCCCAGGTAAGTGCAGGGAGGCCTTCTAGGCCCAAAACTGGGTGGGGGGTGGTTCCCCTGGCCCACAGCCTGTTTTTGCTCCCAGGAGGCTTTAGGGAGGCCTACTAGGCCCAAAATGAGATGCGGGGGTGGCAGCATGTCTCCCCCTGCCATGGCCCGTTTTTGCTCCCAGTTGGGTGTAGGAGGCCGAGTGCTGCCTGTCACATTACTGGCCATGCCCATCATGGCCACACCCACCCAGCCAGTCATTAGGGCAGAGAACCGGTTGTTAAATTATTTGAATCCCACCACTGCTGTACATACATTCACTTAGTGACCGTTTGAAGTTACAGTGGCAGTAAAAAGTGACTTGTGACTGGTCCTCGCACCTACGACTATCACAGCATTCCCACAGTCACCTGATTAAAATTCAAACCTTGGCAACTGGCATGTATTTATGACAGTTGCCGCATCCTGGGGTCATGTGATCACTGTTTGCAACATTCCCAGCCAGCTTCTGACAAGCACAGTCAATGGAGGAAGCTAGATTTGCTTAATGACTTGATTCACTACAGTAATTACAGTAATTTAACTTAAAAACCATGGCAGAAAAAACCATAAAATTGGGTGTGACTCATTTCACAACCACCTTGCTTAGCAATAGAAATTCTGTACCCAATTGTAGTGATAGGTCGAGGAGTACCTGTATCATTTTTATCCTTGTATCATTGCTACTGTCCTGTTCTCTAGTACTAGGTTGATTCAGTTGGATTTGTTCGAGACATGACTAGTCCCTCATTTCTAGCACATCTCCCTGACATCCTCAAACTCCTAGCTTCCCATTTCACTTAATCCATTACTCTCTTTTTTCCAGATCATGCAGTATTCCTTTCATTTAGTACAAGAAGTTCTGCCAAAATTAGCATCACATTTTCCTGTTTAACAAGGTTGCTCTTGATAGAAGGAATGAAGGATGCCCTTATCATCCTCTCACTGTTGACCTCTCAGATTTGATTTGGGTTTTGGAATACAGTATATGTAGGCGTAATCAGCTCTAGGAAATAATGGAGTTATTAATTACAGACAAAGGCTGCCTATTATAGTCAAGTACAATCAATGCTTGTGTGATCAATTTTTACTATATTACATGCAGACTTTCCATCCTCCTTTTGCACATTGTTCCTCTAGTTTGAAAACCAATTTTTACTTTTAATAAAAAATATCTTTGTTATGAGTCTGTATCTGTATATATCCAACATACCTAGGACTGTGTACAAGCACACACGGGAACACACAAAAATATCATCTACCCAAATGGAGATGGAAGTTGGAAGGAATCTTATAGGTCATGTAGTCCAATTCCTGTTCAGTTTAGGAATTCACTAAACAATTTTTCTAACAGGAAATCACCCAGCCCTCCCAACTACTGGGTCTCCTTGAAAGTAGATTGTTTGACTGCTAAACAGCTTTTTATTGTGAGGGAATTTCTTCTAATATTCAGCCTTAATCTCATTTGTTTCCATTTCAGTTCAACATTTTTGTGCTCCTTTCAGTTCAACATGGAATAGGTCTTCTCCCTCTTGCATAGTATAAACTTTTAGACATTTATAGATGGTAATCAGTCTCTCCTCTTCCAAGATAAGCATGTCTAGCCCTTCCAAGAGTGTCAGGTCCCATATCATCCTATTAGGTCTCCTCTGAATTCACTTCAGCTTCTCTATATCCCTTGTCTTAGCATCAGAGTACTGAAGAATTATTATATCCTGATTCTGGATGCAATGGCTCAGTTAACACAGCCCAAGTTAGTATAGTCCTTCGTAGCTGCTATATCACACTATTACTCCTAGATCATTTTCACATGTGGTGACATCAAGGCAGACTTCTTCAAGTCCATAACTACGTATTTCATTTTCCTGCCTGATGCAAGACTTTATACTAGCCCCACTTGAGCATCTTCTTGCTGAATTTGTCTCGATTGTCACTATAATTTTAATTGTGATTTTGTTCTATGAGATATTTGTCTCTAGCTTGATGTCATCTGTACAGTAAATTGAATAAGCATCCATTCTGCTCTATTCTTTAGGGCATTTGTAAATTGTTGCACAGTATGGGGCCAAGCAGAGAGCCCTGGGAAATTCCAACTTGGTATTTCCCTCTAGAACAATACAAATCTATTTAAGGGTGATTTTTTTTTTAGCCTGTGATTTTTCAACCAGTTGAAAATCCACCAAAGTGTAGTACTGTTAAGTATACATTTATCTGTCTTGTCCAGAGGAATATAATGAGAAGCCTTGTTCACAGTGTGCTCTATTAGTTTACCAGAGTAATCACTCTGTCATTAAAAAAAGATAAATTTAATCTGAAATGACTTGTTGACAATCCCATGCTGGCTCCTAATAATGGTAGCATTATTTTCTAAAAATTCCGCAGACACAGTGCTTGACAGTCTGTTCTAATGGCTTACTCCTCCGCCCTTCTCTGATACCAAGTTGGTCTTTCTCCAACTTTCTGGCACCTTACCGATTCTGTAGGAATTTGTAAAGATTACAGTAACGGGTTTTATCATTCCTGCCAGTTCATTTGTCACCTAGAAATATAACTCAAATGACTCTGCAGTCTTGAATTTCTTCAAGATGAGTTCTTAATATACTTTGCACTCTTCAGTTATGTTCTTCCCGCCCTTTCTTCAGTTATATCAGGAACAGCTCTTTCCCTCTTCTGATGGAAGACAGATGCAAAGAAAGTGTTATATGGTTCTGTATTCTTCCTATTTTCCTTTATTACTCCAACATCTTCCCCATGTAAGAGACCACTAGCCGTCTTATCTTCTGTTAGGAACAAATTGTAAACTTCCCTTCCCATCTTGCTTTGCATTCCACCTAAGCCCTATCTCCTTCTGAGTCTTAGCTTGAATGGAATAGAAAATTGATAATTCCATTGTTCAAGTTTGAGCTATCAGTTTTTCATTGTCTTTAGTTAACAGCCCCATTTCCTTTTCTTAAATATTTCCTTTATGTTTTTCATCTTGTTGAACAAGTTTTTGTTCATCCCTTGATGTTGTTAGTTGTGAAGTCGTGTCCGACCCATCGCGACCTCATGGACAACTTCCCTCCAGGCCTTCCTGTCCTCTACCATCCCCCGGAGACCATTTAAGCTCATGCTGACCGCTCCAGTGACTCCATCCAGCCACCTTATTTTCTGCCGTCCCCTTCTTCTTTTGCCCTCAACTGTCCTCAGCATTAGGATCTTCTCCAGTGAGTCCTTCCTTCTCATTAAGTGGTCAAAGTATTTCAGTTTCATCTTCAGGATCTGGCCTTCTAAAGAGCAGTCAGGGTTGATCTCCTCTAGGACTGACTGGTTGTGATCGCCTTGCAGTCCAAGGGACTCATTCATCCCTATTTAGTTCTTAAAGCTTTTCTCCTTTCCAAGGAGCTTATTTGTCCTGTTTAGTATTGTGCTTTTTCTAGATTATCTGTACCTCTTTGACCCAAAGGTGCTTTTTAAAAAGGCAACTGGACTTTCTTTGTCTTTTCTTGAAGACGTTTTGCTTCCTATCCAAGAAGCTTCTTCAGCTCTGACTGAATGGTAGAGAATGGAAGGAATATAATAATGGAAGAAATATAAATCCTTCTATTTCTCCACCATTCAGTCTTCTTGGGTGAGAAACAAAAATGTCTTCAAGAAAAAAACAAAGAAAGTCCCCTTTTGAAAAAGCACCTTTGGAGCAACATGATCTGGATGACCAAGAATCTCCATAGACAAGTACCTCTGTGACTTTTCTGGATTTCAAGCTATGATATGGTGACCAACGTTTTTTGAGTTCTTTAAAATCTGTCTTCATGGAATCTGTCTTCCATGACACATGACTGCCTTCTCTAGATCCCCTAGTTAACCTTGTATTCCATCTGGACATGATTGCTCTCCTCTTGGAGAGCACTTTTGCTCTATCCATCATTCCTTCCTATTGGTCAAGATTAGGTCTAGGATAGTTGACCCCTTGTTTCTTTTTACACTCTCTGAAAAATGAGCTGTCAGTAAGAGAAAGAAGAAATCTCTGGATACTTCCACTTGTAGCTGAGTTAGTTTTCTAGCAAATAGCAGGCTTATTGAAGTCTCCCATTGCTACTCTAAGCTGCCTTCTTGAAGAATTGGTAAGCTGGTTTAGGAAAGCATTGTTCATATCTTCTCCCTGTGGTCAACTTAGCTTAAATTCCCACAATGATACTCTATTTGTTACTCCTTTATATTTTTTCCAAATAATTTCAGTGGATTTCTGTATCTTGTTTGAGATGTTTCACGCAGGTGAAATTTAGAAAATTAAAAGGGCACCACATCAGAGAAGACAGTATTAAGACAAAACCTACTTTTTATGCACAGAATTTCAGGTGGAATGTAAGAACAAATACATAGTTTATGTAATGCCTGCAGCTTTAGTTTAAAAAAGAAAGAGAACTGTCTTCTGGTTGTGGAGCTTTTTTTTTTTAATCCTTGCAAATAATCTTATTTTTAAAGAGTTTATGACCCTTGTTCCCATTGCTTTCAATAATGTCTTTTTATTTCTCTGTTCATACTGACTGCATCATTATTTGTTAACCAAACCAAGAATTCAAGCATTGTTTTGAGAATAAAGCACGGCTAATGCATGTATTGAGGGGTACATAAATTTGCTTATGGGTTTTAGTGAATTGGCCGAATTTATTTTGAGCAAAGAATGTAATTTTTTGGCAGAAAAATCCTGAGCTCGGGTATGGAAGTTGAAAATTATGCCATTGGCTTGAAGCATATCACAGCTGTAAAATCTTTTGTGAGCCATTATGTCTTTAAGGAAGCAAAAATAGCCAAGGAGATTAATTTCATGATCTGTGAGATTTTACTAAGTACATTTGATAGAGGCAGACCATTGCAATAAAACAATGGCAAGGTCTGAAGACATTCTATCTTAGAGGTATTCCAGAAAAAAAACTTGTTCTGGAAATGCCCATTTTTATGTCACAGTTATTGAGGAATTCCAGATTCACTCATACCTCAATCAGGAGTTTAGCTTTTTATCCTAACTGAAACATAGAGGGGGGGGTGTCAACGTTTTTTTGGCCCATCTGTGTTTCAACTCTTGGCAGTGAAGTTGTTGTGATCACACTTTGCCTGTCATTACCTCCTTAATTATTGTGAGGGAAAAGAGAGAGATAAAGGGCACACATCAAGCACAAGAGAGGGATTTTAACTTTTCAGTACAAAGATAACCTGCAATTGGAAAAATGGAATTATAACATGCCAACAGTAGCAAACAAGAGGTCCTGGATTGTAATATTCATGTTAACAAAACTTTCTTTATTCACAATTCATTATTACAGTCAACTCAGCATGCTCCCTCCATCCAAGTTTCATTTTCAGGTTATTCTCAAGGTAAATAAGGATAATTTAGATTGCTATACTATATACTATTGCTATATAGTAAAGTATAAAATGGTGTCTTATACAAGAAAAACAAAAAAGTTGTTTATAGATTTGATCTGGCAGAATTCTGAAATAAAAACAATAATGAGTAAATGAATAAGGATACAAGCCTTTCCCAGTTATACTATGTATTGTAGAATGCAAAATGGTTGAAAAAAAATTAAATTGTAAGAAAGGAAAAAAAACACAGCATGATTCATACAAATATAAATATATTCTCAGAGCTGGGGAGCAGCCCTTATGGCAGCGTGAATAACATTCTGACCCAATTAGTAGATCTAATAAGTTCCCTGTCACTTTATTTATTTATTCATCATATTTGTAGGCGCACCCATCTCACAAAATGTGAAATGTGATACATATAATTCTGAAAACATCTTTCCCTGTTTTTATATTTCCAACAAAGTATCATGGAGATTCTGAAAGTTGTTTGTATTATTTTCTTCAGCCTTAATAAAGATATTCAATTGTCAATTTTGGATTTTTCCCCCATGGAAGAAGACAAGTAGGATTGCCTTTTATCTTACTATGTCAAATGTAACATCAGCAATTCTTAAAATCAATATGACAAGCTTGTGTTTATATGTCTTAACTAGAAAATAATAATGTTTGTTACTGCAAATGGCAAGGAAGGGGTATGTGCTCTATCTCTCTTTTCCCTTCCTAACTTGTTGTGCATGACCCCCCCCAACTAATTTGTTGCACTGTAAGTACAACTCCTCTTGTGGATTTAAGTTGCTGTTTTATTACTTTTATGAAAACTTAAAACCATCATGCTTTATTGCTCATTTACTTCTGTTAATGAACATGTACCCATTAAAAAAAGAATGACAGTGTGGGTAGGGGAAAGAAAAAGAGAGAATGTGTGTTGTTTCATTGCTTTCAGAGCTTTTCATAACTAGTCGAGCTTGCTGAGATCATATATATCAGATGTTTTGTGCTATTGCTTCTACTAATACAGCACCACCACTCTGCTATGCTTGTTATGAGCAGTTGTAATAAGACAACTTGTTTAGGACAAGGCAAGCTTTAGAGCTTATAAGCTATTGTGGGTTTTTGGAAGCTGAGCACACTGCTCAAGGAGGAAGATGCTGTGTGATCCTCCTTTATCTTCATGAAGCAGGCAAAGGACATTATTTATTTTGATCAGTGAAAATTTGAGACAGTGGTTTTGCATAAAGCCACTTATGATATCTGCCATAAATAGAACACTGGTCTGCATCTTCATATCATGATTAAGACCAACTCAGGTTAAAATACAGCCCTCTTCCTCATGTTTCATTATTCATTCGTTATACGTAGAACCTCTGAAAGAAGCATATTTTGAGATAATTTGAATGGAATGGAGAAGCAAGCCATTGTTGAGGAAAAGAATTTCCTTCCTTCCTTCCTTCCTTCCTTCCTTCCTTCCTTCCTTCCTTC
>WNWU01000011.1:28236017-28312889 GCA_012654045.1 Ptyas mucosa | reverse complement strand
TTCCTTCCTTCCTTCCTTCCTTCCTTCCTTCCTTCCTTCCTTCCTTCCTTCCTTCCTTCCTTCCTTCCCCCACATATACCCCTAATGAAAATAAGGAATTAGGGCCAATTCAAATTCCTCATAGAAGCAACTAGGTCAGTCAGTTTGGCTTGCAACACTTCAGACACGATGCCTTTTGTCTTGCATTTCAAACAAACTCTGTCACTAAAAAAATCCAGAATTGCCTATTTACACGGAAACACACACACAAACACTGACAACATATGGGAGGTTACTACCCTGTGTAATAGTGTCCTTTCGTAACAACTATGTTGCTGAAAGCAGCTGCTTTTGTATGGATAGAGATAATCTCCCACTTTTTGCTTTGTGTTAATGATATTAAAATGAATTTGCAGAAGTGCTTCTCAGTGCAGTGGGTTCCTGCTATAACTGATAAATGTAAATTCAAATTATTATGAACATGTCACAGAGGACAAAAATAACTACTGTTGTTTTGTGACATAAATTGGAGCTTTTTCCCCTAACGCTACCCGCAATTTAACAGTTTCTGACCAAGTAGAGCTGGTACATTAAAACCATGGAATGCTAGCTAGGACAAAAGGAAGGAGAAGGGCCAAAGGGAAATAATTTACCTAATTAGTAACACAAGGCACGTATAAAAACCAAGATACTTTATAATTCAGATGCAAGAGAATGAGGCTTAGGGAATATTCTAAGATATGACATTAGCAGACATTACAGAAAACAATCAATTTTTTCCTGGATAAATGGAATGGATTTCAGAAGTTAATAACAATGACCAACTTCCAAATGATACTACTTTCCACTTCATGCCTCCTCTCCAATCACTTTTTTAGAGCAGCTTTTTTGGCTCAGCTTTGAACTCAGAGACCTATAGAGAGGTGAACCTCTGAAGTGTCTCATTTGGGACAGGAGTCAGGCTTGGTCTGAATCTAATACTCATCCCTTAGGAGAGTTTAGATTCTGAGGAGAAAGTTGGACATTCAGAAGAAGATTGTCTTGCAAGTATCCTTTATTTGGGTTCTGAATCTCACTTCTTAAGGTAAATACAGAGGAAGGGCTCACTGAAAATTCCTTAGAAGTACAACTGCTTTGTCCAATCTGAAATACTATTTTTTTTAAAAAAAATTGAATTGTCCTCAGATTATCAAACAATTGCCAATTGGGTCTTGTGTTTTCATGTGATTTGCGTGGCCATTAAGCAAATCTCTGTATCCTCAATTGCAAGCAATCCATTGACAGTAATAACCATTGGTAACAGCTGGTGAATAATCTTGATTGAAGATAATATTTTCATTTGTGCACACTTATTTTTAAGAAATACGAGTACAAATGTGTAATCCATATTCTATATACAGTACTATTCAGGAGATAAACAGTACTTGCCCGGTGCTTTTAATATCCACAAGAGCTGTATTAATGAAACATGGGACATAAATCTATTTAATTTTCATTTATTATTCATATTTTGCCATCAGTATAAAACACTTTTCGGAATAATGAAATGAAAAATCTTTGCCCTGAAACACTTATTTCACAAGAGGAAGGTGGGTGTTTGCCTTGGAGGTATTCACTTTAGTTTTAGTTACCTATTTGGAAAAATATGGAAACTGAACAGTGTGTCAACAGCCCAAATGATACAGCTTCTTTCCTGCCTATGGTCAGATGTTTCCTGAGTATAAGTATGGAACTGAGGCACCAAGTAGACTACAACTGTAGCTAAATAGAAATATTTCTCTGCTCGAGTCCCTATAGATCAGATGTCCTGCTCAAATTTAGCAATTTATTTTCTGCTTCATGATTAGATATACCATATGACCCAATTCCATTGCTAAATCTCAGGGACAGACGGTAACATTTATAGCCATATGTAGAAAGTGCAAAAGATCAACTTTTCCTGTAGGGCTGTTTGCTATGCTCAGATTTAGCCAGGAGGAATCTGGCAATTAGTCCCAGGTCAAATCGGAAGCGTTTTGGCAATTCCTGTTTAGGGATGGAGATAGGATGCTTGTTGGATAAAATTTTAAAATCTACTGGTATGTAAGTATACAAGGTGAGGGATTTTTTAAAAAAATCATGTCATTTCTTGAAAATTGTACAATGGAAGTACTGTATTGTAAATGTTAAAAGAAGCATTATCCTCTGTTATAATGTAGTTTCTTTTTTTCTGTATGTTCCTGGCTTTAAATTTACTGTGGCAAATATGCTGATGTTGATCAGATATCACTAATAGCTTCTATATTTTCTGTGGTCCTATCAAGATAGATTGCACTGTAAGGAATCTGCAATGCCTATGAAAATACAGTATTTAAATAATAAATTAGTCTGCGGATGAACTCAAACCTGTTCCTTGAGTTGATGTCTGCAGAAAACCAAATACATAGTCCTCAGTTAACAATTGTCTTGTTTAGCAGCCATTCAACTCATGACAGTGCTAAAGAAGTAGATTTACAATCAGCCTTTGAACTTATGATAATTAAAACATCCTCATATAATTATATAATTGCAAGTTGGGTGTCTGGCAACCAGCACACATATATGACAGTCACAGTGTCTCACAGTCATGCCATTGCCTTTATAGCCAGCTTCCAACAAAGTCAGAGGGAAGCAGACTGTAAGACACCAGTCCCAATCATGGGATGTCACACTTAATGACTGCAGATTATTCTCTTAATGATTGCAGTGGAAGCTGTGTCATAAGACAACAGTTATGGTCAATGATGTTTCACTTAACAACTGCTTAGTGATGGAATTGCTGGCTCAATTGCTGTCATTAAGTGGCAAACTACTGGTACAGCCTTCATAAACTGCTTATCTGGATCAGAGTCTTCTCCCTACTATTGAATTTTGGTACTTTGGTCCCACAGGCCCAGAGTGGTATGACAGTAGCTTTCTTTGTTTCAGTAAATTTGATGTGATACTAGACAATAGAACTGTGAGCCAATTGATCTTTTTCAATATTACATTTAATTAATGGATGGGCTGGGATTTGAGTCAGATTTGGAGCAATAGGAGAACAAGATGGAAAGAGAAGAGAAAACTTCTGGATTTAACCATTGGTAAATGCGTCTCCAAACAGTTATCCATGCACTTTAGTACCCTGTGCTGGCTTGACTGTTTTTATTTTTCACATCTTGTATGCACAGAAGTGCACAACTACATTGAAAAACAGGACAGAAAGCAATTCTGATGTTTCCCGGCACTCAAATTATTATTATTTTTCACTGACACTTTCCTGAACGTTTGTGTTTTGTCCATGAACAAAGACACAGGTTCAATGGACTGAACAATAAATAGTCAAGAGAAAGATCAATTCCAGTATTATTTGCAAACAAGATCGGTTGATTGATGGTCTCAAAATTTGGGGGAAATTTGAAATAAACCTTACAAGTGAAATTGTAAATTATATATATTTCATGTATGCAGTCTTTGAGAATATCTGTTCAATAAGTGGAATTTCTAGAATAGGCTGCTTTTAATGAATTAAGAATATTAAGAGACAAAATATTAGATATCCACAGTGTGAGCTTTTTAAATAGTTAAGTATTTGAAAAAAGTAGATTCACTGGATGGGAGGACATAGCTAAAAGGATTTAAAGGGCCATATTCTTGTTTTGTACACTAAATTCTGAGGTTTGGACTCAGATTTCTACAAAGAGAAGATGTCTTCACATGTAATTAGAAATAAACATTAAAAAGTGACTATTGGTCATTGCATTTATTTGTTGGCTATACCCCATGATTTGGTCTGTTACATGTTCAATGTCACACTTGATTCTGTACCTGTTTTTCCTAATCTTGCTGTATCGTTAAAATACTCTGATGTAACTTGCTGTATTTTCTCTTCCTCAGGTCCAGGCCAATGTAGAGAAGTCTTTGACACTCTTTGGGCAGCTCTTGAACAAAAAGCACTTCCTGTTAACTTTTATTCGAACTTTGGAGGCCCAACGCAGCTTCTCTATGCGCGACCGGGGTAATGTGGCCTCTTTAATTATGACAGCCCTACAGGGTGAGATGGAATATGCCACTGGAGTGCTGAAACAGCTTCTCTCAGATCTGATTGAAAAGAATTTGGAGAGCAAGAACCATCCCAAATTGCTCTTAAGGAGGTGAGCATTTGTATAGGATCCTCTTAGTAAAAGGATTTGTGTGGATTCTTATTGAAGTCAGAGTATTTTGTGTTTTTCAACAATTCTGACCATAGATTTAGCACTAAAATAATAGATTGTCACCCATAAATAGTTATTTTCATATCTGAGTCTTTCTCAAAAACAGAGTGATTGCTATTAGATGGAATATTCATCAAACTGAGCAAGTAGGGGAGACTTTTTTGGCCTTTAGTATTTCTATTATGAATTTGAACATTTATGAGTGTGGTAAAAACTTAGAAGCTAGAATATTTTCATATCTTTGCAAGTCAAATATCAAAACAAGGTGACAAACAGATTGGAGGAAATGTTTGTTTCAGTAGACAGAGATATCAGATTTCTGTTAAATGTGAGAACAGACACTTGAGTGTGTCAGCATCTCTTTTAAATGAGACTTTAATGTAGAAGTCTTCATTATGCACCATTTTCAACAACATCTACTCTGTGTTAACATTCTTTGCAGAATAATTGTATGCTTTATTAAACGAATAATAAGTTTCTGTGTGGGGGACGGGTGTAACCATGAAAATGTGATGTAAAAAAAAGCAAAGGAGAAAACAAAGTTTTAAAAAAGTTTGGAAATGACCATGCAAATGATTGTACAGCATTGAAAGGACAAATGTATGCTTGATTTGCAATAGTGGCTTACTGCTGTGTTTTATTTGTTAGCATTTGAGTTTGTTTTTTTTGTTTTTGTTTTTTTTACTCAATAGAAGGCAAACAAAAGGAATAGAGGATTCTGCAATTTGCTCTCTTCCTTCTTTCAACTTATTTCGTTCCTTTCTTTCCATTTTCTTCCTTTCTTGCAGGTTACCACTACTGTGCCACATACCGTGTTTCCCTGAAAATAAGACCCTGTCTTATATTTTTTTGAACACCGAGATAAGCATTTGGCCTTATTTTCGGGGAGGTCTTATTATTTTGGGGCACATGGAGCAAGATGGGGCTCCTCTTGCCATCTTACCTGATTTCCAGCTCTCTCTCCCTGATCCTAACCAGAGGAAATGATGGGGACCAGCTGCACATGCATTTAAATATTTTGGGGGAGGGCTTATTATTCTGGGGGGGGGCTTATTTCCGAGGAAACACGATAGATACTGTATTTTTTACAAAAGTCTCTAAATCTGGGGTTGATTTGTTCATCACAAATAATGTCTATTGCAAAGTTACTGTCTTTCAGTGGTATTTGTTTCTGATCGTTGATAGGGAGCAAGCCATTATTATTTTACAGATCCAAAAGGGACACATCCTCTTTCTGCATGCAGTGCATCAGACCTCTCTTTGCTATGTTATTCTTTCCCGATTGTTTCTTCAAGACTGCTTCTTCAACCTCTAAGAAGTGATTGCTTCAGAATAAAATAAGCAGATTTTCCTGAGTATTATCTCAGCACAGGCGGGAGATGAGTACATGTCAAGAACATATTCCACTTCCTTCATGTGTCTGTTCTGCTCCATCAGGTTTTTAAACCTTAGCCAGATAGGTTTACTGAATTATAGCCCAATGCATACTGAAAAAAAAACTTAACTGCAGGATAAAAAATTATTACATGTGTACTAA
This sequence comes from Ptyas mucosa, assembly GCA_012654045.1. Classification (NCBI taxonomy): domain Eukaryota; kingdom Metazoa; phylum Chordata; class Lepidosauria; order Squamata; family Colubridae; genus Ptyas; species Ptyas mucosa. The sequence goes on along the minus strand of WNWU01000011.1, from coordinate 28,307,162 downwards.
AATGTAGATTTGCTAAGTTCTTTTTTCTTTTTCCCCTTTTTTTTCCTTTTCCCCCTTTTTTGAGCTTTTAACAATCCACTTTTGCAAAGGTTAATTTATTTATTTATTTGTTCAACTTGTATGCCGCCTTTCTCTGAAGACTCAATTTCCTTATCCATTTAGGGTTTAGATCAGTTCACAGATGAAATAGTAATTTTATTTGTTGTACAAAAGCAAGTTTATAAAGAACATTGTCATGTACACACAGCAAGGTAGATTCATGTTCATAAACATGTAGTGGACATATCAAATAGTGGAATTGCCAAACGGATCTTCTCATGCATGCACTTAATTCATGTGTCTGAGTGTTTGAAGTCATATGTCAGCTACTTCAAATAGTAATTTAATTGTGGCAATCTGAACTGTCACATATAATCTTTCCGTTAGCTGGATGTAGCAGTCTGACATTACTAAGACAATGCCCATTTTTTGCATGTTTTAAAAAGAAGGAAAACAGAAGTTGGGGACGGATATATGATTACACGTTAGAAGGATTTCTTTTGGAACTTGGTACTGTTTCTTATATTACTACATTGGGACAAATGATTCTTTGCTACACTTTTATTCAATGGAGAAACCTCGGTGAATTCTGGCTTCTAGATATAATCACATATATTATCCTTTCTTAAGTCTGTAAACAGTATATGCCTTCTAAAGATAATGTATAAAGTAAGCCCACATTGTGAATACTGTCAACTTATCCCTAAAGAGGCTGGGTTCTGAACATTTTACTTTTGGTATGTATGTATGTATGTATATGTGTGTCAATATCAATACATTCTAGAACTGAAAAATAGATTCAAGATCACAAGACAACAGAGAAAGAGAAAGTTAGTTTTGAAGAAGAGACAGCAAATGTAAAAATATTATTGTTGTGTGCTGCCCAGAGTCGCTTTTGGTGGGATTGGCAACTAGGCAACGTTGATAGATAAATAAATAATGTGGTCTCTATGTGTCTATGTATAGCATCATTCATAAAGTTTATTTCCCCAGTCCTGATCTTACAGTCTTTCCCTGTATCACTTCCTGCATAGGAAATGAAAGTTTTATTCTAGAACTTTCTTCCTCTGAGCCACACTCTCAAGCCAGACTTTGCCTTTACACCAAGCCTTATCATGCATGTTCTATGAAAACTGTATTATAAAATGTAGTCCTATGGACATATGGCAATCTAATAATTAAGCTTTGACTACAGAAAGCCATCTCTGAACAGTGGCAGAAACCTGAATATTGTTATTTTTACTCAGAGCCAAGTTTATTCCAACAATTGGATTTATAAAACTATCTGAGCTATTTCAGACTTCTCCCTCCCCCCCACCTTTTTAAGGGACACACATTTTTTCCACACTAGTGTTTCTATCATGCTGAATGCAAGCTGTCATTCTTTATCTTATAACCAGGCTGCATACCAGAAGGGAAGGAGAGGGATTTATTTAGAATATCTACAAATTGGGAAGTAGAAATTAGGTCATTTGTGTTTAAATTTGAATCCAACAATTTCCACTCCTACCTTTGTCACAACTTACCAGGCCTATTTTTGTGAGGAAAGCAAAAGAGGGATATAATGGGCAGAAAGCCAAAATGTGGAGACATTGTCTTCATTTGGTCAAAGCAGAAGGTGGTCAGGAAATAAAATTTTCCATGGTCCTGTTCTTTTCAGAACAATCTGCGCTACTTAACTGTTCTTTTCTGCCTGATGCTCCTTTGTGTTATGTAGACTACTCAGAATCCATGTAGCTTCTAGACTTAGAGAATTGGAATTTAGATTGTGGTGATTTTGTTATTTTTTCAATAACACTCTTTCCCCATTTCCTTATAGCAATGAAAAAGCTGTTACCTTCTTGAGGTCATTAGTGTTGCTTGTGCTTTTGTGATCATTTGAATATGAAATAGCTGATCTGATGATTAATAGATGGAGCAGTCAAAAAAAAAGTATAAAGAAACAATTTCAATCAGAACCACCTGCATTTTTTCATGCTGAATAAATGTGCATAGTTTAAATGTTTGATAAATATGTTAATCTTAATGTTTACAACAGACATATTCATATCTCTGTTGTAAACACTTAAGCTTCTTTACTCACTTGATGCCATATGAGCTTTTTAACCCACATGTCCTTTTGAATGTCTCACTTTAATATATTTTTTTCCCAGTAGTAAAGGGCAAGAACCAGAAGAGAGAGAGTGTCCCTATCTGGGATTTGCAAATTGATTTAAGTCTTTTGATTGTTTCTAAGAAACAAAGATGGATTTTGAGAACTGGAGGAATCTACCCATCCTTCATTATTGTTTCATACTCATACTTTGCCCTCAGTGATTAGTGTTGTATTCTGGGTGGAGGTTTCCTCTTAGTGACCATTGGGTAGACCATCGCATGATATTTAATGTAAGTGGTTGCTGTCTTGTTAATAACATTTAAGATTAATCACCTTATTTGTGGCTTCTACAGAGTTCTTTCCAACATAAATATTTCACTGCGATACAACTTTTAAATTTGTTCAGGATTTGTCTGCATTCTACAGTGCAGTGGGTGTAAGTGTGTAGAAGTTATAGAAAACTTGTAAATGTGACTTCCTTCATCTCTGCTTTCTATTTCTAATGAATTGATGATGGTAGATTGGAACTTTTTATTCCGAATAGTATGTAGCTTATAGAGAGAGTACCCTGTTTCACTGGAATGGACTGAATGGAGCCAAACTGGAATTGGCTATTATTAAGATTATCCTTTAATGCTACATAATAACCTCAGTATTCCTTTTTGTTTTAAACTTATTGCCTTTCAAAATTTGACTGTTTAAGTCTTTAAGACAAATAACTAAAAGTTTTAAGACTTCAAGGGATCACAGACTTCTGAAATTTCCTGTCATCATATTTACTTTCTATTTTTCTTACAGGACTGAGTCGGTGGCTGAAAAAATGCTGACCAACTGGTTCACATTCCTTCTGTATAAGTTTCTAAAGGTAAGAAAGTTACATTGTGTGAACCCCACTAAGAGTGTCTGGGAGAAGGATGTGACACCCATTTGTCAAAATACTTTATCTGTTGAAGGTTGACAGTATATTTGGCTAAAATACTATGCTGTGAATCAAGAATTCAGCCCTCAGATTTCTCAGAATCTCAGAAGTCCAACTGAGATTTCATTTTCTGCAAAAAAGAATAACAACATTGAGCTGTTTTCCATCCCTTGCTAAAACCTTTTGTTACAAAACCAAATGCTATAAATGTTTAAAATGTTCAATATATTATTTTAAAATCTTTTCTCATGGTGCAATCCGAAGGTTCTGCTTTGATTTTAAAAAAATCTCCATTTTCCACCATTTTTAATCTTCATTATGAATTGGTTGATGAATTGGTTGGTGCAATGGATTGTTTTGAATCCATCTGAGGCACTGATTGATATGTTGGATTAAATACACATGGAGAAGAGAGCTACTGAGAACTTATTTAGGTAAAATACATTATGAATTCAAGAAAAAAGGGACCCCCTGTCAGCCTCCCCCAAAAACCAAAAAGGAAACATAGTTATTTCTAAAGAGTTTCCATTATTGTTTGTTGCCTTTAGACAGAAAATTTGTCAAACTGAAACAATTACTTGCATCTTTAAAGATACATTCTGAGAACTTCTACATAGGAACTGTCTTGACTCACTTCCTTCCAACCAAACTATTTACACTTTGCTATCTCTTGTTTCTCTGGTATATCACCCCCTCCCTCCTGGGAATCCAGACTACATTCCACCACACCAGCCTCTCAAGAAACTCTGGAACCAGAGTTGTAATAATAATTTACAGGATTCTTATGGTAGTATTGTGGTCCCGCTGATGGGTGTTTTTTCTTTTGATAATCACTTAGCATGTCATTATTTTTCATTGGTTCAGTTTTCCCTAGCAAAATCAGTAGGCATGAATAAAATTCTGATTCTTTCAGCACAGAGAATGTTTTTAATATTGCCTGAAGTAAAGCTTTGAACTGCTGTTTTGCAAATGAACTTAAAACTTTCGGAGCACATGGTGTGTTAAAGGAATTTTGAGGCACAGAAGGATTCCTAGGTTAATGGCAGCTACAGATCTATAAATCAAAAGTGATGCCTAAATAATAGGGTTTTGCCAGAGTTTTACTCAGTGAGTTGCTATGCCACAGAGTAGAGCTGCTTTTTGAAGAATACCATCCCTTGTTAAAATAAAGGAAGCTTTGGCTGCTTTCCAGAACAAGTAGAAAGCTATGCAGATGGCAAGCAATCACAACTGAGAGGAACTTAATACCATTGGTCATAGGCATTCCACTCCTTGCTTCTAGGGACATCCTGTATCCTTGAAAATTTCTACATTGCTGTAGAATGTATAACGATTTGGAAAGGAATAAGAACAACAAACTTTTGCCTCTCTTTAAACATCTTTTCTGATATTGTCGTTTTAAATTATCCAAATATAACTACACAATTTATTTTATTCTGGCTGTGTTTTTACACAGTATAATATTTGGCAGGAACCAAGTAAGGGACTGACTTGTTTGATCCATGGTGGTGAAGTCATGGAACATAAGTATCTGCACAAAAGATGGATGGAAACTTAGCAAAAAAAACCCAGAAACCTGTTTATATTACATTGGTAGTACAACTACAGCAAATTCTCAGTTATATGTACTATCTGAAGCTGATGATATGTTTTACTTCTCCTGTCAGGGCGAAATTGTTTAGCTGGTAGATTTGTCACAAGTGTGCTGTTACCATACTTTGTATATTAAATGTAGAAACCACAAATACGGTCATGACTTACAATTTATTACATACTGTGCTTCAGCATAGGATTCAAATAAAGGAGAATGAAATATAGTGCAGTCTGGAAAATATGCCTCAAACAGCTTATGGAATGTTCTAAGAGCTGGTCTGGTATTTTTTTAAAAAAAGAATAATGGTACATCCCCACTTCTTTCAAATATATCCTGAACCAAACTCCAGAAATAGGTAAAATGTATTTCCAAGTTGTGAATTTCTCACAGATTTCCCTTGCTTGCAGTTGTCAAGTTCCAAAACCCAATTCGCCACCATGGGGCTATCAGTCATGTTGCTGCTACTTGGTTTTATTTTCCTGAGAGCTATAGTAAACCAGACAGTTAAAAGAAAGAAGCAAAAATCAGATTGCTCAAAAATGGACCAGCTTTCCTAATACATCACTCATTGTCATCTTTACATCCTATATACCTGAGGATTTTCAGTAGAAAAGAGTAATGTTTGCAAACAACAGCTCTCATAAACTAATGTCTAGAGAAAAGATTCATGCAATAACAGTGGGGGCTCTTATAGGGACATAATAAAAGTGTGTTACAGGTCTTGTGGTATAAAAAAAGAGGAAAAAGTAAGAGTGATCTCCCAAGTCTTGCCTCATCTAAAATGTTAGGCAAACATGTCTTGCCAGTCAGGTTTCTGATGTATTAAGAAAGAAAAGACCCATCTTCTTTCCTTTCTCTCTCTCTTTTTTCCCCTCTGAGAGGTTTTAGTGGGCGAATATTGCAAATATTTGTCAAATAAGAAGGCATGGTTAAGATGTTTAGAAAAGGCTTTGCAAGCAAGCAGAATGTCAGCAGGTTTTGTTTTATAATCTCTTAGCCCAAACTTGTGCAGGCAAATCAAGCAAGTAAAAATATCTATATTTTCACGTAGACAGCAGATTTTTGTGGAAACATGTCACTCGGGGGATGCTGACAGGGCTCTGATCTTCAGGGGGGTCCATATCTTTGATCCAACAATGACTGACGATCAGAACAGTCAGTGGCAGTGCCAAGGAAGGCTTTCTAAGAAGCTCTCTGACTTTTCATACAGGATGCCAAAGGGCAAATTTGTATTTATAGTCTTGCTGGCTGTTCTGTCATCAAATTGGGGGAAAGTATTCCCAAAGGTATAACTGTGTGGGTCACATGGGATTATATATTCCCTTGTGACCACTATATAATAACACGTCCAGGCCTGTGAAACAGAGAAAAGCTAGCTTGCCAAAATAATACATTGATTCAATCCCACTGAGAGATGAGAACAACATATTTTTTCTTCACTCCCCCATTTCCCATTTAGCTGTCTCTGCTGCAGAAAAGGTGGGAATAACCAGCTTCAAGAAATCAGCAAGCTTTGGGACTGGTGGTTTTGTTGAGGCCTCAAGTGCCATTTATCAGCATCCTAATGAGCCATCCTAGGGAAACAGGAAAGCGAAACAGATAAAGAGGAGCATTGAAAAATGCACAATATTAGGTGCCTGATGAGCTAAATCTCATCAATAAGACACTGTGTGAGCATTAGCTATACTGCCTCAGGCCTCTGCAAATGCACAGGCATTCACATGCCAAGCTCATACATCCCACTGATTCCTATAGTTTCACCTCATTCTTCCTTTCTCCACCTATATTGGATTGCAACTCATCGAGATCCTAGCAAATGTAGCTATTGATTATGTTACTCAGGGACACTAGGTCAGCAGATGGCTGTTCCAAAAAAAAATACACTTAACTATATTTTGGGGTAGGAATCATCAGCATCGTGTAGACATCATTATAAACACAATAGCAAGTTGTCCATAGGATTTTTCATTGTTTTATTTTTGTCTTTGGTTCCTTTTCTAGATGAACTGAGCTTGAAACCACAAACTCATTTTATAAAATGCATCCTATATTGGCTGCAGGAGCATTCCTAATCATTTGACATAATGGAATTTTTAGATCTGTGTCCTTAAAAGATTGAGCAGCAATTTTTTATGACCCTAGAGGAAAGTGCTATATACATGAACGCAGTTCCCTCTTCAGTTATGAAGTGTTATTTCTAATGTTGCTGATCAGGACTTAATCCCTGCTGCTTAGAAAAGGGAGAAAGGTTTGAGGTTGTTATAAAACATAGCTGGTTGCCTAAAGATGTCAGGGTATATGTCCCCCTTTTAAACAAAATGATGGTGGTGGATGCGCATGTGAAGAAGAAAGAGGGATGTAGGGCTCTAAGCAGCCTGAAGCAGAATTTAGAATTTAAATGGAGGGAAACTCAGTGAATTGTGCTCTAGTGGGTTCCCTTTGGTTTGGTTTATGTTCCTATCAAGGCAGCATATTGTGCTAGGAATGGATTTATTTATTTATTATTTTAGCTTGTTTGTGAAATATACTTAGTTTTTTAAACAGGGCTTTTCCAAGGCTGCCTGTGGTTTAGCTATGCCCAAAACAATTACAAAAGTTAGTATCTAAAATGACCTAATTGGTACACTGGAAGCTATAGCAGCCTCTGAAGCTACTGACAGTTCTGCATAGTTGAACTTAAGACATTAATCTTTGGAACAGAAAGCCAGGACCAGTTTTGCCATTCATGAACAGAGCTTAAAGGCCTCCAGGGAAGTCTGATATGGACAGGGTTAGTAGGTATGCAATACATTATGGTAACTATCCTGTTTAGTCTGTATATCTTTCATTAGAACAGACAAAGCAATTCTGTTTTTTGATGTTGGAAAACTAATCAAAATAGCCAAATGCCAAAATGGGTTATCTGGAGTCATTGGGAGGTAACTATCCATGAATAACAAAGAGCTGGCTAATACATTATTCGGCATAACCAATCACATTGGTTTTCTAGATAGATGCAATGGCCTGATTTTATATGGCTTAATCCCTGTTAGTTTGAAACTCCACTCTGCTTTTTAGTAAGCCTGGGTCAAATTCTGCCACTTCCCACTGCAAATAAATATTGAATCTATTGAATTTTTTTTTCAAAAAAAAAAAATTCTTCCACTGTTGCTTGATGAAGATAGATATACAAGTATGGTTCAAAGTCAGAAAGCCCAAGATCATCAGTTAGCAAATATAAAGTAATTAACAGGTTAATCCAGAGCTTTAAGAACTGCAGAACTTTTCTTTTTATTGTCCATTGCACGATACATACTATCTCTCAAACCTCTCTAGAAATAAGAATGGCAAATGGGTTAGTCCCCAGAGGTGCTTTTGAACAAGCAATCCACTGCTCTTATGAGCACTTTAAACAGCCCTGATGAAAAGGCAGGCACAAGCAGCCCCAAAGCAATGCACGGCTTGTCAGCTGACTGCAAGTGGTAGAAAACGATATGCCAGGCAAACACAATAGACAAACGAGATGTGACCAAGGAGCCATTTTCAATTTATCCTCCGCCTAGACTTGCATTTTTGTGGCTGAGCGGTTTGCAGAGACCTTTTATGAGCAATCAAAAACTGCCTGGGAAGAAACTTTATATTTTTGGCTTCACCTGAAAGGACTAAAACGGGAGCATTTTTCTAGGATGGATCATAATTGCCATGTGTGCCTGTTAACGGACGGTCATCATTTGGCTTGTGCGTTACGAGGAGACAAGACAGTTATTAATAAACAGCGCAGCACCCACATTTCTTTTCCCCCAAGCAGACTTAATGAAGCCAAGTTTGCAAATGAAACATAATTTCAAAGACAGGCGTGTTGTCGGAAGGTCTAGGGATGATGTATGCCTGTTCTTGCTCGTTAGCAGCTGTCTCTTTAATTACTGCAGATGCTAACGAGATGCTAACAGCATATGGTGACAGAGAGAGCGGGCTCACTTTGCACCAAAGTAGAATTTGTTGTGCTGGTGGCCACCGGAATAAGAGGAGACTCCATAGAGGTAATGTAGAATATTGCCCCTGGGTTCCTAACATTTCATAATTTGAAGCTGTTCAAAGTACGGCAATATTTTGGGAATTAACTACATAGCAGCATTATAGATCAGATCTATAATAATCTATAAATATTGGAGACATTATCTTTCTTCCCAGATGGCAATTCTTGGAGTAGTACCCTTCCTCCTTTGAATAATTTCTCTCTTAGCCTAATAATTTTAAACTCTTCATTGCTACCCCTTTCTCTCATAAACAATCCAGCCCCTTGTCAAATATCTCTTATTGCATAATACCGCACCCTTCAAAGTTTCTAATTTTTTTTCTTTCACCTGAGCACTGTGACCTAGGACATTTCCCTTAACTGAAATCTGAGTACTTTATTTTTCTTACACTTCTAAAAAAGCAGGACATAGATAAGGTTGCCTCTTTCACAGTAGAGTAAATTGTGTTGCTTTTATCAGTGCAGGGACGCTGACTCGTTGATTATGTATTTGCTTTTTTATATAATAAGAACAGCAGAGGACACCTAGAGAAATGAACTAGGAACTATAGAGGAAACAACAGGAAGCGTTTATTTCAAACCATCAGACGATTGTCTAGTTGACCTCATTACTATCAAATATGGAATCTAGCAGCACGACTAAAAACATTTTTAAGGAATAAAAGAAATTTACAGGACTTAATTGAAATACAGATTAATGTAGGATATTGGAGTGGGGAAATTCACAGTTGAGTTGAGAAATTTGGAGGAGATATTGGAGCTGCAAGTTTGTCTCTGAGCTTCTAGCAATAAAATATTCTTAAAATATTTAAGAAACAAACTAGAAGTAAATCTGCATACCTTAATTATTTTGTCTAGAGATTGTAACAGTAGTGTGAAAAAATAGAGAATGATCTGATGGCATCTGTTTTTTTCTTAAGGAGCAAGTTCTGACTGAGGTGCTGATTGGCTGAGGATTGATTGGGCTGTTGCCGTTGTGTCCTAGCAAAGTTCTTATTTCCTATACATGCCTTGTGTAATCTGTATTGCTTAGAATATGTGTTCTAAGCAATAGAACACATATTCTACCTACACTAAAATTCAGGGGTTGTTCAATCAATCTTATCTCTTTCATACTTTTTTTTTATAAAGCCTATAGCCTCTTCAAGAAGCTCAGAAGCGAGGCTCTTAATGTATTTTCAAAACCAGGCCAGGTTTGGGCTGCTGTCTTTAAAGCTCTAGAAATAATAGAGTCTGTGCCAGAAATGATGCTTCCTAGATTCTCTGAGGATTTTAGTTATAAAGATGCCACAGAAAATATAGCCTTCAAATCATTGTGTATTGCTCTTCACTTAAATCTCTTGTTAAATCAAATTTTCTGAAAGGGTCTTCATTTGAACTTAAAATATTGAATCCTTAGCTTGGTTTGCCATTATTAAGTTACAATCCATGGAGCTCAATGACCTTCAGTGAAATTCTTGAAACTGTTGTTTACATACACATTTTTCACTACCTTTTTGTAAAGTATTTCTTGAAGATCCCTCCCTCCCTCCCCCTCCCTCCCTCCCTCTCTCACATACACACATGGGGGGGGGGAGAAGTCAGGATTTGCATATTGCAAACACTGTAAAGATTTTTTTTTCTTTTTAAAAGTTTAGACTGAATAAGCAGCTGCTATTTTGGATGAGCGATTAACAAGAGAAACCTTACCAAAGCAAGTAGAGTTACTTTTGGAGACAATACAGTATTGAATTAATAATTAACAAAATCCTGACCTTGCTCAATCCCAGTCATTTCTGTGTACATACCTTTTATCCTACAGCAAGCATCCTGTAAAATAATCATTTAATTGAAGCATGAAATAATGGCTAATAAAATCAGCCTTTGATGCAGATTCTTCTAAAAGACAAGTATAGCAACTACGGTATTTCTCGTGCATACCTATGCAAATTATTTTGAAAATGAAGCATAACATTATATTGAATGCCCTTCTTTCTCTGTATCCTTTCTTCAGGAGTGTGCAGGTGAACCTCTGTTCATGCTGTATTGTGCCATCAAACAGCAGATGGAGAAGGGGCCTATAGATGCCATCACTGGAGAAGCCCGCTATTCCCTGAGTGAAGACAAGCTCATCCGGCAACAAATTGACTACAAAATGTTGGTTAGTAACAGTGGGAATTTAACTAGGATGGAGTCTTAGTCCTCTGAGTTAGCCCTTCTGATAATACTCTGCTGGGGGGGGGGGGGGGAATCACTATTTAACAAGGTAGTTGTTCCTTCATCAAGACCAATAATAAGAGAAGGAGGTAATATAGAATGAGAATAGTCCTGTGCTTCTTAAACTTTTTTCTCTTCCCACTTTCCCATCTATCTATCTAGCTAGCTAGCTAAATATGGATATGGATGAATGGATCTATACATCCATCTATATCCATATTTATATTGATATATACTTTATTTAAACTAAATTTGTATTTACATGATCTCTGTAGATGCCATACGCTAAATAAATAATTTCCCAGCAAAGACTGGCAAATACTTTTGATTTCTCAGATCCCTCAGAGATGCTTGCAGAACTTTAAGAAACATTGGGTTAAGTCCCTAGTACTAAAGTTTTAGTCAGAATCCTTGGAAGAAAAAAGATTGGCATTAAAATACAGGCACACAGCATTCTTTAAAGCCCCAGTGGGCTATAAATAAAAGTTATTTTCCAATATTAATATTAATTCTCTTCCTAAATCAAAGGGGGAAAACATCCTCTTCCTTTGTGCCACATATAAGAAGCATAGTAACTATTTTCTTCTCCAGGAATATGAACCATGACAAATAGAGATGCTAGGTTTAAATAGCATATGCATCATTCATTGCTGGCTATAGAAGTATCTGCCTTTTACTAAGTCAGGTCATCTGCCTGTACATTCTAGTATAGTTGACTTATTACTTTAGGCTTTTAGACTGGAGATTCTCCTATTCAGAGATCCTTAAAGTTGGACTTTGAACCTTCTGTTGCAACCAGGTGATCTATGTCAGCTATGATTTTCCCTATTATTTTCAAATTAGAACATTCTGCAACAAGCTTCTCCCTCAGATTTCCTTCCTAATTAGAGTGGAGTGATGCGTTTCAAGACAGCTTAATGACAGCCCTTCCCTGTCATCCATTTCATCTGAGGAAAGCTGTAATGTTATGCAGAGCATTCCAGTACACAAATATATTTATATTTATTTTATTTTTGAAATTTCCATGATGCCCTACAAAACCAAGTTTTCATATTACAAAAAAAAAATAATAATGTTTAAAACTAAATCAACCATTAAAAAAGAAAGAAGGTAGTTAAGCATTTTTTATTCTTTCCTTTTATACAGACACTAAACTGTGTGAATCCTGAAAATGAAAATGCTCCTGAAATTCCAGTCAAGGTCCTAAATTGTGATACCATCACACAAGTGAAGGAAAAGCTATTGGATGCTGTGTACAAAGGAGTACCATATTCCCAAAGACCCAAAGCAGGAGACATGGACTTGGGTGAGCAATGGTTTCTTGTGTGGTTAGGATAAACAGTGGATTCGTATTATAATCATGACATAAGGGTTATAAACAGTGGTGGGATTCAAGTAATTTAACAACCGGTTCTCTGCCCTAATGATTTCTTCCAACAACCAGTTTGCCAGACTGTTCAGAAAGTTAACAACCAGTTCTCCCAAAGTGGTGCGAACTGGCTGAATCCCAATACTGGTTATAAAACTCCAATAGAAAAGATGCATCAAAATATTTTTGTTTACTTCATTAAAGGAACTGCATGTTTTTCCAGGCTCATGTGGCTGCTTCAGAAGCTACTCTTTATCTTTGCCACCTGTATGTATAAATGTAGCCATTTTACTTTCTTTTCCCCACAATTCTCTTCACACATGACCTTCTATATTTATTGATAGATACAGTTCCTCCCTGCATGTTCTAAGGCCACATTTTAAAACTATCAAACTTGATGGCAATTTCAAACTAATGACTCAGGAGAATAGGCAGAGGCTGAAAAGAGACAGGGTTGATTGATTATTTATTTATTTATTGGCAACTCAATTGATAGCATTTTGATAAATGGATCTGCTTTATATGAGGAAGAATAGGGAAGTATGCAAGAGCTACAAATTGGTATGGTTTTCTAGAAGATAATTTGTTTATTTATTTTTCCATCTACCCAAAAATGACTCTGGGTAATTTACACAGTTGAAAATTGAAAAAGCAATTTTTATATAAAAATTGGTCAGAGTGAACAATGAAGCCCCCCCCCCCATGGGCCCCTATGCCAAGCTCTGAAGAACGAGTCATATTTTTGGGGATTTTCTGGAAGGCAAGTAGGATTGGGTATGGGGGTCAAGCAAATTGTGAAAAGGATGCTGTTTCAGAAGGCAGATGCTGTAGCAGAGAAAGATTTACTTCCCAAACTACTAAACAGTCTCCAAGAAGGGCACTGTCTGAAAAAGGTTCACCATTATTCAGAAGAAAATGGAACATTCTAGAATTCTCTGGAAAGGTCTCTTCCCATTTGGCAATTCCTAGTATTTTCTTAGCAAACTGTGAATAGAATTAAGCTCTCTAAGAATTAAGGATCAAAATATGCATAATAGTGACAATATCATAAAATATGTTAATGATAATTCACCTATAAGAAAGATTTTCTTTTTTGTGATTCAGTCATCAGATAGAATACAAACGAGGATGAGGATGGTGATGATGATATCCCTTCAGTCGAGTCCTTAGCAGAAATAATTGGAATAGAACAATAGTAGTTTAAAATGGCTAATATATGGAAACTAGACCCATTGTATAGCAGAATTTGCAGGAAGATTAGCTAAATTTGGTAAACCTGTTGGTTCCTTTACTGCAATGATAAATTTTTTTTTTTTTATTTGATTTATATGCCGCCCTTCTCCGGAGACTCAGGGCGGCTTACAGTGCGTTAAGCAATAGCCTTCATACTTTTGTATATTTATACAAAGTCAGCTTATTGCCCCCACAATCTGGGTCCTCATTTTACCCACCTTAGAAAGGATGGAAGGCTGAGTCAACCTTGAGCCTGGTGGGATTCGAACTTGCAGTAATTGCAAGCAGCAGATGTTAATAGATGTTAATAACAGGGTGCTTTAAACCACTGTACTACAGGCTCTGATATTAAATTTTGCTTTAATCGACAAGTGAAAAAACAGATTTGTCATTTAAAATTGGATCCAATAGCAAGAAAGAGTCACAGTTTGGGTAGAGATTCTCCTTTTTGAAATTTATCACCCCAAAGTCTTTCCCTCAGAAATGAGCCCATAATCTTCTTTGGGGAGAAGCTAAAGACATAAAAATGGGCAAGAGGTGATTCAGTATTCCGCACCTGAAAACAACTTTTTGCTTCAAAAATTAAGCCCTCATACTTGAAACCTACATGGGTCAAAACTAGGTAAAAGGAATGTGTAGTTTGAGACAGATGCTATTTGGTATGCAAGGAAGGTCATTTTTCATTCTCAAAGGAAAATGTTATTATGATGTATTGCTGATTCTAGGTTAGCATTTTAAACAAGTTCATTATCCCAGGAAGTAATAAGATGTAATACCTGAGAGATGATGAGAACAGTAATCTCATATGAATAAAGTAGTGAACTAAATATTTTCGGGGGGAAGGGGAACTGACATAATCCCAGTAGTTGAGATGACAATGCTTGCAATCACTGAATATGTAAGACTCACAGGATCTTAAAGCAGAAGATTGTTGATTAAGCTGGAGATATTATTGAAAATTCCTCCGATTGGGTTGTGAAGTTGAATAACTTGAAGTTTTGTGGGCAGGGGGTTGCTTTTGAGTTTGTCTTTCACTTCCGTCAACCACAGTTTTCTTGGCAATCACTTCAGAATTGATTTGCCATTGTTTTTTTTCCTAAGTGTGGGAAATCCAAGTCACCAAGAAGAAAATAGCACTATTACATTAGATCCCAAACAGATTTTCCTAGCATAATAGTTGCTAACTACAGCAAGACCGTAATGGGGTTTAGAGTGGGGTGTGGCTTTTTAAAATGGCTTCTGCCATGCCTCATTCACATGCTCTCCATGCCTTTCATTCTGTGATCTGTCCAAAGTGAGCACGATCCCCAGTGACCCCATGCCCTTCTCTTCCATCGGTGCAGAGTGGCGGCAGGGCAGGATGGCTCGGATAATTCTTCAAGATGAAGATGTCACCACAAAGATCGACAACGACTGGAAAAGACTCAACACTCTAGCTCATTACCAGGTGTGGTTGTCCTTGGGTTTTTGCCAGCAGTGGCAGAAGAAACCTGGCATCTGAATATGCTATCTATCTGAATAAGATACATACATTTATCTCATATATGAGAGATGGATACTACAAACAACTGTTGTTATTTATTTTACTATTGAATTAGTATTGGCGGGAGAGAATAGGATGGAAGTCTAGGCTAGATTCTGGTGTGTACATGCGATGAGTATTAAACAATGGAGAACATACTTAGCTCAGGATTGTATTGTTAGGTTTTTGGTGTCCTTTGAGTTTGCTTTTCTTCTTGCAGACATTTCATTATTAGGCTAGACAACATCAGTACACAGATGATGTTACCTAGCCTGGTAATGTTTGTAAGAAGAAAAGCAAGCAAGAATACTAAATTATACATCTTGGAAACGCGTTTGTAGAGAATGAAAAGAAAGCTTCTAGCTCTTAAGTTTAACAAAAGAAGCATTAAAATTATGTGCAAGATTGTTCTCTTTCTCTGTATTCTTCCTGACAAGGCCTGGAAGAATCCATATGCTGTCCTGTGTGCTTTGTCTTTGATCTGTCCACTACAAACAATTGAATAAATATGCTCTAACAAAGCAAGAATGAAAGAAGAACAAATTCTAGACAAAGCTGAAAAGCTTTCTATTTTTGTGCCAGGCAGATTTTGAAGGAGATAAAACTCAGGTCAGATCTGGGAATCCCAAGGAATGGAAAATGGCTTTTTATTAAGAAGAAAAAGAAAGCTTTCTTCTGTTTGTGTTTACATTATGAGAGAATGAACTGTCCATCTTCTCAAATTTTCTAAGAGGCTCTGAGAATCCACTGAATAGGGAGTTAAACTTGATATTTCAGCTTCCTTTAGCAGGAAGCTCAGTGTTGGTTGGTTGGAGTGAGAGAGGTAGAGGTTATGGATCTTCAGTCTTAATTTTGGTAATATTCTCTACAGGTAACAGATGGTTCATCTGTGGCACTGGTGCCCAAGCAGAACTCTGCCTACAACATTTCCAATTCCTCTACTTTCACAAAATCACTCAGCAGATATGGTGAGTAAATGAGAAAGCATCCTTGCCACTTTACTGTGTAGAATTCAGTAGCAATCTGGGAATTAAGAAAGAAAGTCTTCCTAAATTAAGAAAAAGCAGACTAAAAAGGATACCATGCTTCAGTCAAGCCTCTTCTAATGACTTCACTTCCTTGGTTTTGCATGACAAAATTGACCCAGGCCCATTTTATAGTAATTCAGCTAGCTTCTCCCAGTTAAGGCTTTTGCCTCTGGTTGCTTTACCCAGTTTAGTTATGCAAAATTCGTATCTCTTCACTGTGTTTTCTTAAAGCCACTGTGCTTTCATGTGTCTTATTGGTATATGATTAAGAGAAGCAAGGGATCTATTATAAATATTAAAAATATTACTTTACTGAGGAAAAAAATTGTCGCAGGATCCAATCTGGGTCGGTCACCAGGACCAGAAGTTTAGTCTGCACAGCTTTTGACCGTGTGCTGGAGCCCATCCTCCAGGAAGATTCAGATAGAGAGAAGTTTCCTGAGGATGGGCTCCAGCACAAGTCTGAAACCACACTAAACCTCTGGTCCTGATGACCAACGCTGACTGGATCTTATAACATTATCCTGGGACATGCATATTTGCCTTCATATGTGAAAAAAATGCCACTTATTTAAAATTGAAGGGTACTTGCCAGTAGGTCTTAAATATAATGAGTGTCCTTCATTATTCATTAGATCCTTTCAATGAAAAAAAAAGTCAATCATCTCTCTTTTTCTAGGGCCAATTAGTTAATGAAGTTTAATTGAGAGGGTAGCCCAAAACATATCATATTTCTTGATGGTATGACAGGCCATGCTGCAAGTTAAGTGAAGTAGAGGGAGGACAGCAGAGGCCAAGAGTCAGTGCAGGAGGGAGAGGCAGTTGCCATTATATGTGGTTTCCTCACAGAGAGTATGCTCCGGACAGCTAGCAGCCCTGACAGTCTCCGTTCCCGGACCCCCATGATCACACCTGACCTGGAGAGTGGCACCAAGCTATGGCATCTGGTGAAGAATCACGATCACATGGATCAGCGAGAAGGTGATCGTGGCAGCAAGATGGTCTCAGAAATATATTTGACTCGTCTGTTGGCTACTAAGGTAAATCAGAATGGCTCCTAGGTCCACTGTAAGAATGGAGTAGTGTTACAAGTTTGATAATAGCAAGAGCAGAGGTGAAATCTAAAATTTGTTACTACCGGTTCTGTGGGCATGGCTTGGTGGGGGGGGTAATGTGATGGTGGGCGTGCCTTTCTTTTTTTTTTTACTTTTAAAGCCATTTTTTCTACAACCTCTTCGGTGAAGAGGTTGTAAAAAATGCTTTCAAAAGGCTCTGACGATCCCAGCTGAGTTGAATGATCGACAGAGGCTTTTTTTCTTTTAAATGCCTCTGATGATCAGGCAACTCAGCTTGGATCGTCAGAGGCTTTTAAAAGAAATAAAAGGGTTTTATTCTTTTAAATGCCTCTGATGATCCAAGCTGAGTTGCCTGATCAGCAGAGGCTTTTTTTCTTTTAAAAGCCTTTGACGATCCCAGCTGAGCCGCACAATCATCAGAAGCTTTTTTTTTTTTTAACTTTTAAAAGCATTTTTTCGGCCGAAGAGGTTGTAGAAAAAATGCTTTTAAAAATAAAAACAGCCTCTGATGATTGTGCATCTCAGCTGGGCATGGGGGTGGGGGGTTGGCAGGGAATTTTGCTACCGGTTCTCCGAACCACCCGCCTCCATCACTACCCGATCGGGCGATCCGGTCCGAACCGGGACCATTTCACCCCTGAGCAAGAGCAAGAGCAGTTACACTTATATACCACTTCACAGTGCTTTACAGCCCTCCCTAAGTGGTTTACAGAATCCCCAACAATCTGGGTCCTCATTTTACCCACCTCGGAAGGATGGAAGGCTGAGTCAACCTTGAGCCTAGTGAGATTTGATCTGCCAAATTGCAGGCTGCCGGCAGTTAGCAGTCAGTAGAAGTAGCTTCCAGTACTGCATTCTAACCACTGCGCCACCACAGATCTTAATATTTCATGAACTCTATCCTGTTCACCTTTTTTCCTAAATTGTTTTATATACTTACATGAATTATATGCATTGCACTGGATTCTAATTGCCATCTGAGTAGTCATCTATTAGGCTATGGGCTGTAGTGAATCCTGCATGTGTGGAGGATTGAACTTGATGTCCTCTTAGTCCTTTCCAGTTCCATGTTCACACTGTTGGGTTAGAGACAGTTTCTCCTTCCAAACCTGATCCATAATCAGGAGATGAATATTAGTTGATCTAGTCTAGGGTTTCCTGCCTAAGCAGGGGTTGGACTAGAAGACTTCCAAGGTCTCTTTCAACTCTGTTATTCTGTTCTATTCTAGTGGATAAGGTACCAAGCTAGGAAGCAGGAAACTGTGAGTTCTGGTCCCACATTATCAATGAAAGCGAGCTCTGTGATCTTGGGCCAGTCTCTCTCTCAGTAGTGATTGATGATTTTACTGCCTCTGATATGATGAGTAGTCTGATTCTTTTGATCTCATCACCTCCCATTTCTAGCCTTTTTTTATCTGCCCTCCCACTAAACCTGCAATGATGAGTATTGCACCCTAGTTATTATCAAAAGGAAGATGGGATTCCAGCCTCTAGGTGCTATAATCATTGATTTATCCAGCTTCATTGTTCATGCACTTGATGGACGCCCTCATTTTACCAGTATTCCATATCAGCAAAAACCCAAGCGAAGGGGTATTAAAAATCCAGTGGCTTATGACACAAACATAGAACTGCTCACAATATAATTGCTACACTAATTCCTGAAGTAAATCAAACGGCCAGTAGATGATTTGTATTGGAACAAATCAAAATAGTACTCTGTTGTCAGATTCTGAAAAATCCCACGGTAACTGCAGAGCTAAATTCAGCTCAGCTGAATCTATCCTAGCCAAATCATAAATCATAGTAATCTGCAAGAGGAATGCTGGTTGCTGTATTGCTATTGTTTAACGTGTACAGTTTTAGAATATGTATATATAACCTGAAAATTCCAGGGTACTGTTCACTTCTTCTATGAGCAGCAAAACAATCTAAGCAGTAGAAAGCTTTTCTTTCTTTCTTTCTTTCTTTCTCTTTCTTTCTTTCTTTCTTTCTTACTCTCTTTCTTTCCCTTCCTTCCTTCCTTCCTCTCTCTCTCTCTCTCTCTCTCTCTTTCTCTCTCTTTCTCTCTTTCTTTCCTCCTTTACATCACTCAAGGCATTTAGAAATTTTGTTACATTTGGCTAGTTTCGTTTCTGAATATACAGGTTACACATAATTTGAACATTCCGTCAGAAAGCACAGATGAGGGAGAAAGTGAGGCACCTCACTCTCTCAAATATTTTCAGAATTCCATCATGGATTTTTCTTCCTCTCTTTCAGTCTAAAAGCAGTCTTTTTTCATAGGGAGATACCTGGATTACCTCAACCTGAAGGAGAGGAATATATCTAATTTTTAGATATTTGCTGGCTGTTAAAAGGCACTGTTTTTGAAAGCACTTTCAAAATTCAAGATTTCTTAGCAAAATGGCCTTTGCAGTTTCACAGGGACTCTAAAAGAAGTTTGCAGTGACAGTTTCTCTCTCCTATACAATCTTTCTGCAGTTTTAAACCATTATTCTAACTACATGTGTTGTATGTTTTTCAAACTTCAGTATCTGGATCCTACATGAGATGATAACTGAGAGGATTATGGGCTTAATTTTCCTCATAAAAAAATCACTGACTTGGAGAGCCAGCTTGGAACTATTATGAAAAGAAAAAAAAAGCAGATCTCTGAAATAATTTGGATTGCTCTATGTAAAATCATATGTCACTATCACATATATATAGTTAAATTGAAGATTTGTAGAGAATGGACAAAGGCACAGGAGCTATTTTAAATGAATGGATATGACATGGGTGTCCACAGGGTAAAAACACCGCAGGATAGCCAAAACAGTGCCATTGAAGTTCCCCCTATTTTTAATGCCTTCCTTTCTTCCTCTCTTTATAGTTCTTTTATAGCTTCTCCAAGTTCAGTTCTAAATTCCTTTACAATAGCCCATGAAAAGCCGGTTTTATTTCATCCATTGGTGACACTTCAGTTTCTTCTTTTAAAGCATGTTTTAATACCAGTGAGATATTTTAGCCCTTCTGAGAAGAAAAAAAGAATGCCTTCATTCTATTGTTGCTGTTCTGTTTATGTACATGAATGATATATTAAGTAATGCTGAACAAATATCCTCTTCTTTTTTTTTTGTTCCAGGGAACTTTGCAGAAGTTTGTGGATGACCTTTTTGAGACTATCTTCAGCACAGCCCACCGAGGGAGTGCCTTGCCTCTGGCCATCAAGTACATGTTTGACTTCCTGGATGAACAAGCCGATAAGCACCAGATCAATGACTATGATGTCAGGCACACTTGGAAGAGTAACTGGTAAGAAGATGCTGTAGCTCGGCAATAAAGCGCATGACTTGCACTGCAGAAAGTCCCAAGATCTCTTCCCAACTTCTGAAGGTCAAGCTGAGGCAGAGTGGATACCTGATGGGTCATTGTGTAGATAAATATTCAGCTAGGTAGATCAATGGTTTGTTTCTGCAAGCCGGTTTCTTATCTAAGCTGCAGCTGGTGTGTGAAAAGTTGGGGGGTAGCTAACAGGAAGATGTTTATTTCAAAGAGTGCAAACAACCTACTGTAGTTTCTGCTTTTTCAGAAAATAGATCAGAAGGTTTAAGAAAATTACCTCAGTTGCATAAGAAAGTGCAGCCTCAAAGCATTTGTGTTATTCTATTCCCTGGTATAGAGGAAGCCTCACATATACTTAAAAAGGCATTCATATTAGGCTACAATATAGCCTATATCTAATTCACTTGTTGAGACGGGAGGCTATAGAAATCAAATAAATAAATAAAAAATTACAGCTCTGTCAGAATAAAAATTCTGTAAGTTTATATTATGGGACATCATCTTGCTTCACCAAATACTTTCAAACTCCCCCTCAAAACCAGCGCTTTCCAAATGAATGTATAAATCACTAAAATCACAATCTAAAACGTGGAATAATAATGTGGATTCAATAATGGGAACATAATCATTAAGAGATCAGTAAAATAATAGGGTTGCACAGTACTGATTCAAGGCAAAAAGGTGTTCGGAGTGCTGGAGAAAATCTAACCTTTGGGGGGATGGCATGGCTGCCTCGGAGGGACAGACACACCGTACCAGAAAACAGGGCAGCTACTGAAATGAGCTGCAAACAGGTGCTGCATTCAGACCTTTGCACGCTTCAAAGCACCTCTTAATCTTTGAATCAGAAGCGATTCAGAGTCTTAATAAACAATAAAAGCGGCAGCTACAGGAGAGCAGTTAAAAATCTTGTATGCAGCATTTTTGTTTATATAGCCAGTTATCAATTTGCTGGTGAACTGTATTCCACATTTACCTTCGAATGTGATAGGGAAGTTATTCTCCGCATGCTGATTTGCATAGCCTTAAACTCCGTCTCGCTATTTATTTCATGCTATTGGGGATTAACGTGCTCAGTGAATAGTAAGAAGCGGCAGACACTTTTCTCTTCTTCTGCTGCCTTCCTGATTTGATCACTGTTACTGGGGATAGGAATATACACTCTGATCTCTGGTATTTGTTAAATAGCAACCAAATTGCTTTTGTAGTTCAGTAACTGTCAGTAATTAGCAAGGCAGGAAAAGAAACATTTTTAAATGGAGTTATGAGAGCATGGAAACATTTGGAACTGATTTATCACTCGGCTTTCTATATTAAAGGAAATAGCTGCTCTGGGAGGAAAAACGGGGTAAGGAAAGAATCCCAATGATGCAACTCCACAGAGCCCAGGGAGACAGGCAGGCTCCAGCATACTAATGTCCTTGCTTGTTTTGTACTGCTAATTCAGTGGATAGAGTAAATTTCAAGAGATGGTTCCCTAAAATTAAAAGATGTAGGTATGATCAACACCTGGATTATATGATTTGTGGGAGTTTAACAGCTGAGACAAATAACAGTTACGAAAAGCAGGGCCTAATTTTCATTGAGATAATTCAGATCTTTATGTTAGGGTAGATGAGATCAGATGATGGAATTATTTTGCTTAACTCATTGTAAGCCGCCCTGAGTCTCCGGAGAAGGGCGGCATATAAATAATTTTTTTAAAAAAAATTCCCACCTTAGAAGTTATGGGAAAAGTCTCCATGGATTTCCCTGATGTGCAGAATTTTTTCCAGTGAGAAGTGAAAAATTAGATAGTATTCCTGAGGTTCTTTGTGTTGTGCATTGCAGCTTGGTCATCCCAACTATCTTCAGGTAAATTAGTTTGTGTTTTCCCAGTACTTTGTGGGTTTTTTTTTTCAACCTAGCTAATATAACAGGCCTTATTATGACAGCCCTTCTGCCTCAATAACATTGTTTTTGTGAAAATAAACATGGGTAATTTGAAGAAACAGCATAGCCAATTGCATTGCGCTGGTTGCCTCTGTTAAGAGATAAATTAATGCTGAGCTGAGGAGAATCAAGAAGGTATTTGCTTTTCCTTTAATTATAGTTCTCATTTCTTAATAGAATTTAGTCTCCAAGGGCTAATAAAGAATATAGGGATTTAATAAAGGGCAGAAAACTTGGTGAACCCTGACATTTAACAGTAATTCCAAAGATTTTAAGAAGAGCAGAAGGAAATGATAGAAATGTTGACAGATACTGATAAAATCCCAAGGTCAACATATGAATGACTTTGACAAATGCTGTGTTTTATGTCAAAAATAATAGAATTTACAAGCACAATTTTGGATACTTAAAACAAGTGTCATGATAGAAATATTTCTCATATTCACTGTTACTTTTCAAATGCCAAATGCCCTTAAAATCATTTATATATGTATAAATCACTTATATATATCCACATATAAAACATCTATAAATATGTTCATATACAGCTGCACCCTTATATACACCCACCCTTCAGTGAGATAGCTGTGCACCTGGCAAATCATGCATCGGAGTTATTATTACCTGTTTAGATTTTGCGGAAAACCACTGCCCTCTTACTTTGATAGACTTTAACCAAGCAGAGGTTTATGCTAAGAGCCCTACTTGAAGCTACTAAAAATAATTTTTTTCTTTTCTTCTCTTTTTCAGTCTACCTCTGCGTTTTTGGGTGAATGTGATTAAGAACCCGCAATTTGTGTTTGACATTCATAAGAACAGTATTACTGATGCCTGCCTATCAGTGGTGGCTCAGACATTCATGGACTCCTGCTCAACTTCTGAGCACAAGCTAGGGAAAGACTCTCCCTCCAATAAACTACTGTATGCCAAGGACATCCCTAACTATAAGAGCTGGGTAGAAAGGTGAGTAACTGCAGCTGTAGACAAAGTAGGTTTGCAAAAGGAACAAAGGTGTGGCAGTTCTAGAAAGTTTGGGATGGTTCCATGCTGTAAAAGTCCCACCCTTGGTTAGAGGAGACAAATTGGTTCTTTGAAACAATTGCAAGTAATTGTTTTTCTAAGAATTGCCAATTCCTTTCAGACCTTTCTCATGAATAAGTAATAGAGTATATAGATTTCATGATGGCAGTTATTTGTATTAGGCTGGATCCAACATAAACTTCTAATTTTTTTGGGGGGGGGAGAACCTCAGTGAAGTGTTTCTTCTATCAGCTGAGCTTTTCAGTGGTTGAACAAGACAGGGAATGATGTTTCGGTTGCAGCCATTATCAGATCCAAGTCCCCTAAAAATTGCGTTTAAGGATTGGTGGAGGTGGGTTGGCACTCCAGGAAAGTAAAAATAATTTCCTCCCCTTTCTCCTTCCACCTTCGCTGTGTTTTGAGGATATTTCTACTGGTAAAGCAATCCATTTGCAGGAGGATTAGCAAAGCAAAAGCTCTTGCCAATGGAATTGAAAGCCTGGATTAGATCCAACCTGAAAATAATACAATCACATTGTGTTGAGTAATACAGATAAGAGTTTTTAGTTTTCAGGGGTTTTACCGGGGAGATTCTGATCAACTTCAAGTATGTTTGGTTTGTTAATTATTGTGTACTATTGGGGTAGAGACTTGCACATTGAAAAAACTCAGTGTAGCTGGTGCTCTTTTGTGAACATTGTATTTGCTAGTGACATCATTACCCTGCTGATGTCTTAAGTAAAACCAGAAGTTTTTTTTTACTGCTGCTAATAAAGATGAAAAAATAGATAATGAAACACAGGATGAATAAGATTCTCTATTTATAAGTAGAGCTATTTTATTAAACAAATTGACTATGTGTCTATTTGTGTACACACGCACGCACGCACACATACACACACACACACACACACACACACACACACACAGATTAGTTAGCATTGGTACATTGTACAAAACATACTTCCAAATACTTAGACTTGGAGATTACGTTTGTGCCTGAGCTTTAATTCAAACTGTTTTAACAACTTATTATTCTGATGGTTAGAGGAGGGCATTGCATTAGTTTTATGAGTATTATTTTAATGAGATATGTGGACTACACAAGCCCAGTGCCAGCCCTACAAGATGGACAGAACAGAAAACTGACTCATGGATGGCTAGAATTATATTTCATTGTGATAAGCTTTACAGAATCTTAACTAAGTTTTCCCTTCCTTCCTTCCTTCCTTCCTTCCTTCCTCCCTAGACCCTAGGGAACCAGAGATGGGATAGTTTGAATCTCTTTGTAATATCCGTCCATTCTCTCTGAATTTAACCCATATTTACTCTGTACTGTACCTGATGTTTTCTTAATGGCCTATAGATTTGTTCTTTAAAGTCATCTCCCTGATCCTCCTATACTCAGAAACTTAACTAATATCGTGAGAGGGAGGGGGGCATCTTCCTTTTTCATACCAGCATCTCAAGGTAAGGACATCTGGGACAAAACCTGCACTTCTGTCCTTTTCATTATCTTTTCAACTGCTAGCCTTAATGCAAACAATATTTTATGGTGCAGGATTTTTTTGCATACAGCAAGTTATAACATCTTAAGATTTTTTTAAAACAAAATATTTAATGAGATTCTGCACACTTTGAAAATGAGGAAGAAAACTTTAAATCTTGTGCAAGCACTTTTGTACTAGTTATTAAACAGTAGCTCTCTTCTTTGAGAGCTTGAAAAAAGTGCAACTGCTTTAAAGAATTGATCCTTTAAAGTTAATACAACTTTAATGGATTAATTTTTAAAACAGCAACATTGCTTTTTTTTTTGGCTTGTGCAAAAAAAAGTGGGGCTGCTTTAATGATTAACAGAGACGGATCTGAAGCATGCTCATAGCCTTGATATTCAATACTATTTGCTGCTTGCTTAGCTGGCTATTTTTAATATTAGCCAATATTATACATTATGGTGGTATTTTAGAGATAACATTGCCCTTAGGATGTTTCCCACACGGCTAGACTTTTAAAACATGAATCTTTTATGTTGCATATTTATATTCTGGGAGCTGATGTATGTATAATTATAAATTATTCTATAAATGCTAGATAATGATTACTGACATTATGGAAGAAATGGGCTTCTATCTTTCTCTCCTAAGTGAAGCCGATTTCTTCCATAACAGCAGTCATTATTATAACTCAGTAACAAACTTTCTAATAAATACAGGATTATAAAACACTATCTCCAAATATCTCACTTTCTGCTCTCTGCTGAGCTCCATTAAGTCTCCTCATAGGAGTGTCCAACTACTGATCTGTGATTCTGCTTGACCTGACTCACCATGATTTTGGAACAATTCAGGTCTATCTCCAACGAAGAATGTAGATAAGACATCTTACACCCCAGGTCCAAGACTCCAAATCCCTATTTAAGATGACCCTAGCATTTCTGTTTCTGCAGAAAGATTGGATCATTCACCCAATCTCTTACACTCAAGCTTCTTTTGTTTGGGGAGAGGAGAGGGGGAAGAAGATCTCAATAAAATGTTTACCTTCAAATCACCCCTTTAAAGCTGTTTCTCAAGTCCTATTATTTCAACTCACACAAGGAGCTTGGCCTCGTCCCCTCAGTCTTAAGATATAAAGGGAGACCTGTGTACTCTGCCTGTGAGAGCTTACTGTAAGAGGGCTAGTCTGGTTACTTGAACACAAAATGAAGAGTCATTTGGCAGGCAGAACACTATGAAATGGCTAAATGTGCTATGTACATTACAATTGCTTCATTGTAATGAATAGATTTATTACATTTAATCTGGAGACTTGTTAATTAAGTTTATGGTATTTTCTAGATTTATCCTCAGTTTGTCTCCTACCTGCTATTGAACATCTTTATTTTCAACAGAGTGATTTATTTTTCCTCCTTCTCATTTATAGATATTATGCAGATATAGCTAAAATGCCAGCAATCAGCGATCAGGACATGAGTGCCTATTTGGCAGAGCAGTCACGGTTACACTTGAGCCAATTCAACAGCATGAGTGCCCTGCATGAGATCTACTCATACATTACTAAGTACAAGGATGAGGTAAGGTATATCAGAACTCTTAGACATATCCTAATATAACTATTTATCTCTGTTTTTTCCTCTTTCTTTTGACCCACGGAAAGAAATCCAGAGCGGAGCTGCTTTTATCCCTCTGTAAACTCATCATATCATGTCTTAATAGTTGCATAGCCAGCTAATGAGCACCTGCTATGCAGCAAGTACACTTACTGCAGCATTTCCATACAATATAAAAGTAGCTCCTTTTTAAAATATATTTTTAAAATAATCTGTAATGCATAAAAGCAATAAATAAAAGAACCCAAATATGTGCATTATAATTATGTTCCAAAATCAGTTATTAAAGATTGATTTAGGCAGTTACTTACAAAATATCACGGTTGTACATATCATTTCTATTATGTGGGGCAAACCCATCTGGGCTTTGTTCTACTTTAAACTAAAAAGGGTGTGTGTCTTCCTGAACAGCTAGTCATCATTAAAAAGATGTGGTTCAATTATCCATTTGTTGAGATACTAGAATGGTAGAGGAACCAGTTGCAGCAAATTATTGAAACGGGGTACTAAACTCTCCCAAAGATACCGATTCTTCTCAATCTCCCTCTTTCCCCTTATCCTAACTATCAACTCTGACACAGATGGATGAGATAAGAACATTTGTCAAGTTAGACATTAGATCCTCTAATTTCTCTCCATCAGTATTGATGATGATTATGATGATGAAATTACCCTCCTGAATCCTAGTGACTTATGCTCCATTCTTTTTATTTCACATAACCAACAATCCTGGGATTCTGTGAATATCTCTGTCTAAGAACTAACCAGGCCCTACAAGCCTAAGCCAGCCAAATGTTGCTACCTATAAAGACCTTCTACTGAAGCTCTTTTTTAAAGTTCTGCATTTGCTTTACAAAGAGAGGGCACCTGTTTCTTTTCTAAAGTTTAGAAAAGAAATACCTTGAGGTATTTTTATCTGCCTATTTTCATTCATCCTTTCTTCTCCTGTTTTGATACGAAGTATCAAAGTAACAAACACAGACCACTCCCTTTTATAACAAAACAACAGTTTTCCAAAATAGGGGGAAAAATCACAACAGTGCCTCAGCAGATAAGTAATGGGCCAATAAGAATGGAAGAATTAAATCAGCGAAGGGAACACATCTCATGAAGTAATCAAATAAGAGACAAAAGAAAAATATCAACCTAAACCTGAAGCACTTAACTCTCTGAATGAATGTGTTCTGTGTCAGCTGTTCTGTGTCATTTCAGTGAGCCCAAGTACAAATGACCTTATTTATAATTTTGAGGTGGGGGTGGCATTTACTATCACAAGAGAGTCACTTCATAAGCCTATAAAGTTTTAAGAGTGGTTAAAAACCCATCTACTGTAATTGGTATGAACAGCAGAAAGTAGTTTTGAACACATTCTCTACAATCCTTTATTAAAGCAATAAAATATATGATGCTAATAAAATATATATATATATAAAATGGAGTTATATGGATTTTATTGCCCAACAAAAAGATGTTGAGAGGTGGGGGAAGGGAATTGGTTGCTTATATAAGATAATGAAAGCATTTGTACAAGACCTTGTCAAACATCTTTGCATTGTTATCTGGGCAAGGCTCCAAAATTGGTTCCTTCAAGAGCTAGTAAAGAAAGTGGCCTATTCACATAAGTGTGAATAGAGATCAAGGCTTCTTAGAAGTTTCTGCACTCCAGTAAAATCTGTAGCCAGCTGAGATCTCCCACCCCATGGCAAATTGCCACATGCCAATGGAATGGCTTGCCTTAAGAGGTGGTCGGTGCCCCATCACTGAAGGCTTTTAAAAAGAAACTGGACAGCCATTTGTCTGAAATGGTATAGGGATTCCTCCTTGAGCAGGGGGTTAGATTAGAAGACCTCCTTCCAACTCTGTTCTTCTGTTCTGTTTTTCTGGTGACTTTGGGCTAGTCTTTTTCTCAGCCCTAGGAAGAAGGCAGTAGCCAACCACTTCCGAAAAAGTTGAGAAGAAAATTTCAGGAATTAGTCCAGGCAGTCGCCAGGAGTCACAACCGACTTGAAAACAACAACAACAACAAATAGCTTAGGTTTACATTTTTAGGATCCTTGGTTGATCTTTAGTCATTGATTTGATAAGGAACTTCATACTAGATGTATATATATATATCTACATCCCTTTGTACCCGCAGATATTTTGTTTTTACTAGAGAGCTAACATGCCACCAAATTCTGTCTCATTTTTATTTCCAAAAATCTTTTGAGTTTCACTAAAGTTTAGGACTATTAAACAATAAAAATGGTGGGTGGTCGCAGCTCTGTGCTGGAACTATGGCCACCTGCCAGAAACAAAAAGGAAGGGAAGGAAAACTGGGGTAATAGGGAGCACCCCGGGGGATTAGAGGGGTTGGCAGGGAGCAATCTCACCTATTCACAGTCTGGAGAATGGTTATTATGTGATTGATGTGCCCATTATTTGTGAATAGGAAAGCACATTTGTACATCCATTTTGTAAGAGTGCCTGTGACATGCTTGTTAATATTCCAAGTAAGACCACTATAAAATACATTGCCTACCTATGTTTTGAATAATGTTACCCTGTGTTTAAATATTCTATTCATATATAAAGTGTTTCGCATATTGGAAATTCTGAAAGTATTGTTTCTGAATGACACCAGATTCAGATGGATGGTAAAAAGAGTAACATTAATGCTGCATGTCAGCAAAACTGAATATTATTGTTTCTTTGTAGATGTGATCTTCAGATGGATTCTTGTATCTCTCAGTGGCAACTTGCATTTTGAAGAACAGAGTTTCTTAGAATATGCAGTTCAGAGATGTATTTCAAGTCAGCAGAGTTCCCTCTGTGGTATAATATAATGCTGCTGGGAACATTCCAATTTCCTATTGTTTTTATCCCATAAAAATAAATTCACATGCCAGTCTTTTGTTGGCATTGCATATTAATGATTAATAGTCACTACTTAACTAGACTAGATTCAGTTACTAGAGTTCTTTTAGATTTCCTATGAACAAGATCTTAGAGATAAAAGATGTAGAATTATTTTTAGAGTGATACAGACAGAATTGCTTGAAATTCCAAATTAATGAGATTTTTTTTTATCCAGATCTACAGCTTTTTTTCCTGAGCTGAAAGGAGAAGGATAATAGAATAATAATAATACAGAATTTTTAATATTTAAATCAATTTAATAATAAGCCATTCCAATGTGCCGGTTGCAATGCATAAAAGAGAAAAGCATCTCTCACATACATATGAAACTCCATTTATCACAACTCCTATTAATAACAAGGAATGTTAACAAGAGATTCCCCGAATTAAGGCTCGCTCTCAAATGATATTTTCATTCCTCAAGAGCCTACCCAAAAGATAGTGTGATCCTGAAGTTGGCCAATTTTTTTTTATTCTTGAAGGCCCTTGTAGGATTTAGATATTAACTAAGTAGTAGATTAATCAAAAACTCTTAGTAGGGGCAACTCTGAGGTTTCATTCAACAGTAAAGAAGCCACAAAGATTTTAGAACTCTGTCACCCAGTTGTGATGGGAGAGCTGCTCCCTGAAGGATCCCCCCCCCGCTTTTTTTTTACCATTGCTTTCTTGAAAGGAATTTATTTATCTAGCTCTTGTAATTTTAATAGGCTTTTATTGTATTATAAACTGCCCCTACTGCAGTGGTGAAATCCAATTTTTTTTACTACCAGTTCTGTGGGCGTGGTTTGGTGGGTGTGGTTTAGCTTGGTGGGCGTGGCAGGGGAAGGATACTGCAAAATCCCCATTCCCTCTCCACTCTGGGACCAGCCAGAGGTGGTATTTGCCGGTACTCCAAACTACTCAAAATTTCCGCTACCGGTTCTCCAGAACCTGTCAAAACCTTCTGGATTTCACCACTGCCCTAGTGGCTTTGGATAGTGAGACGGATGG
Source organism: Ptyas mucosa (assembly GCA_012654045.1). Classification (NCBI taxonomy): domain Eukaryota; kingdom Metazoa; phylum Chordata; class Lepidosauria; order Squamata; family Colubridae; genus Ptyas; species Ptyas mucosa. The sequence continues at coordinate 28,276,803 of WNWU01000011.1, read as the reverse complement.
CAAGAGATAAGTATAACTCTCTCTTGCAAATAAAACTCCACGTAACCCTTTCCTTTTAATTATATCTTGATTAAGTTGGGCAAGCTTTAATGGGTTCCAGCCAGGTCTGAGAAACGTAAGTGTGCACCAGCAGTGCCAAAGAAAGCCCCTTGTATGAATAGACCCAAGTGTAAACCCAACCTGTCTTTAAGGGTGAAGCACTATATACAAAAGGTCACGGAGGTCATCAACAGGAATCTTAACAGCTAGCACCGTCACAGCTTTTCAGCACCCGGCCTGCCATCTGGATGAGACCAATGGCAATCACAAAAACTGGAGCTAGAGGCGGCGGCGGCACCCCCAAAGAGCGGTTCCTCCAGCCCTTTTCGCAGCAGCAGCTTTCATTCCCTTTCATTAGTCTTACAAATCAGGGAGGCCTTAAGAGCAGAAATCAATAGCAAGCAGGGCAAGTGCTACGTGGTTAGAAAGTGCAGCCTTAATGAGCTGCAGGCAAAAGAAGTTGCCAATCCTTGTCTTTTTGGTTAACCACTGTCTGGCATCTGTTGAATGTGCCTCTATAGTCTGCTCTAAAAGTGCACTGCCTGTGTGTTTGCAGCTCTCAGGAGCTTCTTTTATGATTTGTAATGGGATTAATAAATAGCAGCTGTTCCCTTTGTTTGTTTTCATTCATTAAACACAATTACATGCAGCCCGATTGCACCCTCTTTGATGCAAAATGGGAGGGAATAATTTTTCCTGTTGCTCAGTACTATAATGTGCTGTCATTGGCACTGAATGAAAATCATAATTAATTTTCATTTGGGTTTTTGCATCTTCCTAATCATGGCGGTCTTTAGAGCAGGTGACAGACAAGTATCTCTCTTTTTTCTCCCTGTCCCCCCTGCTGTTTCCTGTTTTACCCTGTTGTGCCCAGAAGTGCCACAGAAGAACAACCAGGCACAAAGCTGGTTATAAAATCTTTCCAAACTCACAAACTTTACTGATTGTCTCCAGTTGAATCAGGAGCAAAGGAGATTTGGAGGAGTCCCTCATTCTATTCAGGCCTCCAACACCTTTAAGATCCTAAGATTTGACATCGGCAACCTAATTGGTTGCTTTGGTTGACATTCAGTATTTTAGCACCACCTAGAGGTGCTTGGAAGAACAATGCTTTAGGTGAGGGATGAGGTATTGAGGGAGTCAAACTCTGGCCTGGATTGTTAACTATATGGATTTGCAGCCGGACCATTTTTGTGCCAGGAAGCATTTTGTGCCTTTCATATTTAGAAAACTTTTCTAACAAGACACAAATATTTTCCCATAGGATAACAGCCTTAGAATATCTTCCCACAGGCATGACGTTGGAGTGGCTAATGCCTTTCTTGATTTGAGCATTCCACCAGAATGTACCAGCTCTGTGGCACGTTACCTTTGTGGCTTGCTTTATTTTGTAACATTGCAGCCTTCCCCAAAGCCCTGGGCAGTGGCGCTGTGTGTGCTCCCCATCATTTCTGCATGTTCAATATGGGAAGCCTAAAGGTGTCACAGCTGCTTTTAATCACAGGGAGCTTATTTCCATATTACTTGTAGGGTTTGTGATGGGCCTTTCCTGCTTTCGAATAGTCAGCCTATTAATTATACAAGAGTTTGTTTCCAATTATGCAGCCAATGAAATGGTTAATTGAGTTCTTTTTGATGGATGCCTCGACATTTAATTGGAAAAAAAATACAGCTTGCACTCACAACAAATGTAACCACTATAATGGGATTTCTGATGAGATTGCATTTTAATCATCCTTTTCTTTAAAAAAAAATCTGGCAATGCAATTGAAAGGGAGGTGGGGTTTGGGGGCATTTCTTTTTTATCCCTCCACTTTCTCAATCCTTTCCTGCCAAATCTTCCCTTCTCACTCAACTGTCAAAAGGCCTACTCGCAACATCCTACCCTTCAGTTCATTAATGTGGTTGATTAAAGAATGGCTTTCTAAGAATACGTACAAATGATGATCTAAAGGTTTTCATCTGATTCTGAGTACAGAACTGAAATGTAGGATTCATTTATAGCTCTTTCAGTTAGAAAGATGTTTATTATATGAATTCGACTGTATTCCATAATTATGTCCTTTTTTCTAGTGCCTTCAATAAAAGGCCTTAAGCATGCTAAATTCCATTACTTGACTTGTTTTCTCAATGGCATTGAAGTATAAGCCTATTTAGTGGAATGAAATTTTGGTGGAAAAATTCCAGAATTGCCATTTTCTAGTATTCTAAAATATAGTGTGAATAGCAATAGGTTCTTTCATCAATTGAGGCAAGTCTGACTGCAATTGAATGTGAAATCTACATTGGGCCAATAAATTTAGATTCTTCAGCAATTTTTCTTCCCTTGCCCAGAAATCAAAGTTAGGCACTCACTGCTTATATATATAGTTTCATTCCTTAAAAAAGAGACTATAAGGCTCAAAATCTCCTTTGGATTGAATGAGCTCAAGATGACCTAAACAGAGCAATTTAAAAATATTGACTACCTGAGAAATGTCTCATTGTGGATAGTAATTAATTTAAAAACAAAGTGAGTCTGTAAAATATTGACTTAAAAGGATTCCATGATAGGCCTTTGAATATTCTGTTCAAAATATTTAACTGCTAAAGAAACTGTTTCTTTATCAGTTTCGGAGACAGAAATGAACTTTCCAGGAATTTATCCCATTGTTTGTTCTGTATAATTATGAGGTTTTATGTCCATGAAGAACCATTCTCTCATATATTTTCAACATCAGGACAAATTTAGACATTAAGAAAACATATTATTTTTCTGGGCCTGTGTGGGTGAATTACAATTCAGGTCAACGTAATGCTTGTCTATTCTACCTCAGTGTGGCAAAACATTCAGGTAGATTCAACCCATCCTGTTTGTTGCTTTGGTTTAATAACAATGGCTTCTGCAGAGTGCATGCTCAGAAACATTTTTTTTAATTGATTGGGATGAAGAAGGATAGTCATTCCAATAAACAGAAAGAGAATGCTTACACATTCCTGCCTCTCATAGTAAATGGCTTAAATTGTTTTTCACCTGTACATTTTGAAACCCAAATTGATGAGAGGAACTCTGCAAAGAGAAAATATTGACAGTTTTAGAGGACAGCTGACTACAAACCAAGTTAAGCATGTCTCCTACTCTTACTTGTCATGTTTTCTAGTGATCTGGCAACAAAACCCAAACCATTAATTGGAAGGCAAAAAAGACAATTGAGGGACTGGAGGCTAAAACATGAAGAATGGTTGCAAGAATTGGGCATTTCTAGTTTAATGAAAAGAAGGACTAGGGGTGACATGATAGCGTTCCAATATCTCAGAGACTGCCATGAAGAAGAGGCACCGGAAGGCAGGACAAGAATCAATGAATGGAAACTAATCGACGAGGGAAACAACCTAGAACTAAGGAGAAATTTCTTGACAGTTAGAACAATTAATCAATGGAATGACTTGCCTCCAGAAATTGTGGGTGCTCCAACACGAGAGGTTTTCTTTTCTTTTCTTTTTGCAAAAAGTTTTTTTTTAATTTTTTTTCAAACATACAAATTACATATTTTCAGAACAGAGCTTTGATCCGGTCATCAATTTGTCCAATTTTTTGTCATCTTTAACAAAATTTTATATATTCTATTTTGCCATAACACTTATTTCTTAATCTTAAATCACATATTACAACTAATACTATTTTAGAAAAAGTTTACTCATATTTACTTAATCAATATATTTTATTTTATTTATTTATTTTATTAGTTCGATTTATATGCCGCCCTTCTCCAAAGACTCAGGGCGGCTTACAATGCGTTAAGCAATAGCCTTCATACTTTTGTATATACCTGCTTAGTAGGGCTTTTTAGCTCTCCCTGAGTGGTGTTCTTTTTTATACAAAGTCAGCTTATTGCCCCCAGAAACCAGGTCCTCATTTTACCTACCTCGGAAGGATGGAAGGCTGAGTCAACCTTGAGCCTGGTGAGATTCGAACTACAGTAATTGCAGGCAGCTGGCAGCTAAGTGCTACTTTAACAGCAGTTTAGTCTGCTGCACCACCAAGGCTTCTTCTATAATATATTATATATATTATATAAATATATAATTACCCTTCTATTAACCCACCTTAAATCTTAATTCAATTAATACCTCATAATACATTTCACAATTCTTACCCTATATCCTCACTATTAACAATACAGTTCAAACATGTTTATATCCCAAAATTATTCCCAGTAGTTTCCCAATTATTTCCCTAAATTCTATTTAACCACACCATTTATATAAACGCCAATTAAGTAATTTTTGTTTATAAATCATAATCATATATTATTTCAATTTTCTTTTTTGCTTAAGTGAAAAATGTTCCAATTATTACAATTATTATACGTATTTAAACAATATCCCAATTATTAACACGGGAGGTTTTCAAGATGATATTGGGCAACATTTGTCTGAAATGGTATAGGGCCATGATGGCGAACCTATGGCACACATGCCAGAGGTGGCACGCAGCAGTCTCTCTGATGGCACGCAAGCCGTCACCCCAGTTCAGCTGTGCTACGCATGTGCATATGGCCAGCTGGTCTTTGGATCTCTGCCATTCATGCATGGGGGGGATGTGCCAGGGCGCGTACGTGCATATGCAGGGGGTGGGGCAAATGCACGGGGGCCACACGTGCATTGCATTTTGGGGGTTTGTGCATGTGTGTGCGCATTTGCCCACATGCCCGCGCTTTGGGCACTTGGTCTGGAAAAGGTTAGCTATCACTGGTATAGGGTCTCCTGCTTGAGGAGGGGGTTGGGTTAGAAGACATTTTTGTCCCTTCCTACTCAGTTATTGTTATTAACTTCAAATTCGAGTTTACAATCCAGTATTTTCCCCCAGTCTCTTTACTATCTTTGACGTTTGGGAAACGAGACCCTTCATATTTTTTCCACTGGTAACTGTGTTCCATTTTTTTTAAAATATTTTTTTTATATTAAATTTATAGACCGCCCTTCTCCCTGAGGACTCAGGGCGGTGTACAGCCGGAATTAAAAAACACATAATATAAACAATAAGAACAATTAAAAATAGAATAATAAATTTCGGCTCAAATTAAAATACCAATCCCCATTAAATTTAAAATTTAAAATACTGCTTGAGCCAGCCCGGCTTGTTTGAAAAAGTAAGTTTTCAGGGCACGACGGAAGGCACTGAGGTCTGGGATTTTCCTTATCTCGGGGGGTAACTGATTCCAGTGGGTAGGTGCCCCCACAGAGAAGGCTCTCCCCCTGGGGGTTGCCAGCCTACATTGTTTGGCTGACGGCACCCCGAGGAGGCCCTCTCTGTGGGAGCGCACGGGTCGATGGGAGGTCGTCTGTGGCAGTAGACGGTCCCGTAAATAACTAGGTCCTATGCCATGGAGCGCTTTAAAGGTGATAATCAGCACCTTGAAACGCACCCGGAAGACCACTGGGAGCCAGTGCAGCTTGCGCAGGAGTGGTGTTACATGGGAGCGCCACGTTGCTCCCATCACTACCCGCGCGGCTGCATTCTGGACCAGTTGGAGCCTCCGGGTGCCCCTCAAGGGGGGCCCCATGTAGAGAGCATTACAGTAATCAAGGCGAGAGGTGACAAGGGCATGAGTGACTGTGCACAGGGAATCCCGATCAAGAAAGGGCCGCAACTGGCGAATCAGGCGAACCTGACAGAAAGTCCCCCTGGTGACAGCCGTCAGATGGTCCTCTAAGGACAGCTGCCTATCCAGGAGGACTCCCAGATTGCAAGCCCTTTCCGTGGGGGCCAAAGACTCGCCCCCAATAGTCAGCGATGGAGTCAACTGACTATATCGGGATGCCGGGAGCCACAGCCACTCAGTCTTGGAGGGGTTGAGCCTGAGCCTATTCCTCCCCATCCAGGTCCGCACAGCCTCCAGGCACTGGGACATCACTTCAAGGGCATCATTGGGGTGGTCTGGGGTGGAGATGTACAGCTGAGTGTCATCAGCGTATTGATGGTATCTCACCCCAAAACCACGGATGATCTCGCCCAGCGGCTTCACATAAATGTTGAACAGAAGGGGTGAGAGGACCGATCCCTGCGGCACTCCACAGATGAGAGGCCTCGAGGTCGACCTCTGCCCCCCTGTCAACACATACTGCGACCGGTCGGAGAGAAAGGAGGAAAACCACCGCAACACGGTACCTCCCACCCCCAGCTCTTCCAACCAGTGCAGCATGATACCGTGGTCGATGGTATCAAAAGCCGCTGAGAGATCTAACAGGACCAGAACAGAGGAGCAACCTCTGTCCCGAGCCCTCCAGAGATCATCAACCAACGCGACCAATGCCATTTCCGTTTTCTCCTTACTGTTGTCCTGTTTGGCCTTTTGATGGTTCAAGGAAGATTCCTTCTGGCTTTCCTGTTAGAGAGCTCCTTGTGGAAATTATTTCAGATTGTAGAGGATTTTTTTTATTATTATTAATAGTAGTAATCTTTTCCTTTCTGCTCTTTCCTTTATCAGATTTTAGCTGCTTTAGAGAAGGATGAACAGGCCCGAAGACAACGGCTGCGAAGTAAGTTGGAGCAGGCAATTGACACAATGGCCCTAAGTAGCTGAAAAGGCCGAGTTGTTGTTGCAGACTTCCTAGCAGCGGAGGCTAAAAGAGAGAAAGCGGCAAGCAAGTTGCAGCAACAAGAAAACACACAAGATATATTGGGGCTCAGCACGAAACAGTGCACAGAGTCTGCTGCGTCTTTGAACCTTTTGCACCGACTGAACAGAAGAAAATCAAACAATCCTTTAAACCATTATTATCAAAGCAAATTGAAACAATTTAAGGACCTTTTTGAAAGGAGCGACTGACGTGGCAAAGAACCTGAGAGACCCAAGATGTGTGAGAAGAGCCCGGGGGGAGGGGGGGGGAGAAATTCCAGCTGAACTGCTACTGTCCCTTCCCCACCAAGGCTTGCCCCAAATCTGGCAAAGGAAGGTTGGGGCATGCACTAACTTCTAGGGCAATGTTTTTACATTATGTTTTTCTTATAGCAGGCGGGTGGGCAGTCTTCTCATTTGTTTTTCCTTCTGTATTTGCTTCGACTCCCACCTTGACTGGACAACTCAACTCTTCAATCTACTCCTCCTTTCTTTCTCCCTGGCCTACTGCCTCTAGTGTTAACTGCTAAATTTGCACAATTTTCACAAGCTAATGCTGTCCTTTTAGGGACTGAAAGGATATTGGGGGGGGGGGGGAGGAGGTTGCAAATCTGCAAGAAATCTTCCCAAGATTCCCCCCCCCCAACAAATTATGGGTGTGGGAGAGAAACGAGGGTGAGTAGAACCTAGAGAAGCAGTCTCAGGCATCCTTTATTCTTTCTACAGTTCGTCCTGTGCCATTTTAAGACATTCTTGAGCACAGGCCAAATAAATACTCTCATTTTGAATGCTGCTTAAGAGTGTGCTGGAGACTTAGAAACAGAAAGGCAAAACTAAAAATAAAAAAAGAGGGATAGGCACATATGAAAACAATCTCACCTAAAGAAAGATTTTTTTTCTCATCTATAAGAAGCAATGCAACTTCCCAATACACCTTGCATTGGAGTTTTATAGAAGTCAGAATCGGCTTTTATAAGCAGAGTTTATAAAACTTTCTCAAAATTGCCCCTACTCAGTTTTCATTGTACACACACACACACAAACACACACACAAAAACAAACAAACTTCTCCATGTATAAGCTTTCCATTTAGAGGTCAAAGATACTTTCAAAGAAGCTCTCCATGTACAAGTGTCATATAGCCAGAGAGAAAGGAGCTATCTAGTCTTAATAGCTCAGTATTGCAAAGGAGAATGTTCAGGTTAAGCAGGATCATGCAGGCAGTTTAGAGAAAAGCTTTTTTTTTTTTTTGCCTTTTGAAATTGCATTGCTCCACCTCATTCCACTGGCTCTCCCAATAGCAACATAAAGCCTGGTCAGATTATCAGAAGGGCAGTCTTTATTCCAAAAAGTAAAAAAAAAAAAAAGTGTTCCTACATGCAGTTGCAGATTAGCCCTGATAAATTTGGCATGTTGGTTCCAGCATTGTTTTATGTATGTGTGTGTGTGTGTGTGTGTGTGTGTGTGTGTGTGTGTGTGGAGGGTTGCGCATGCTCATGGACATTCAACTTTTCCAAATACTGATTACAGCATCTGCATATCTTCAGCAGGCTAATTCCAAAAACAAAAACAGGCTTAAAGTTTAAAACAGGCTTGTCCAACCTATAGCCCCGGGTCTGCATGCAGCCCTGGACAGCTACAGTAGTAACGTGGCCCCACAAGATGATAAACCTTTCACGTTATTATGTGGCTTATATGGCAGAGCCATATTGGTGGGCATGCAAGTGTTGCCTTAGTTCAGGTCCAGCACGTATGTGCATGCTGACCAGCTGATTTTCGGGCCTTCTGGGCCCACCGGAAGTTGGCAAATGGGCTGTTTCTAGCCTCTGGAGGGCCTCCGGGGCAGGGGGGGAGGCTGTTTTCACCCTCCCAAGGCTCCTAGAAAGCCTCTGGAGCCTGGGGAGGGCAAAAAACAGGCCTACCGAGCTCACCATGCCATCACATGCCAAAAGTGGGGGGACCATGGGGGGATCTCGTGTGCTGGGGCGGGGGGGGGCAGGGTGCATAGAATTATGGGTGTGGGCACACACGTGCGCGGCCACCCCGCACTCCTCCCACTTTTGGCACACAATGGCAAAAAGGTTAGCCATCACTGGCCTAGGAAGTCTATAGAAGGTCAAAAATCAAAGTATGAAACACTTAACATTTCACAGGTTTTAAAGTTTGATACTGATTTTAAATTGAAATGTTTTAAATTATGGGCCATATTTTATAAATTATATTTTAAAATTATTTTAACTTTTGTATACAATGTTCTTAGTTGGCTGTTCACCACCCTGAGTCCGGAAGGAGAAGGGCGGTATAAAAATCAAACAAACAAACAAACAAACACATTTCCTAGGCATTCTATGCAGTGCAAAAAGGCAAACCAGCAAAGTACAAAATACTCCTGCTAAAATCCCATTCTAGCCTTCCTTGTTGCAACATGTAGGTCAATACTGGTCTTTTTGTCTCGGGTTTTTGTTTTGTTTTTTCCCAGTAAGAAAAAACTTTTATTTTGCATTTCTTCTTTTATTTTCATATATGTATTTCCAATAAAGGGTTAGAGTTAGGGTTAGCCTAAACTTAAGCCTAAACTAACCCTAATCCTTTTCATGTCTCTCTTTTCATGCTTTTCCTAAATAGTTCTTGTCATTGGGCATAATGCCTAGGTATTACATACAATGTCTAGGGAAAGTGTATAGCATATTAAAATAACGCAGACATTTCATACTTTGCTTAGAAACATCACCCATTCTTTTGCTCACATGTTTTGTTTGTTTTTTTGTTTTGTATTTTACCTTTTATAATAAAACAAAATAAACATACTTAAAAGAGAAACATCACACATTCTATACATTTTTCTAGGCATTCTAGGCCAGCTTTTCACACATTGCCAGTAACATACACACTATTACATATTTAACATGCACCCCAAGACAATCCCACTTTACTCAGTGTGGGCCAGGCAAGCCGAAAGGTTGGACAATCATGCTTTAAAGCAAGAAATAATGGCTAGGCCACCAAAGCTGAGCCTGCAACCAAGTGCTCTTTGCGTGCAACAAAATATTCTGTGAGAAACAGACATGACAGCAGCTGGATTGATAGATCGACCCATGAGAAAATATACATAATTGCATGGAAGCACAACCATTCGGGATCTTTTTTTGTAGGCTGATATCAGCAATCAGTTATGATGAGGACCCAGATTGTTGGAGGCGATATGCTGACTCTGTAAACTGCTTAGAGAGGGCTGGAAAAGCACTGTGAAGTGGTATATAAGTCTAAGTGCCATTGCTATTGCTATCTCTCCGGAAAGTGTTTGGGTGGTTGCTTCCTTGTTAGAAAGTTTAAATGATCTATGACCAACACAATATTCTCATTCCCAGTTTATTTATAACTTGCTTTGGTTATCTTGACACCCTGTTTCTTTAGGCAGGGGATAAATAATAATCTCCATAGGAACAGCATAGGATTGTCTGCTCACATTTAATGTTAGTGCCTAAGTTAGTAGAAAGGTCGCTGCCCCCTCTACAGCTCTCCTAATTGGACCTACTTTCTATTTTCTCCTCTTTCTTCCAACCCCAAAAGTGTAATTTCTTTCTACCCTGATTCTGAGCATTACCTGATTCTGGAGTTGTTGGTTATCAAACAATTACCAGGGGAAACAGATGCCAACATTGGAAAAAATGGAAAGTCTGTTAAAAACTGAGCAGAGAGTCTTGGTTACTTGCTTGTTCTCTAGACTGAATCAGACATCTCCCATATGATTTAAAGGCAAGGCTTTCTTTATTGCTACCGTGGAGATTTCCATGGTATCTTGTAATGTTTTAGAATGGAATGTGTGTTCCTTTGTCTTGTCTTGGCACAGTTCATTTAGAAGGTATCCTCAGTTAAAAGCAAAGCCTTTATACAGGTAGTCAAAATGATGTATGACCATTCGGTTAACAATCAAAGGTGCTTTCATTGGGATTCTTCCTGAATTCTGTTTCCTTTTTCCTTCCCTTCTGTCATTTATTTCTTCTTCATTCCATCAAATATTCCACTCTTTGCATGAAGACATTCAGTTCCATTCTGTATTTAAAGCTTTTTACTATTATTTTAAATGTACCAGTATGTTGAAGTCACTGCCCTAATTCAACTCAGGTGACCAAATCCACCCAATTTTCAGTCTTCACCTATCTGCCTATCAAGTACCAATAAATTAAGCTGTTCGACCTAGTGTTGAAAGAGAAGGTATTGTAAAACATACCAAGCCTGATCCTACCTAAATAAGTAGAAGAGAAAGGTGTGATATATGCATGTGGGGTGTGTGTGTGCGTGTGTGTGTGTGTGTGTATACACAAAATGTTACAATATAATTTTTAAGCCTTGGTGGGCAGCTGTACAATTAACTGGAGGAGTTGAAACAATATCAAATGTGGCTTTTTACACTAAACAGTGGAAAATACCAAATGGGGAAAAAAACATATTAACATTCCTCACCAGTAGAACAATCCTTTGAATATACATCTCAAATTACTTTGTAATTTTTATTTTTAATTATTTCTTTAATTAAAGAGGAGGAGGAAGAGAAGACAATAAAATAAAACAAACTTTTAAAAAAATGTGGAGTCCTGAGGTAATTCTGGATCCATAAGACCTGTGGGCTGTTGCATGACTGTGATAGAATTTAGTCTGAGTTAATCTTTTTTCAAAAGAAAAAAAAATGCAAGTGTTGAATATTAGAGGTTTGGTTAGACTTTTATTTTTTTTGAAATTTTGGACTTAATTTGTCACTTCTTGTACAAGAAATGAAAAAGAATTAATGTAAATTGTTTATTTCTGGAAAATGGTACTCAAATAAGTCTTAAAGGACAGCTAAATGTTGCTGCACAGGAAGGATACCATAATGGTTTAGAGGTTCACGTCTCCTGACTTTGAAATCTACTTGGGACTATAAACACTATATGATTTATGTTCCTCAACGTGGCTTATCTTTCCACTTTACAAATTGTATCATGGATCACAAAGAAGCAAATTCGACTTTGTGGTTTCACGTGATCAGAATCTTCTTCTGTTTTGATTAATACAAAGAATTTCTTCTTTAAAAAGTTACATATTTTTTTCAGGAGCTGCTTAGAATCCTAGTGCTTAAGCTTGAAAAGAAACTTGGAGATCATTTCATCCAACTGCCCAATCGGCAGTCTGCTACTTTATGGCCATCCAACTTCTGTTTTAACACTAGGAAAAAGAGGCAGTCTGTTCTGTTATTGAACAGCTTTTAAGATTAGGATATTTATTCAGTTTAAATCTACCTATCATATAAATCCCTCATTTTTCATTTTGCATCCTGGAACAACAATTCTGCCCTGTCTTCTATGTGACAGCTGTTCAGTATGGCAGTCATCTGTCTCTCCTCTTCTCCAGGCTAAACATGTCCAGCACTTTCAACTGTTCCTTGTATGTCCTTCCAGACCTTAGTTTTTCTCCTCTGGATGTGCTTTAGATTGTCAATATCCTCCTTAATATGGAGTGCTCAGAACGGGACACAATATTATAAATGCAGTGCGTCCAATATTGAATAGATGGGAGCAAGTCTATTGCTGTTGTCATATTACTTTTGATATTACAATCGTAAGATTGCATTTGCTTTTTTTCCCCCATTTTGCAGCTGTATCACATTGTTGGCCATGTTAGCAAGATTCTCCAGATCCATTTTGCACATATTGGGGCTCAGTATGGTCTGCTCCCCAGTTCTTATATTCATATCTTTGATTTGTCCTACCCAAACATTGCATTTGTCCATGTTGACATTCACAGTCCTAGTTTCTACTCATTTCAGTTTGTGAAAATCCTCCTGAAGGTGAAGTATTTGTTACCTTTCATCTTTATGTCATCTGAAACCTGATAAAAATTTTCTACCCTTCATCCAAGTCATGTACAAATAGGTTGAACAGCACAGATCCTGAAATGCAGCATTTGTTACACCACTCAATACTTATTTCCATCTAAACAATTAGCCAATTAGATTTGTTGGACACAGTCATTCATTTAAGGTCCTCTCCAGCTGATAGAATAGCCTAATCCACTAAAATCTCATGATTCCTGAAGTCAAGGGAGACCATGTACACACCATCCCCATTATGACTAAACTGATCACCAAGATCAGTTTGGTGTCATTTATTTTTGATAAAGCCATGCTGGAGTTTCCTTATCCATATTAGGTTGACCGTGAAGTAAATCAATATTGGGATTTACATGAAGGTCCTGCAGAATGCAACATTAAGTAAAGAGATTTGGGGATTTATTCTTTTTGAAAAGTTTTGCTTATGAAACAGCTTGTTTTCCCTGTTATTGGCCTTGATTCAACTAAACCATTATCATCGTTCTGTGGCAATGATTTGACCCCTGGGGAAAAGAGTCCTTGCCAAATATAAACAAATAGAATAAAATGAAAAAAGTAATGATGATGAAGTGTGTGGAAAAGTCGACATTTTTCTATATCTTCTAGGTTCTTTGCCAGGTGGACAAACAACTTCAGTTAAAATAGCTGAAAAGCAATAAATTAATCAGTGTATGGCCAAGTGTGGTAGACTAATCTTATTGGTGGAACAAACAGATCCTGAATGTACTGCATATTTGCAGGCATGATGAAAGCCTGGCGAATGCTTTTTCACATGCAAAGGCTTCACTCAAGAGATAGAAAGTGAGATAGATCCATTATAGCAATATTCAGATGGGGCATGAAAAAAGTTATTCGTCCCCATGACTGCTTTGTATTGAGGGATGCATCTCTGTATTTTGAAGAGTGGCTGGGGGAGGTATAATTATCTGGCTCTGTCTATCAGTTTGTCTGCTATTTAAACAGAGCCAGCCACTTTCCAGACGGTGCCTGAGGCAAAAGAGAAGCTCAATGGCTGTCCCATATAACAGGAGAAAAATATATGACAAGTAGGCAACTGAACCCAGATGCTCATCTTTCTCACCATGGTGCTTGTGGTTTCACAGAAAATAAACAATTATTTGTGTGACCACACATTCCTCCTGTATTTCCAAAGGGCTTACAGTCAGATTCATAAGGGATCGCTCGAATGAATAAATGGAGCATCCCTTTAATCCTATTTGATTGTAGTTTCAAACCCTGCACTATTGCACTTGTATAAAGCCCTACATATGAACAGTTCCACACTGCAAACAGTTATGCTACACTTCTGGGAACTGGCTGTTCACTTGATGTCACCATGCAACTTACAGAGTTGATCATCCTTGCCTGCCAATGGAGTTGTTCACTTCTTTGTACCCACACCAGTGGTGGGTACAAAGACCCAATGGTGGGTCTTGGAGATGTAACTTGGGCTTATTTGGTTGCCCTTTTTAATTCAGTGTCTCAACTCCGTTAAAATTCTTCAATATGAGAGCAAACCTGCATGCGTCTTATGTTCAATTTCTCTCCCAGTCTCTCCGTAGTAGCAGTTGGTATTTTTGCATGCAAAGTTATTTAAATAATCATCTCATCTCACAATGGTTCAGTATTAATCCTAAGAGTTCACTGAATACGTGGGGAAGGTTGATATTACTATATTGCTGAAAGTTTTTAAACTGTGAAGTCATAACGCCCACTTGAGCAGAACTTACTAGTAGGCCAACATATTTTTTTCTCTTTTTAGTGTCCATGGAAAATAAATATTTTGAAACATGAGACCAATTTTCTTTTTCTTGGTATAGCCTTTTGATAGCATCACTCATTTTTTTTTCCTGGTGGGTAAATGAGTCCCATTGTTGGCCATACCCTCCAAAGTTAGCCTATGTAGCAAATTCATATTTTATGAAGTTATCTTACGAAGTGGTTTTCCTAGTGAAAGAGTCATTTAAAAAGCTAGGCATCTTGGTGGGCATTTGATCATTTTTTCTTTGTTGTTCATCTACCCTGTTTTATTTAACTACTGTATATTGAAAGTCAGCATACTTCTGATATCAAAATCCCTAAATGGATTGAGGATCCGTAGCCTACTTCTCCAGTTCTTTGAAATATCTGGCTAGCTCCTCATGGATTACATGGACTTTTCATCTTACTCTGTAAGACCATTCTTATATTCCTTAGCAATGATTCTCTCAGCTTTTCACTTCTGTTGATGTTGTCTAAGCTGTCCTTTCTTATTTCCACTTATTTCTCTTGAGGGTCTGCTCTTCTCATATAACTGTTTATAGTTTCTTTCCTATTAAGAGTGGGGATTAACAGTGAGGAGCGGCAGAATGAATTTACTTTCCACAAGTATAAATATTTTATTAGATTTTTCATCAGATTATGTTGACCCTTGATGCACCCAGTTATACAAATACTCTGCCAAGATAATGTCAGACGCTTTGACTGCAATATTGAATCCCCAGAAGTTTCTGTAGTTAAGCAGTTATTTTAACTGTAGTTATTCATGTCATTACAATAGGCAAGATATTTTGATATGTCTTTTGATTGATGCTCAAATGAGCACATAAGAAAGTTGTATACATAAGCAGGAAAATCTTGGATTAACACATCTTTACAAAAATCCTTCAAAAGCAAAACAGTGGAATGTTAAAATGGCAACCATGGTGCTGAATAAATAGAGATTATCCAACACATTTTTCTAAGTAAAGTTAACTTAAGGATTTCTAAAAGTATCAAATATCAGAAACAAAAAAGAGTATTTATCATGTCACTACCTAAAATTGCACGTAAGCACGTATCAATTATGCCAATTGATTCCCACCAACATTATTTGCAATTCCCTACCAATAAATCTAGTGTCTACTCCAGCATCCATGACTTGATAAATTTTCCATTATTTGAATACCCTTGTAAGGAAAAGATGCATTTGAAATACTTTTGGTTCTTCTGGGACTAGTTCAGGTTTTACATTCATTGTTCATAAGTGTACACATATTTCATTTCCTCCCTTTAGTCTCCCATTCCTTGCATTCTTAAATATAAATGCAGTTTTAGGACACAATGGGAATGAGTTGAAGGAGCAACTTGGTAGAAAAATGATGAAGGCACTGTGATTAACAAATGATCTGATCTCAAACTGCACAGTTCTGAGAGTTGAGTTCTGAGACTTGAGAGCAAATTTGAGACAGCTTTTTTGTTCCCTTAAAACCATTGGCTTTTCTTCAAAGTTCATAGTGTTCTAACATAAGAAATCCCTCATCAAGTGAGAATGACAAATCAGTTGTCTTCAATTACCCCCCAAAATGTGCAAAATTACAGAAGTCTAATAACATGCACCAAATCCATCCATGTGAGCTACACACTCTGGACCATTTACCTAGAGTAGAAGGCATAGTTCTACTTTCATCTGCCAGACAGACGGCCTGAAGGACAAACACTAGCTCTGTGCAGCAAGGTTTACAATTTATCCCAGGTTCTTTTTGCACATGTGCTCCAAGAAAAATTATACAGGGAGTAAGTACTTCCAGCTCCTTGGAACTGGAAGGTTTAGGGATAGTTCCCAAATGTGGAATAGGGGAGTGGGTACACTGGACAAAGAGAGTGAGCTAATCCCTTTTCCCCTTGCGATGTTCCTCTTTTCAGCACTTTTGGTACTTCTTTGGGCTGAATATATATTCCAGCACTGTAGGGCGCTGCCACTCACACTTATTTCTAAGGAATGTCAAGGCTGCAGTTAACTGTCCTTTAAGAAACAGGGAAGGGGGTGGTATGGGAGGGGAGGCAGAGAGGAAACCATAAAAAAAAAACAGAATTTTAATAGTAAAATTTAAAAAAAAATCATAACTTTATGTGATTGTTTCAGACTTGAAGCAACTGTGCCAGTATGGCAGGTCGGCACCCTTTGGTTGTGTAAATATCCTGCTATTTCCTATTTTAATGTTCTTCAGATTTAGTACTTGTAAATAAACACGCACATTAAGAAGAGATTAAACATTTTTGCTATAGAACGTGTCTTGTCTGGCTTTGTGAGTGTTGGGTTCTGGTTTGGGAGAAACTCGGAAATATAGAAAGTGACGCAAAGATGAATGTTTTACTTAGACTGATCTTTTTATTTCAAATGATACCGGTGCTTAAATCAGACAAATCATTGCTAGAATGGCAAAAAGGACTGAACAAATTTATTTGGAATGATAAAAAACCAAGAGTCAAACTGAAAATAATGCAAGATACTCGTGAGAGAGGTGGTCTTAAACTCCCAAACCTTCGATTATATTATGAAGCAACTGCATTGATACAATTAAGTGATTGGTTTGGGAAAACTAAGACTGACTTGTTGAATATAGAAAGCCATGACCTGGTTTGGGGTTGGCATGCATACTTATTTTATGATACCAAAGTGGATAAAGTGTTTAACAGTCATTTACTTAGAAATGCCTTGCTGAGAGTCTGGAGAAGGCACCGAACTAATTGGGATTATAAGATTCCGTTTTGGCTGGATCTCGCTGATACCATGTGGAATACAAATATTAAGTCACTCGGGGGGTTTTTATATAAAGAGTTACTTTACTTTGAAGAGGGCAGGTGGCGATTGAAGACTTTGGATATGCTGTTGGAAGAAGGGAAATCGTTGACTTGGTTGCAGTACAATCAATTACAGATGAGATGGAAAGAAGATCAACAAACTGGTTTAATGGAATATGAAGTAGAATTGGTTGAACAGATAAAGCGGACAGGTCCAATGCACATTAAGAGAGTTTATAATGTTTTGTTAGAAAGAGACTCAGAAAATGAGCTAGTTAAAGATTGTATGATTAAATGGGCACAAAATTTCTCTCAACCAGTTATGTTGGAAACATGGGAAAAAATATGGGTTCAGAACGTTAAATTTACACAGTCACAAAATTTACGAGAAAATTTTTATAAAATGTTTTATAGATGGCACTTAGACCCCAAGAAATTGTCTTGCATGTACCCTAATGTGCAGCCAAAATGTTGGAGATGTGATTGTTTAGATGCTACATATTATCACATCTGGTGGACCTGCAGGAAAGTGAGGGCTTTTTGGATAAAAATCTGGTGGGTTATGCAAAATGTTTTAAAGAAAAAAATACAATTTTCTCCGCAATTTTTTTTATTGGGTATAGTTAAAGACTTTACACTGGGTGAAACTAAATTGATTTTGTATATGGTGACAGCAGCTAGGTTGTTGATTGCCCAACATTGGAAGAGTGATGTTTTACCGACGGTTGATCAATGGACCCAGAAGATGGCTGGATTTGCAGAAATGGCAAAGGTTTCAGCTTTTTTAAAAGATCAGACGCATGAGAACTATATACAGGAATGGAAATTATGGATTGAGTATGTACAGAATAAGTATCAGACTAGAAAATATTATATCGCTTTTAGCTGAGATGACTATGTTAGTATGTTAGTAAATATAGAGAAAAGATATGGAAGTTTGAATAACATATATATTGTTTGGGAATATTAATATTGCATATAATGGAAGTCAAGGGGGGGAGGGAAGAGGGAGGAGGGGGAGGGTTAGGGTGGGGATGGGAAGGATTTATATATTCTTTTTACATGTATTCTACAATCTGTGGCTAGGGAGGGGGGGGGAAAAGGGGGAAAAATTTGTATTGTTAAAACTTTTTCAATAAAAAAAAAAAAAAAGAAAGTGACGCGAAGCAAGGGACAGCCATGCGTGTGCTAATTTACAGGTTCCTGCATCCTGATCAGTCTTGGCTGCAACGTTTCGTGCTGGCGAACCATTCCTTTATTTGAGCCTCAATGTGATCTTTTCTACTTGTTCCAGTATTTTTTGTTCTCCATTATAGGCCCTTGAGTCTGAAGCAAGTAAATTGTGTATCATTTGAGGAAAAACTGATCATCCATGCTGGACCTGGGACCCAGTGTTTCGCTTCCTTTCCTAGAAGAGTTGATAATCATATATGAATCTGTGGGTTCCACTGGTCTGAATTAGAAGGAGTAAGCGGCTTGCTCTGTGGAATATGTACTTTACCATTTCCCCCAATTGTTTTTTTTTTTCCAATGGCACAATGCAGTGTAGCCCACTCGGTGCCACTAATGCTGCTGATGATATCCCAATTAGGATAACCCACCAGCATCTTACTCTTGAGCTTATCTGAATCCCCTTCCTGCCAACAGCTACTTCTGCCGATGCCCCCCAGGTTTTTCATGCCCTTCCACTATTTCTGTCCATGAAACACTCATCAAAGATGCATGTTTCACTTTAGGCACCATAGTTTCTTGCACGGATTAAGGGAATGTTGCATGGAAATGACAAACTGATCCCAATGATCAGCAGTGGGGTTTTCAAAAACTCACTTTAATCCTGGTTTAATTTATAAGAATCTAAGTAAATAGCAGTCTTCCAATATCTAAGAAGAGGGGGCAACCTATTCTCCAAAGCATCTGAAGGCAGGACAAGAAGCAATGGATGGAAACTAATTACGAAGAGACCTAATCTAGAAATAAGGAGAAATTTCCTGATAGTTAGAACAATCAGTGGAACAGTTTGCCTTCAGAAGTTGTTGATGCTCCATCACTGGAGGCTTCTCAAGAAGAGATTGAACAACCATTTGTCTTGAAATGTTATAGGACAGTGATGGCTAACCTTTTTGCCATCGTGTGCCAAAAGCGGGGGGAGCACGGTGGGATCACACGCACATGTGCCCGCATCCATAATTCTATGCACCCCACCCCCCATGCTCCCCCCCATTTTTGGTATGGTGGGCCTGGTAGGCCCACTTTTCGCTCTCCCCAGGCCCCAGAGCCTTTCTAGGAGCCTGGGGAGGGCAAAAACGGCCTTCCCCACCCCACCCAGAGGCCCTCTGGAGGCCAGAAACAGTGTGTTTCCTGACTTCTGGTGGGCCGAGAAGGCCCGAAAATCAGCTGGCCAGTGCATGCATGGGTGCCAGAGCTGAGCTCGTGTGCCCACCGAGATGGCTCCACGTGCCACCTGTGGCACCCGTGCCATAGGTTCGCCATCATGGTTATAGGATCTCCTGCTTGAGCAAGGGGTTGGAGTAGAAGACTTCCAAGGTCCCTTTCAATTCTGTAATTTTTTTTATTTTACATTTTCTAATGAGTTCAGACAAGACATGAATGGTGCTAGGGATCTATAGGGGTTTCTCTGCTGGTAAAATAAAACTGTACAACAAGTTCCTGTAAAAATTCAAATGGCCACTTAATTGGGAATGTATGAGTAACACACAACAATTTGCTGAAAGCGAGCTGATTCACCTAATCCTAGGAGAAGGCTTCTGCAGGAAGAGAAAACCTTCCTCCCTTAGATGCAGAGTAACAGGGCATAACATGCAGGAAACAAGGGGCTATTGGAAAGCTTGTCTGCAAATCTCTTGCAAAAGCAAGCTGTCAAATGGCCATCCATTTGCAACATGTTGCAGAACAGATCTCAAATCTGATGCTAAATGTGCATCAATCTAAATAATTCAGATCGGTCTAGACAAATCAGGCAATAAATGTATCTTTGGCCTAAGCTGTTACTTATTATAGGGGGATGAGCCACAGTAGAAGTCACCATTATATCTCTCTATTCATATTTCAAGGGACGCAGTGGCTCAGTGGCTAAATTGCTGAGCTTGTCAGTCAGAAGGTCGGCAGTTCAGCGGTTCAAATCCCTAGTATCGTGTAATGGAGTGAGCTCCCATTACTTGTCCCAGTTTCTGCTAACCTAGCAGTTCAAAAGCACATAGAAAAATAGGGACCACTTTGGTGAGACGGTAACAGTGCTCCGTGCGCCTTCGGCATTTAGTCATGCTGGCCACATGACCACGGAGACATCGTCGGACAGTGCTGGCTCTTCATCTTAGAAACGGAGATGAGCACCGCCCCCTAGAGCCGAAAACGACTAGCACGCATGTGCGGGGAAACCTTTACCTTTATGCATATTTCTAGCTCTAGGCTAATCATCATATCATTGCACCATAAAAAGATTCTCGACCTTCTTACTGACCCCTCTCCCAGCAAGTTTTACAGAGACTTCCTTGTTTGGAATCACACACCATATTAAACCAGGAAGTTGCAAGCTGCATTATGGTCGAACACAACTTGTGTATCTAAACAATTATTTTGACTTTTTGTAACTATTCCTTTATATTTATCACATGTTCATATCTGTTAGTAATCCTGCATCTGTGAAAAACCTCAGCTGCAAAAAGACAGTACAGAAGAAAAGTTTGAGAGGGAAGAAATAAACAGAAGGAGGATAAAGAGGTGAGGATAAGGTGAGTTGACTAAATTATCCTCAATACCGTCTCCTTTTTTAAAAATTAGGTTTATAATAGATTATATTAAAATTGTAGATCAACGGATTGTAAATACATATGAAGAAATGTATTGTTGCCTTAAATAAATTAAATGTGGTTTCTTTTTGGCCGCCAGCTCTACTGTTTTTAGTATTCAGATATTTATATTTGCTGTTTTACCATTGTTTTGCTCTGAATTACTTTTCATTGACTTCGACTGGAGGTGGAACACTTGCATTATGATCTGCATTGCATTGTCCTGTGCAATGTTTATGCATGTGCCATGCAAGTGATTTGCAGCACCTGGCAATGCCCTGTTTCCTTTAGCTGGAACCTTATAGCTCACTGGATTGGCTCATTTTGATATAAGGGGGGGGAGGGGGAGGAATGGTAGTGAACTATCCCTTAGTCTAATTCTGTTCCTTCCACTCCACCAGAAGGTACCTTATTGTTTCTGGGTGATCTGGCTCCCTCCCCTTTTCTAAACAAAGCAGAACTGAGGAGGAAAAGCATCTGTCATCACCTCCCCTTAGATTCAGAGAATCACTGAATTGGAAGGGGCTATTTAGTCCACTGAGCCCAGTCCTCTTCCCAGAACAGGAATTCAAGTGAAAGCATCCCCAACAGATGGTCATTCAATCTCTGCTTGAATGCATCCGGTGAAGGGCAGCCCACCACCCCTTTCAGTGATTGGCTCTATTGGCTCTGCTGGCACTCTTTCTAACAAGTGTCTAGCTGCAATGAGGAGGAGGAGGAAGAGGAGGAGGAGGAGGAGGAGGAGGAGGAGGAGGAGGAGGAGGAGGAGGAGGAGGGGGAGGAACAGCAGCGGATGGCCCCATGCCCAGCACACTACAGAAACCTGGAGACCTCCTGTCTAACTCTTCTAGGTGACACTTTGGAAGCTGCTTCCTCATGGAAGTCACAGTGCAATCCTGGAAAGTGTACTTGGGAGGATCCCTCCAAACTGTGCTCTAATGTAGAGCTTGTCTGCCCTTCACATAAGTAAGCCTACGCACCTAACAGCATTCTGTTAACGCCGAATGTAGAAAATGCCATTTTTTAGTTACAGTGATGCAATCTTAAGAAAAGCTTTAGTTCATGTATGTCCGTATCCCAAACTACTTTTACGTGTGCAGAAATGCACAGGAGAGTCACTTTTCAGAGCTAGATGGGGGAGGGGGAAGAGGGCATATGAATTTATTAAATAAACTTGTCTGCCCTCCCAGGAACACTATCATAGATTCACTACGAATCTACTTGGCCACCTGACTCTTAAAATTGCCAACTTTGCAAACTGTAAGAGAAGAAGTCGAAAGCATTCTAGAAAAGCATTCTAGAAAAAAAAATACTTGCTTTTATACACTCATGTAATGCATGTAGAAATGAGAGAAGAGGTTAGTGACAGAGCACCTATTGGTCAATCAGAAGGTTGTGTCTGCTCTACTTTCAAAGAATGTCCACCAACAGGGAAAACAACTTTCCCTGGACATCTCCTGTTGCTGGTTTTCGCTGCCCGAAAACGTAACACGTTTGGAGACTGAAAACGTTACGCGCGGTGCCCAAAATGGCTACCCGGAACAGCTGCTGCCTTCTCTTACCCCTTCCATGCTTCTCCTGCTTTAGTCACTGGAGCTCCCTCTGACGATCAGCTATGCTTTAGAAGTTGTTTTTTAACCCCAACCAGCCCCAACCTCAAAACCAGTGAGTGAACTAATGTGCTGAAGCTGACCAGGCTAAGGACATTAGCCAGATGAGGCAGAATTTTTCCTCCTATTTACCTCCCCAAAAACTAAGGTGCGTCTTATACTTCGGTGCGTCTTATAGTCCAAAAAATATGGTATTTACTACTCCTTCCTCCTCTTCTTTTTTCCCCTCAACAACAACCCCATGAAGTACATTGGGCTGAGAAAGAGCGACTGGATCAAAGTCACCCAACCAGCTTTTATTCCTAAGGCAGGACTAGAACTCACAGTCCCCCAGTTTCTAAATCAGCACCTTAGCCACAACACCAAACTGCTGCCACTAGCACTGGGTCTGGATGCAGCTCAGTGTCCACACAAATGAATGACAGTATAAACAAGTGAGCAGAATTCCTGATTAGTTACAGCTGGCTGTGTCTCAGCATGTTAGCTTGTCATGCAAGTGACCAAGTTGTGCTGTCTCTTACACACTGGCAGAAGATGAGTAGGCAAGGCACCCAACCAGGCCAACCTCTTGAAGTCAGTCCCTGAGGCACATGCTAGGGGATAAGCGGTTAATCCGTCTTTCATCTTTGTAATTCGAACCCTCCGGATCCCCCGTCTGCTCCGTCCCTCACCAACAGAAGTTCCCTCCTTCCTCTGCTGAGAACAAGATGTAAATCATTTCTTTTGCTTTGTCATGACAGGTGTCAATGGGAGGAGAGATGTTGAAATATCAACATGCTTATTTCATGAGAAAGGTCTTCAGATGGCTCCCCTGCATTCAAAAGCCCATAGCCATGTAAATCACCCCATTAGTTTGAGAGATTGGCAAAAGTGGGAGAATAATTGGCAGGCTAGCCGCCTCATTATCAAGTGTGAGGATCAAAGAGGCCAATCAATGGGATTGTCTTGTCTTTAGCTCTAGGCAGCTATTCTTTTTGCCTTTTATTTCAGCTCTTGCTTTTTTTCTCAAATATTTCATTCTGAAATCTGAGTGACTCGTCCTACCATTTTCTCCTTTGGCCTTACAGTTTGGATAATTTCTTTTTCCATTTCTTCACATTAAGAAAGGAAAACTTTCTCTTGCTGGATTTGATGTGGAAAACACAAATTGTATGAAAAAGGAAGGACCTTTATTTTTGGCCCATTTTAAAGAGAGTTCTAGTAGGGATCCATTTATTGGAAAGAAGAAGCTATGTTAAATTAACCTACATTTAATTTAATTCATTCCATGTCTCAGGGCCAAAGATTTATCCAGGCAGAATGGAAGATCACAATTCACAGCTCTAAACTCTCCAATACATACCATCCCCTCATAAGATGTTTGTCCACAGGGCTGGGGATGAGGAGTTCTTACATTCCAAATTTGTCTCCAAAGATACATTACTTATCTCATTTGCAACTACATAGTTACAATTCATTCATTTCTGTACATCGACTAGGAGAAAATAAAAATTCTCACTCCTTTGAGATCATTGACAGGAGTTCATTGCCATACAGTTTACATTCAGAGGCATGTTGGAGCAATGCTTGATTTAAAAGATCTTTAAATTACAGGTTATTTAGATAGGTTGAAAAATTAGCGCAGAGTAGAGGAAT
The DNA here is from genome assembly GCA_012654045.1 of Ptyas mucosa. Classification (NCBI taxonomy): domain Eukaryota; kingdom Metazoa; phylum Chordata; class Lepidosauria; order Squamata; family Colubridae; genus Ptyas; species Ptyas mucosa. The sequence goes on along the minus strand of WNWU01000011.1, from coordinate 28,252,703 downwards.
TAATGTGTACTGCAGATGGAAAAATGGCTGGATAAATTCTAAGATGTGGGAAGAAAGGCAGGCAGGCAGGCAGGCAGGAAGGAAGGAAGGAAGGCTACATGTGAGAGCATCCTTCTTTGTTCACTATATAATATGGAAGTGAGACCTGGGTACATCAGCAGAAATTTATTTAATTTAACATAGCAGGAAATGGTTATTTAATGTAAATGTAATATAAGTACAATGGAAGTATATATTTATTTTATTTATTTATTTTATTTATGTAATTTATATGCCACTCTTTTCCCGAAGGACTCAGGGCGGCTTACAAAGAATAAAATTCAACAATTTAAATTTAAATGTAAATTAAAATCCAGTTAAAATTAATTAAAATTATTACAACGTAAAAGCCCCTAGACGGCTGAGTCCATTTGATGAAAGAGCCACATCTTCAGTTCGTGGCAGAAGGAGAGGAGGTCAGGGGCTGTCCTAAGCCCGGTGGGCAAACCATTCCAGACGGTCGGCGCTCCCATAGAGAACGCTCTCCCCCAGGGGGCTGCCAGCTGACATTGTCTAGCCGACGGCACCCTGAGGAGGCCCGCTCTGTGAGAAATGTATATGATAAAAGAAGAGACAAAAAAAGAATGAAGAGGTGCTTCCTTTTGGCTGAAAAATAGCTTCTATCCCAGAGCAGTAACTATATTGAATTCTACTGTATAGTGCAATGTTAATGCAATATCAGGGGTTTTTAATTCAATTGTATAGAATGTGAAGGATGTGTGCTTTTGTTTGATTTTTACAGTTTTTCTTATGTATGATGTACACTGAAGATGGCATTTAATTTCGTTGTACGAGGTGCAATGACAATAAAGTTAATGTTTTAGAACCTCTCCCAATCAACTCCACTCCCTGGTCCCTGATCCTGTTATTTTGAGAACGGTAGAAAAGTCATGATTTGATGTAACTTTTCATTTCCCCCTTCAGTCTCTTCTTTTTCATGCTGAAGAGCCGCAGTCTAGCCATTTCTCATAGGAAAGAAGATGCTTGAACCCCCCCCCCAACCATTTTGATTATCCTCTGCTAAACTGATCTCTTATGTAAGTGTTCAGAACCAGAACAATACACAGTGATCCAAAGGCAGACAAAACACGAAATTGTATATATAGGAATACTAATGTTGGCATTTATATTACAGTTGCTTTTTAATGATCCCTGGCATGGAAGTTACCTTTTTCATGGACACTGCATGCTGTGTTGAAATCCTCATTAACCTATCCATCCATCATGATCACAAGATCTTCTTTCATGGTTAATGGTAGCTCAATCTACATACGAAGTTAGTTTTTTTCCTCCATAATGTGCATTGCTTTACTCTTACTTAAGTTGAATTGTATTTGCCATCTGGTTGACTACTTACCCAGTTTAAAGGGATTCTTCTGGATCTTCTTCAAGAGCACTTTTGGTTTTTACCACTGTGAATAGTGGTACCATCTGCAAACATTACCACCTCACTGCTTACCCCAAGGCAAGATAATTTTCCTTTGAAAGACTCAATTCTTTTTGCTTTTCACTGAGAAGATGGTCCATTCATCCTTATTTTTTGCTTTCTGTTTTTTTTAAGCAGTTAGCAATGTACAAATGAACAACTTCCCAGAGGTACCTCCAAGGTAGAAGCTTTGTGTATCTAATCAAAGAAAAGAAATGTGGGTCATTTATGACACAATTCACATGATTTATATTATTTGCATCTGATACCAGGAAGCAAATTTTGTCTTTTCCCCCCCTGTCATTGCAACTAAAAATGCATACTTGTAGCAATTTTGCCAGTTTGCTCAAGAGCATTTTGAAAATATTTGTGCATCACCTAGAGTCTATCAAAACTGAATTGGCAAAAAAATACCATAATACTAACATAAATAGATACTTATTTATAAGCCAAGTGTCAATAATTTTACATTAGCAGAACTGTTAAGATTCTAGGAGACTGCAACACATCCCTGGAACAGGGGTGAAATGCTCCCGGTTCGGACCGGATCACCCGATGGCAGGGGGTGGTTCAGAGAACCGGTAGCAAAAATCCCTGCGCCCCCTCTCCCCAATGCCCAGCTGAGCTGCACGATCATCAGAGCCTTTTTAAAAAACTTTTCAAAGCATTTTTTCTATAACCTCTTCTGACAAAAAAATGCTTTTAAAAGTAAAAAAAAAAGCCTCTGATGATCGCGCGGCTTAGCTGGGATCATCAGAGGCTTTTCAAAGCATTTTTTTCTGCAACCTCTTGGCCAAAGAGGTGGTAAAAAAATGCTTTGAAAAGTCTCTGATGATCCCAGCTGAGTTGCCTGATCGGCAGAAGCTTTTCAAAGCATTAGAAAAAATGCTTTGAAAAGTTTTTTTTAAAAAAAGTTGGCCACGCCCACCCAGTCACATTACACCTCCCCCCACCGAGCCACGCCCACAGAACCGGTAGTAACAAATTTTACATTTCACCCCTGCCCTGGAGCACAAGTAATCAGATCCAGCAAAGAAGCCCTTCCCAAAATGTGTACAAGCTCTACCAATATGCCAAAATTAGGAGCATTTATGGCTAGCATTGCTTTATCTAGGAGTAAGACACACTTCTATATTTACTTCATATTTTATACTGCTCTGTTTCCAAAGACCTCTAACAGTTTACAGGTCCAAGTTAGATTAAAACAAACCCACAACTTTAATACTATTTGAAGTTAGGTTTATCTGTTCCCAAATGCCTTTCTGAAAAGCCATGTTCTCACAGCTCTCTAACAACATAATAGGGAAGGGGTGCTCCCAATTTCTGGGGATAACCTGCAGAGATGGAGCACCATTGCTGAGAAGACTCAAGCATGAAGTCACTGCAAGTTTCTCTCAGTTCAGCAAACTTCAGCAAACGCTCTCTATTCTCTCACAGGGTGAGCAGTTCAACTCAGAAAAGATATTTTCAATTACAACCAGGCTCCCATAAAGGCATTTACACGGCAGACCCTCACCCATCAGGAAATGAGCCATATGTCCTGATTGTTTAGCTACACTTGTATAGTTTTCTAGATGATACAAACATTCAGAAAGGAGGCCTTAGATTTGTTCTAGGATCTTACAAATTTCAATGGAACATCCTAATTCACACACCTAGAGCTTCAACTGGTTTGCAGTATTCTGGTAGATAAAAAATAAATGATTATAATCACAATTCAGCAAACGACCAGAAATATACAGAAGTGCCTCTATTTCCTTTTCAGTTTAGCAGCTCCCCACAATCACCTTCACACACCCTAAACGTCTAATTCCTCTGCCCGAGTGCAGCCAAAGAATATGCACTAACATGATCCTTTGGGGCGATCTATTTCATCAGATGGGCAACAAATACAAGAAGGTAGTTGTCTCACCAATTCCAGGCTCCCCATTAGCCTACTGCCTGAACATTGGGGAGCCCAGCTTTATTCAGTAAAAACCAAGCAGAGCGCTGTCACACACAAACCAGAAGTATGTCAATTATTCCAAATTAATTGGCCCATATAAAAGATGTTGATTTTGTTTGTGCTTCATCCTCCCCGTTCCCTGTATCGGCAGGCTGCCAGCTGTTTCATTCCTTTGATCATTTATCTGCTCCTCTGGCTTCTGGTCAATAGGGCATCTCTATTCTGCCTGCTCCCCAATTACTGAGAAACATAAAGGGAGGAGTGTAAAATGCTATTCCCTGGAGTCATCCTCAGCCATTAGTAGCAGACATTGATTATATTTCAAACATACTGTTTTCAGAGATTCTTTAAAAATAAGAAACAACTATTACCACTAGAAAGGGATATAGAACAATGTGACTAAGCGGTCTTCAATCAAAACACATTGACAATGGTGGCTGCAGGCCCCAAAAGAAAGCAAACAGACGTTTAGGGTTTTTGAAATTCTTCAATGCCTTACTAGTTTCGGCCTGCGTCATATTGTGAAGTAGTTCTCATCATAGGATTCACGCATCACATTAAGCAATGGCTTTTCTAAATTGGGGGTGTTACACAGAAGACCTTTGAACTCCCATCATTACTTGAACAGCTGAATTGATGATTAGTTGAAGTTTCCTGGTGGCCTTCAAGGGCAGATTTATGTAGAGTAAGTTGCTGTAATCAAACAGGAGATGACTAAAGCATGAGTGACAGTGAAGAGGGTTTCTTGTTTCTATAGTTATCTTGTTGCATGACTTACATGAGCTTCACTTGAGGGACAAATGGACTAATATATTTTTCCAGAACTCTTCAGAAATTTCTGAGTAGCACTGAGACAATTCTAGAATTGATGTGGTAAGAAGTTCAGTATTCTGAGAAGACAAACATTTTGAGATTTCTACAGGCAGGTAGAAATCAGGATTGATTGTAGTTCTGAGATTGATTGATTGATTGATTTACTGATTGATTGATTATGTGTCATTAATTTGTTGTCAGCTCCTAGCACCCTCATAATTTTTTTTTCTATAATGATCTGTGCCTAACCTGGTCTTTCAGATATTCCAATGGTGCGTAGATCTACATGTTAACTGAATCAGTCTGTCTTGTTGCTGGTCATCATCTTCTCTTTTCTTCCACCTTTTCCAGCATTAGAGCTTTCTCCAGAGATTTAGGTCTTTGGATAATATGTCTGAAGTAGAATAATTTGAACCTGTCATTTGTGCCTGGAGGGATAACTCTGGATTGATTTGTTTGATGATCCATCTGTTTTCTTGGCAGTCCACAGTATGCTCAGATGTCTTCTCCAACACCAAAATTCAAAAACATCAATAACCTTCCTGCTTTTTCAAGTCCAACTTTCACCTCCATGGAGCGTCACAGAGAATAGCCTGCACTTTTTTGATGTTTGTGGATAGAGACATCGCAGCATTTAAGTATGTTTTTATGGCTGCCCTATCAAGTCCTAGTCTGCAGGATATATATATTTTTACTGCTTGTACCTTTACTGTGTATGGTTGATCCTAAAAGCTAGAAGCTGTTCACCACTTTTATATCTTTATTGTCAATTCTAAGATGGGTTGTTCTAACTGTTGTCGTTAGTTTGATCTTTATATTTTAACTTTAGTCCCTTTTTTCCCCCACTTTGCTCCTAGACCTTTTATTACTAGACCTTGTAGATACTTGAATTTTCAGCTATCAGGGTAACGTCATCAGCACAGTGCAGGTTATTAATTTTTTTCCACAGTTCTAAAGCCGTGCTCATTTTCTTCCAGTCCAGCCACCCTTAAGCATATAGATTGAATAAACAAGGGAAGAATATACAACCTAATCCCACTTCTTTGCCAATTTAGAGTCAGTCTGTTTCATCATGGCTTCCTGACTTGTTCTGTGATTTCCATTTTTCTGGGCACAACTTGTTATAACTGATGTAATCAAAGACCTTTCTATAAACAATGAAGCACATAATGACTTTTTGGTATTCTTTGGCTTTATCAAGTATCCAGATTGCATCACCATAATGCTCCTTGGCCTTATCAAAAGCCATCTGGAACATCTGGCACCTCTTTTTCCATGTAGGGCTCTAAATCTGCATTGGATGATCTTAAGCATTACTTTGATAGCATGTAAAATTAAGGATATTTTGTACACGCCCTTTTGGGGCATTGGAATGTAGATTGATCCCTGTATTATTCTCCAGATATGCTGTCTCAGCTTGGTTAGAACGTTTATTGATTCTTCAGCTGTTGCTTAGTGAGTATTGCCTTCCAAGTTGGTAATGACTGAGTTAACTGATTTTCTTCTAGTGCATTCTTTTAAATGGGGACTGTATTCTAATGTATTTTGCATGTTAATATCTCTACTGTACTGTGTTTCAGTATGCGCCAAACAACTCCTTTGATCTCCTTGTGGTTACTATCTATGGTGTCCTTTAGTATACTGAAGTGAGGTTGGAACTCCTTCTAATACAAATTTTTTTAAAGCCTTTCTTTGTTTTTCCATATTCACTGTCTGTACAGTGATACTGCTTCCTGTCTTGTCTAATAGCAGTCTGAAACTCTGTTAAGTTCCTTTCTGAGATTTCTGTCTTTCTTGGCTTTGGCTTCTCTTCTCTTCTTGACGATTTCCAGTTTGTTCTGAGATTTTAATTATTCACTTAGATAAAATATTTGTATGGCTGCCCATCTTAAAAACAAATTCTAGGTGGCTTACAACCAGTGGTGAAATCCAATTTTTTTTTACTACCGGTTCTGTGGGTGTGGCTTGGTGGATGTGGCAGGGGAAGGATACTACAAAATCTCCATTCCCACCCCATTCCTGGGGGAAGGATATTGCAAAATTTCCATTCCCACCCACTCTGGGACCAGCCGGTTCTCCAAACTACTCAAACTACTCACACATTCCTGATCCACCCCCTCATGTTCTCATCCTGGCCTGATCTCACCCTATCTCAGGGAGAAGAGCTAGGTCTGAAGGGCTTTTGGGACAGTTAAAAAGTTGGGGATTTGTCATAACTCCAGGGAGAAGGTATTCTGTAGGTTGCAATGAAAAAAGCATGTTTTGATGACCCACAAGATGGCAATGTTTAAGGGAAGGGATCTGGATCTGCTGTTTGCATGTTCTGTTGATTTCAAACTGAACTTAATTATAAAACTCATGAATTTCTTCATCTTCTGTTGAAACATCAACTTGAATGACCATCATATTAAAGGGCTGTCCACAAAGTCTAATCAATATTACTTGGTCATTGATTGCATTGTAGGCAAGTATCCTTCCTAACTATGAAAGCAATACTGTTCCTTCTTTGTTTTTCATATCCTGAGTAATAAACAGTATGATCTTCAGACCAAAAATGTCTGATCCCTTTTCAAATTATGCATGCCAGTTTGTAGTTGTTCCATTTCACCTTTCAGTGTGTTGAGCTTTTCCAGTGTTCATGTTTCTTGGCAACATTAGTAGACCTCTTAAAGGCTTTAATTTAGCCACCTCATAAACACCATTAGTAGTTTGAACCATTAGTATATTCCTGGCTTTTCCTCAATTGTGTCTCATCTAACCTGATGGGCCCATCATCTGGTACTATATAGTCAATCATTTTGTATTTTCTATACATATTGTTTTCTTGGTAAAAATATAGGAATGGTTTCTCATTGCCTTCTCCTACACAGCATGACTTGATGCCTTTGGCATTGTCACTAAAGTGTTCATCTGCCTCTGGCATCTTCCTATGTTGCTATGCTCAATATAGGTGCTAGCATGACCTTCACTCCTTGGGTGATCCTGCTAGGAATATTTAGATTCCCTCCCTGGATTAACTTTCCACCACCATGAGGAAGCACAACAGAATAGGTGTTGGTCTTGGAGAGGAGTATTGATATAAGCCACCCTAATTATCCCTTAAATTGAATGGATTGTATGCAGTTTTATGGATACTTGCCCAGAAAAATATAAGTGGTAGATGAGATGGGGGTCCAGCTTTATCCTACAGAACATAACCAAATACCCATTTCAAATGAGGAGGCTGAGGGACAAATATTTTGTCAGCAATCCAACTGTGTGGTAGAAGAAAACTCCTACCACCTCTTCATCAAACCCACCATTTTGTGTTTCAGAAAATACCCCCCCCCCTTTTTTTGAGATACATTCATTCTCAATAAATATTTCAATAAATGCCTGTCAAATCAATGTACTCTGTCAAATTTGTTCTCCTGAGTTAAAAGATTGAGCACCCCAGATCAATTTGCCACAGATATATTATCTACAACCCTTCCTATTCAATTCTTTTTCAGTCCACTCAGTTCTCTCCCTATCAGCTCAACTCGCTCCCCTTTCTTTCTTTCTCTTCCAGCCACTACCTTATTTCAGTCTCTTTGTCCACCAAGACTACCTCAATAAAAGAAGAGGCAGGAGAAGGCAGGGTTAACCAGTCTTCCTTGACTAAGAGGTAAGTGGCTAAAGATTTGTCCCATTAGCCTGGGAGGCATATCAGAGTGCTTTCCATCCACTAGCAGTTAAATGTGAGAGTATAAAATGTCAGGACATGGCAAATAGCACACTACTTCTTCAATTTACAATCTCTATATTTATAAACAAACATAAACTATGAACATAGTTAAAAAGACTTTAGCAATGTAGGTTTCAAAGATAATTATGCTCATTATGTAGGAAGTGCTATGTCTATAACATTTCTAATGGGGTATGGGGACATTGTGGCATTAAACTATACTGTAATGAGCTCACTTTATTTATTTAGTGTGAGCTACTGTATGAATATAATGAACAGATTGTTCCAGGGCATACAAAGTGTACATCCTCCATGTCACAATTTCCATTTGGAAGTAAGCAACATCTTGCAAACTCAGAAAAGGAGTGAGAAAGACCATACCAAGAGATTAAAGGTCTGAGATTTTTTTTAAAAAGATATGAAATATCGTTAAAACTAGCTTACACCACAGCATTCAACATTCTCCCCCATCCCTTTCTACCTTTGAAACCATAACCTGAACCACATCTATACATTACTTCTCACATTGTCTTTTGCTCTTTAAACTTCTCATCTTTCTCTTTTCAGAATATAATCAGTTACATTCAACTACATCTTTGTCAATCTCCTGCTTCATTTCAACTATCAATTTTTCCTTAATATATTTGTTCTGCAATTTGATTATCACTCATTCTCTTTGTATAGCCAGACTAACGAAATTCATTTCTCTCATACTGGTCACCTCATTTCTGTATTTGCATCCGTTCAGTACTTGTTCATCCCTGACCCTAGCTCTTGTTTTACTGAATATTGATGTACCCCATTCTGAAAGCATTCAACTTAGTTTTATGTTTCTCCTATCCTACCCAATACTACTTTCCACATTACAAGTGGGCAGAAGCTTTCTCTTAGGCACAACTAGTTTTCTTACCTCAACAAATATTTGTTACTCACAACAAACCACACCTACTGGCTATCCTTCTACCAGTATTTGCATTCTCCATCCAAAGATGGAGGCACAAACATTCATCTATTTCTTTTAGTTTTTCACTGTTTACATGACCTGAAAAAATCCACTTTTCTCCTCCTCAAACACAACTATCTGAATTTTTGATACATTGATTTTTAAAGCCCTACTCATTATTTCACATAATCTATGAAAAACTCATACAGTACATTCAAATTCCCCAACCAATACACTCATAACCTCTCCATAGTAATTCCTTATATTTTTATCCATATATATATTAAACAACCAAAAGCACATTACAAATCTTTGTCTTATTCTTTGCTCAGAGTCAAACGAACAGTTAATCATTCCTTTTGTTCTCACACATGCTTATCTTCCATTGCACAGTGCTCTTACAGTGTTCAGCAATCACCCTTCAATTCCATCTTTATGCAAAAATTCCGTAATTTGAGCTTGTTCACTTCTTCATAATTTCTATAAGATAATAAACAATAAGCTTTCTCACATTCATACCTTTGTCAAAAACCTACTGAAATGCAAAAATCCATTCTACACTGTGTGGCACAGAGCCATACTGCAGTTGTCAAATTTTGCTCATTGTCATTTTATGTACCTTTTCTAGCAGAATTCTGCCAAGTAACTTACCAGTCGCTCCTAACAAATTAATCTTTCTGTCATTGTTTTGCAGTCACTCTTGCAGCTTTCCCTTATGTATATAGGGGAATAATACTGGCATTCTTCCAATCATATGTATGGGCACATGTATAGTCCCCATACACATGCATTAAATGCACACAATTATTTCATGAATAAATAAGAGCAATACTTACTGTTTTTCCAGTAACACCATCTATACCAGTCCCTTTATAATTTTTCAGTATTGTAATATTTCACTCATACTATTAAAGTGATCTTATACAATGATTCTCAGTTCACATGAATAATAAACCTACAATAGCAAAGGGACAAAGAACAGTTTAAAAACCAACCTAGGTTAACTTCTGCTTGCAGAATCGATTGAAAACAAGGGGAAGGGGAATGCTAATTCAGTTTTATTATAGTCTCCAAATAAACAGGGAAATGCTAATACGTAAAGGTTGTGCCAAATGTTCCTAAAAATCTGGCAATCAAGAAAAGAAAGGGTTTGTTTTTGCTAATCCCCTTATTTTAGAAATACATTTTAAGATACAATTTTATTTTTGGTTTATGGGTGCTTTTAAGAATAAACACAATGCAATAGATAGGCTAACACAATTACAACCGATATTTATCTAATCTTCATTATACCCATCTTGTATGGTAACAATCATTTTATGGTGCATATTTTACACTAAACACAAATAGTAATGTATGAGATACGCATTAAATGCAGAAGCCCAAGAATATATAACACTATATATCTCTAATGTGCCCGAGTTAATATGCCTGGTGCATCTTTTTGTTAGAACTTGTGGGCTACAGTATCCTTTCAATGTTTTATTGATTCAAAGTTTATTTAATTGGGGTGAACAATTGGAGTGGAATTAAAAGATATGTGCAACAAATCCTCAAAAGAATTTCAAAACTGAAGCTTTAACTGATGACATATTTGTGGATTCAGAGCTAAATTTTGGACATCTTGGATTCCAAATGCTCCATTTTTTCAGTCGCACACCAAGAGAGAACAATGAGTGTAGCGGCTGATTTGGTGGAGGAGACGACTCTCACTGGATCACTCTATTGCTGGTCATTCATTTGCCCCTCTCTTTGTGCCCATGGCACCTCCTCTTTAAAAGAAAGTAAAAATAGACTGCTTCCACACATACTACGAATATATTATGAGCCACGGTGGCGCAGTGGTTAGAGTGCAGTACTGCAGGCTACTTCTGCTGATCACTGGCTGCCAGCAGTTTGGCAGTTCGAATCTCACCAGACTCAAGGTTGATTCAGCCTTCCATCCTTCTGAGGTGGGTAAAATGAGGACCCGGATTGTTGGAGGCAATAGGCTGACTCTGTAAACCGTTTAGAGAGGGCTGTAAAAGCACTGTGAAGCAGTATATAAGTCTAAGTGCTATTGCTATTATTGTGTTTTTTGAACAAGCAATAGTGACCTGCTTCACACAGCATGTGAACGATATCATGGAATGCACTTTGTTGCTTCTTCTTTTTGCTCTGGTACTTGAAATAGGCAAGTGAGGAGCTAGAAGGAGCTAGTAGCAAAGCATGCATTAGCAGTGAAGGGAAGCAGGCAACTGAAACCAGGTATCTGATAAAATAGGTCAGAGTTGGAGAGAGAAACTTCTATTATTTCTTATAGAAACCATTGAGGTAGCAGGAGTTACTAGCACTAGGCAAGGTCCTGTTTTCTGGTCCACTTTTCACTGCTGAGTTTTTCTTTCAGCTTCCTCTCTTTATGAGGCTGTCATTCAGCCAAGCCAAGCAAACCACATTCTGATTCACTTTGCAGGATCAACTAACGCATCATGTTACATCTTAACACAATATCTTTATGACTACATAGCACATTATGTGACACAATATTTTGATTCATTAATCATAGTTTATAGTTTAGCTGAAGAATTATGCCTTGAGTTATATTTGAGGTGGCCCCAGATCAACAGTTATCTTGGTTGGAAATAAGTTGATTCCCTAGGTAGCCAATCCAAACCATCATCTGATGTGTATTACTTGTTACTGACCAGAACTACTCTTTGCGTTTGTTTTGTTATCTGGTGCTTGAATAAAGTGGGATGAGATAGGGAAACCTTAATGAAATCCATAAGCCCCATCCTGCTTCCCCTTGAGATTTTAACTAAATCATGCCTCCCCCACCAGCAGATATAACTATGCAGCCCTTACCAGAAGGGAGTTATAATCTAATACAAGGTTTGGAATATGGTTTTATGACATGGGAGGAAGAGATACTTAGAAGGAGAGGACTATATCCACTGCAATTTTGAACGCCAGCTTATGCATTAGCAACGTTCATAGCTAGTTTAGATGTATACAGTTCCATATATCTTAGAAAACATATAATTGCTTTTTAATCTACCAGAAAGGGGACCACCCTGCTTGTCTCTATAGGGGGAGGAGTTGTTTTAATCTTCAGTTTTTATTGTTTCTGGGTCTCATAAGATATGTCAAGGAGATGGTGGAATGTGGGGAATGAAGCATGACTTGGGAGTATATTTTTAAGGAAATAACCAATTGTTATGCAGCTGTCACTTGGTTTCTGCAAGGAGAGAAAGCCTCTTGTCCTTACAGTAGCAATCTAACTAAGGGAAGGTGACAACAAATTTGAGTGTTTCAACTACAGTCCAGTGGTGGGATTCAATTTTTTTTACTATTGGTTCTGTGAGCATGGCATGGCTTGGTGGGCATGGCTTGGTGGGCGTGGCAGGGGAAGGATACTATAAAATCTTCATTCCCACCCCACTCCAGGGGAAGGTTACTGCAAAATCCCCATTTCCTCCCCATCAGCTGGGATTCAGGAGGCAGAGAATAGATGGGGACGGGGCCAGTCAGAGGTGGTATTTACCGGTTCTCCGAACTACTCAAAATTTCCACTACTGGTTCTCCAGAACTACTCAGAACCTGCTGAATACCACTTTGCTACAGGCCTTATTTCTCATCTGCTAACCAAGACTGAATCCTAGATGACAGTGCTAACCTGGCATCTTTTCCACCTTTACCTGCCAAGTTACTCCATGATGCAGCAAGCTAGGGTCAGAGGCAGGGAGATGACATGACTGTATATTAAAAATTCATCTTACTACAAGAAGGGGGCATGGTGGCTCAGCATCCTCTTCTAGTGGACCCAAGTGTCACACAATGGGATAAGCTCCTGTTACTTGCCTCAGCTCCTGCTCACCTAGCAGTTCAAAAGCATGCAAATGTGAGTAAATAGGTACCACTTTGGTGGGGAAGGTAACAGAGTTCCATGCGCCTCTGATGTATAGTTGTGCTGCCCACATGACCACAGAAATGTCTTTGGACAACTCTGGCTCCCTCAGCTAAGAAATGGACACGAGCACCAGCCCTTAAAGTAAGACATGATTGGGCAGGGGAAATCTTTACCTTTACCTTACTACTAGAAACTCCATTGAACAATCCACCAGTCTGGCCTTGATTACCTATTATCTGAATGAGAATCAGAATAGAGCTGGAAGGGACCTTAGAGGTCTTCTGGTCCAACCCTCTATACATTTCAGACAAGTGACTGTCCAGTCTCTTCTTAAAAACCTCCAATGATGAAACACAGACAATGACTGAAGGGAACCTGTTCCACTGGTTAATTGTCCTCACTGTTAGACAGTTTCTCAATTCCAGGTTGCTTCTTTCCTTGATTAGTTTCCATCCATTGCTTCTTGTCCTACCTTCTGGTGCTTTGGAAAATAAATTGACCCCTTCCTCTAGTGTAACGCATTCTTCTTGGGGAACTAGTTGTTTTACCCAGAATCTATAGCTAGTCCAAAATGTAATAGCATAAGTAATAATAACACACAGTCACAGGTTCTTTTAAGCATACCCAATTCAGTGGGCTCAAAACACAAAGCAGCCAACACAAGTCTCTAGACAACACACCCAACAAACATTCACAAACTATTACTCACTGCTTACCATTACTCCACTTTTCCCATTCTTACTGCTCCTCCAACTACTACTTCTTATGAGTACTACTACTACTGCTACTCCAGCGAATATTCCCTATGAGTACTACTCCTAGTGAGCAGTGCTAGAAAAAAATACTCTTTCTAGCTGGTTTAGGCTCCTTTCTCCTTCACATCAAATACCTTTTGTTGCTGTACCTGCCCTATGAAATAGTATTCCCCCTAAGATCCAGATGTCGCTGATCCAGCGGTGAAATCCAGCCGGATCTATCCAGCTCACGCAAACAGCTCCGCTCACCCACTGGGACATCATTACGTCCCATTTCTGACCGTCTTCTGCAGAAGAGTCACGCTCCCATATAGCGCGCGAGCATTCCTGCGCACTCCTGTTCCCGAACTGGTAGCAAAGGTAAGTGGATTTCACCACTGCTCTGATCCTCTTGATTGTTCTGATAGTTATTTTAGCCTATGGTGGAATCTGATTTGTTGTGTTTATGTTTGTTATTTTTTAGTGCTTTGTTGTTTTAATTGTACCTGCCCTAAGTCATTTTCAAAGGGCAACTGTATAAATTGAGTAAATAAATAATACAAATAAATAAAATTTGAAGTGATTTTTGCTACATTTGAGCAGCCAGGACAGTGTAGAATGACTGTTGTATGATATACCCACCATACAACAGTTTCTATTATTCCTAAGGTAGTCATGGTGATCTCTGATGTGGGATTGGACTACATTACACTAATTGTCCTGGAGAAATTCAGCGTTTATGAGATGGTTGCCGAATTAGAAGTGCTTCAGAGTTTAATCTCCACCATGATGACCATAAACAGGTCCCAAATGGTATCTGGCCCCATGAATGCAGAACAGTACATGCAGAATTAATTGTACTGTTTGGCTAAATCTAGCAATCTGAGGATGGAGAAGCTCTCTGTAACTCTGTTGAAATGGAGAGATTACTCTCTGCTGAGTTTTGGATGGCAGCCGCTAAAAATGCCTGCAGGGTGAAGGAAGGACCAGTTACAATGTTCTAACTCAGGCGCCTGATGGATCTGGATGACTTCCTGTCTGCAATATTGTCAAAGCTCTCACTGATCTGCAGAATACAGAGATGACTTTGGCAGTTGAAACAGTGTCGCTCTTATGTGCCCTGTTTTTTCTCCCAAAAATGGATCACCACCTTGGCTTCCCTTCATTCATTAAACTATTAAGAGGAGGAGGAGGCACACAATCGATGGAGATTCTCAATCATCGAGGTCATGGTTGGCCCAAAGATGCTTTTCAAAAAAACCACTGGCTTTTTTTTTGGTTTTTTTCCCTTGAAAACCAATCAGATCCATGCAATCACATCATCAAGATTCTGTTATTATAGCCAATCTCAATAAAAGTAAATTTGGCCTTCCTGTGGAGTCAGTTTCATGATCTGGACTACCTAGTGAGGAGAGAGCTATTAAGAATCATTTTGGGCAAAAAATAATAGGATACCTGCTGATATTATTCTCAAAGACATTAAATAAAAATTGCTAATTATGAGCAATTGCCCTTCCATATTTGCTATTACATTATACACTATATATGCTGTCAATCATAATACATCTTTTTTCTTACAATTTACTAATCAGAAGAGCTCAGGCTCTAAACCTCCTCTAGAAATTCAATAACTTTTAGGATGTTAATATATTAAGCTAACTTTCTCCTGCTTTTGTTGCAAGTAAGCTGTTATATCTTAGTGACTAACACGTTTCTATTAGCATAAACTGTCATGGACTACAGTCCATTTCATACTCCCAGTACATGATTAAATGGATTTCAGTCTATGAAATCTTTTGCTGCTACAATAAATGTATTACAGTAGCCTTTAAGGTAGGGATGGCTCATTTTCTACTTCTGTTGGCCTGAGGCCATTTGTTTCTTTTTCTCTAATATGATGGCACAATGGGTGGGTGAGTGGGAGTTTGGTATAGGGAAGTATAAGGTTTTCTCTCATTTCCACCCTTATTTGGGAGGGGTCAGGTAGGGATCACAAGATAATACAGAGTAAAATCTGTATGTAATCCTGCTGAAACTGTGCTGCTGGATTTCATTAGCATGATTTTAGTCCAAATGGGGGTGGGGTGGAGTTAATGGATGCTGGGAGTCTCGTGTAATACATGTAACATGAATTACTGATCCTTGCCCTAAGGCCTTATTCATCCCAGTTGCAAAAGCTCTTGTTCAGCCCTCAGGTAAGCTATCTGACCCTTGCAATTGACAGCTCAAGAGAGAGAAGCAGATGGGTGGGAGGGAGGGATGAGAAAGAGGGGTCACTATTATAGAGAAGTGAAACAAGAGAATCAGAGAATGTTTGTACATTCCTCGCTTTAGCCCTACTTTCTATCTCCTCTCCCATCCTCAGATTCACCTGAGGGAATTCAACCTTTGATTTCTTGCTCTAAGACTGGAAGCTTGGGATTTCTTGCTATAAGACCAGAGATGGGTTTGTGAGATGGGCAGTTTCTAAATTCGTATTAAATAAATATCACCCCAATTGCAGCTAATCACATGCCCTGTCAACTTTTTTCTTCTGCCATGTCCTCCTTCAACTCATGGCATGGAACCAGCTCTCCCAAGTTACATCTATCCATCCCATGAGGTCCTGTGGGAGAGGCATAACAAAATAACAGAGTTGGAAGACACCTTGGAGGTCTTCTAATTCAACTGCCCACTGAAGCAGAAAACTCTACACTATTTCAGACAAATGATTGTCTGATCTCTTCTTAAAAACTTCCAGTGTTGGAACACCCACAACTTCTGGAGCCAAGTTGTTCCACTGATTAATTGTTCTAACAGGAAACTTCTCCTTTGTTCTAGGTTGGTTCTCTCCTTGATTAGGTTCCATCCATCTATTAAGAGAAAGCCATTTGGTTGGGCCCAGGAAGAGAGCTTTCTCTGCCATGGTGCCTGTGCTTTGGAACATCATCTCCCCACTTAAAATAAGGCCTTTAAAGACTTAGTTTTACCACTTGGGGATCTTGCTGTTTTACAGAGCCTGTGCAGTGGTTAAGTGTTATTGTTTGTGTTTTATGAGTCAGTGGCTGATTCTGTTAGATTTTTATATTGTATTCTGAGGAGGAGAATTGTTTTAAATTGTCACAAGCCACCTAGAGCCATGAATTTGAGATAGGAAGCTATATAGAATGAACGAATGAACGAATGAACGAATGAACGAATGAACGAATGAA
>WNWU01000011.1:28214226-28236007 GCA_012654045.1 Ptyas mucosa | reverse complement strand
GAATGAACGAATGAACGAATGAACGAATGAACGAATGAACGAATGAACTTCATCTCCAACTGATTGCAAAGGCAGTCTAAAGTCGTCCTTAACTGTTCCGGTGTCAAAATAGCATTTTCCTCTTTAAGCAAGCAATTCAAGGCAGTGAATTCAATGGAATGTGTTTCATCAACCATTAACTTGGCGACAGAGTCAAGTGACTCCCAGGCTGGAATTAGTTTAGCACCCTATTAGCCAATTTAGGCTGAAGAAAGCATCTCTCTTCCACAACTACTTTCAGCAGAAGTTGAGTCTGCTACTTTCAAACTGGGATGCCCTTATACTACAATGTAGTATTATACCGCAGAGATTCAAAGGTGCTTTTTCAAGAGGCAACTGGACTTTCTAGTTCTTCTTTGAAGACGTTTCGCTTCTCATCCAAGAGCTGAAGAAGCGAAGTTCACAGAAGCGAAACATCTTCAGGGAAAAACCAGAAAGTCCATTGCCTTGTGAAAAAGCACCTTTGGGACAACCATGGCCTGGATGACTGAGACTCTCCACAGACATACCACAGAGTCCTGGATCGGATTGAACAGCAGCTGATAAGCAATGACAGCAGGGAAGGAGCTGCACAATAAAGTGGTAGAGCACAACTGAACAGAGGTCTGTCTCTGCTGTTTCTCAGCATAACTCTCCACTGTCAATTGTTGTTTAGGCTGCTTTCATACATGGGTTTAGCACTCTTCTGGATGAGTGCCAAATCTCTGCTTTGGAACTCAGCTTTGGATAGATACAAGGTTTTTTTTTAATTGCAGGTACATTTCAAAGAGATACCTGCTAATATCAACCAGTTGTTGGGCTTCTATTGGGCATGAGTTTACCTAGATCCAGTCCCCACAGGCCTATCTGCATAACACTGCAGGGAGATGTGCAGTGTGAAAACTATGCCTTGGGCAGCCCCGATGTCAGCTCTGCTTTTGTGAGCTAATCTTCTACAATGGTGCTTTTCAGAGGGGAAGGTGACATTAAACAGAAACCTTATGAATGCAATTGCTCCTATATTATCATGCTGTTTGGAGCCAAATGGTTGGGAGTATGCATTGATTTGCTTTTCCAGGCCACTAGAACTAGGCATGGGAGACAAACCCCATAATTGTAGGCAACCCTGTGCTTCGTTTTTATCTTTGCAATCTATCCCTGCCCCATTTTTTTTTCAGAGAAACAAAAGAAAAAATAAAACACCTGTTAGAAAGCACCACCTTGATCAATTAATGGAGCAAAGTGACTCATTAGTGCCTTCCCACCCTCCCTCTGCGGTGCACCAACCCGTCTTGCAATCTGCACAGCGGCTAAGCAATTTAGGCCTATAGAAAAGGCCATATCAAGTGCAGAGTAACTGCATTTGCTGCGGAGTAACGGTGAGCGGCTCTCATAGAAAAGTGCTGTGCAGGTCAAGTGATCACCTGCTTTGCCACAACAGGAGAAGCTGAAAGGCTTATGAAGCACTTGGAAGAGAGAGGAGAGCAGCCATTGTTTAAGTGAATAAAGCTTTTAGTGCAGAGAGAAGTTTCACTTAAAGCAGCATCTTTTCTGGGTATAAACAGTCTATTATGGTCTCTTATTTCCCCTTTGTTCATTGTTTATTGAAAGAGGACACCTTGCAATTCACAGTAGAAAATAGAAGCATTTGCAACATGCTTCCAAAATAGTTGAGCAGATTTAAATGGATAATGATTTTAAAAAGTTTCCGCCTGGCCCTATCCAGCTGGTTTGCAAGTTAGTCTCCATATAGATAGCAATAGCACTTAGACTTATATACCACTTCACAGAGCTTTACAGCCTCTCTGAGCGGTTTACAGAGTCAACCTATTGCCCCCAACAGTCTGGATCCTCATTTTACCCACCTTGGAAGGATGGAAGGCTGAATCAACCTTGAGCCTGGTGAGATTCGAACTGCCTAACTGCTGGCAATCGGCAGTCAGCAGAATTAGCCTGCAATACTGCATTCTAACCACCGGGCCACCATGGCCCTTTAGCATATGCATACATAGAAAGATGAATGGAGTTAAACATGCATGCAATCTGATTAAGTCAAATCTAATGCGCATGTACAGGTAGCCCTTGACTTACAGGGAATGCGCATGTACAGGTAGCCCTTGACTTACAGTCATTTGCTTAGTGACCCAAGTTATAACAGTACTGAAACAAGTGACTTACAACCAAACCTCACACTTGCAACCATTGCAGCATCCCTGTAGTCTATCAAAATTTGGGCCCTGGCAACTGGCATGTATGTACAACAGTCGCAACATCCTGGAGTCATCTAATTGCTATATGCAACTTCCCAGACAGCTTTTGACAAGCAAAGTCAATTGTTGTGGCCCGCCAGCAGCCTGCACAGATTGCGGCTGATCCCGACGACGAGGAGGCTGGTGTGGTGTCGCACCGGCAGCCTGTGCAGCCAGCGCTCGAGTCGGACAACGAGGAGGCTGAAGAGGATGTGGTGCCAGAGGCAGGGATTCAGCCAGGGCCTTCAGAACCTTCAGAGGTTTCTTCAAGTGAAGAGAATGAAGTGGAGGAGCCTCTTCTCAATGCTCGAGCACGCAGGGCTGCCAAAAGGCAGGAGTGGCTACTCAGGAGGAGGTCTCGAGAGTAAGGCTTGGGGCTAATTGGCCACTCCCTTAGCCTATTTAAGTTCGCTTACAGATAGCACATGCTGCTGGAAACAACGTTTAATTATTACGCAGAGTATTTTGAGAGTGAGTTTCTTGTTATATCTTGGTTTCTGGGCTGGTTGCCAACCCTTGTCAGTTTTTGTTTATTCTCTGTAATTCATAGCAGGCTGATAAGGACATTTGCACTGGAAGCCTGCATTTTGAAAGGGGTCTGTTTGTATTAAACTGAGTTTTTGGAGCTTTGTGTCTGTTACACTCCTTGGGATCTGGAGCTGGGGCAGAACATCAATGGAGGAAGCTGGTTTCAGTTAAGGACCACACAATTCATTTAATTGTTCAGTGATTCACTTCACAGTTGCAAAAATGGTTGCAAAATCATGTGCAACTCACTTAACAACTACCTTACTTAGCAATGGAAATTCTGGTCCCAGTTGTGGTCATACGTTGAGGACTATTTGTATATTACATGTTTCATTTTCAAAAAGATATAGAACATAAAGCTGGAAAGGACATTGAAGGTCTTCTAGTCCAAATCCTAGCCCAATACCATCCCAATCAAATGGTTACCCAGTCTAGTTTCATCGCTTGCACAACACAGTCCAGGAATACACTTTTAGTTACAGAATGGAACACCGAAACATTTTCCTGCAAGGATTCCATCTTTGCTTCCAAAGCGTATTTATTTATTTATTTCAACCCACTCATTGAAATTGGCAAGAGAGAGATTATGTTTGTTGTCGTTGTTAAGCAATTGTGAGCCAGGAATCACGCTCCATTGCAAATCAGCCAGTGATCTACTGATAGATCTTAATTTATCTTCTCTCTGCTCTTATGTAAAAAAATAATAACTAATGGATAAAGTTTGTTCTGGAGAATAATAGAAATGAATGATTCTGTTTCTTGGCCAGGGTAAGCTCATTTGCACAAATACAATGTAAGAGCAGCGTTTCTCAACCTTGACAACTTCAAGATGTGTTGAACTTCAACTCTCAGCATTCCATGCTAGCTGGGGAATTCTCTTGAAGGGTTGTGTGGGTTGAACCCAATGTGTGGGTTGAAGTCCACATATCTTATAGTTGCCATAGTTGCAAAACACTGATTTAGGGGATCACTGTTTTTAAGGACAGCAATGAAATACATATCCCAAAGCTTCTCCCCTCACTGAGGATTTCTTATAGATTACAGTAACTTGAATCCACAACTTGATCCCTCTTAGCTCCATAATCAACTGTCCAAGGACAAAGTCATTGAGGTTACATCTTGATATTTTAGCCCTTGTGCACTGAAACCTGCGAGCACAAAAATGTGCTGGAAGCCACAATCTATTTATATTAATTTGCTTAGACTTCATATTCTCATTAAGTCCATTGTGGTTGTGAGTGGCATTAGCCTGCCAGGATGATCTGTTGCCCTTTTGAAACAGAGGGAAAAAATGCTAGCTGCAATTGAACCATATGATTCAAAATATTTGCAAACGGGTATACAGAAGAAAACAGCTTGAGGGGAAAAAGCAAAACTTATGACAGTGGCCATTTGGAAACATAGTAAGAAATGTGCAGCATTTAATAACGTTTGTCTGGATTGCGCTTCAACTCTTTTGGAAGTGTCTAAAATTTGCAACAGAAGGCTACAGAATGTGTGTGTGATTTATACTCATTACTCAAGAATAGTGACTAATGTAATACAAATAGTCACCCAGGATAATAAATGCATGAATATACATTTTACATAAATGATTTCTTTTTCAGCACATTGGGCTGCAACCTTTTTATGAGTTGCGTTTGTGCTTTTAAAAGATTAAAGGAAGTCCCAGAGGAAAAAAAGGAAATGGATTTTAAAAAAATCTTCCTGTCCTCTGTGGATTCCATTCGTGTAGCTGAAGGCTATGCTGGTTGATGGCCTGAAGAAAAAGAACCGTATATTTACCTCCTTGTTCCTAATTAGATTTCTAAATACATGGGCATAAATGTTGTAATTGTGAAGTAAGTTATAATAGCTATTGTTTAGGAAACACTTCTCTGCAAACATGATATACGAGGCCACATATTTCCTTTAATGATTATTCTAAAGGAAAATTCCCCCTTTAAAAAGAGCTTCTGAGTTTCCCTAGCATCCTGCATCTCCTATAAATCTTTTCCTGACAGTGCTTGCTGACCATACTTTTATTATCCTGCAGCTTCTTAGAGATATTTTTCTTGCTTCATAATTGTGGCATTGTATTCTCTGGGATTAATGTTGAAAGTTGCAGGATGGTTAATAGGAAGTGGAAGAGAAACCCTCCTAATATTTCACACACTCTGGGACAGAATATAATAATAATTGTACGTCACATCTCTGGCGGGGGGGGGGGGGGGGGCAAGAATTCTTGGCAAGGAGCCATAGGCTCCAAAATCAGCAGTAAATGTCTTTGTCTCCAAGTTCTAGTTGCACAGCTAAGCAGAAAAAGATTATTAGGGCCTGAGAATGATTGTGTAATCCACAAACACACTTTATGTGATGAAGTGATGACAAATGAACCTTCCAAGAATAACTGCACATGCTATAATTGTGGCCCGAGGCATAGTAAAGTGGACAATCATGAGGATTGGTAGCAATGAATTTAGAAGCTTCATCTTTCCTATAGCAGACCCCTCTCTTCTGGGCACTTCAAGCCAGACTAATCTCACCAGGAACAGGAGCTTCAGCCAGTCTTGTCAGCTGGTGGAGCTATGAACCCTAACAGGCTTTTGAATAGTAGCAGACAAGATCCTTACACTCAGGCTAGATATAGACAGTGGAATTAAGGGCTAATGTCCTGAAACTGGAATAAACGTCTTGATTTCCGATTGAAAGTGAGAAATTGGCCATCTCATTCTCCTGCATAAATAGATCTAGAGTGAGATATTTCTAAGAGTACTTGGACCAGCAGGAGTCCCAGCATCATGCTGGGAAATAAGCTGTCAGAATGGATCTGTGTGACTTAAACAAAAGGTACGTATTTGCCCACCACTGGCCCAGAAAACTGGATGGACACATTTGTGTTAATTTCGTAGCAACAATACAAAATAGTTTGCTATTCCTTCTTCCAGGATAATTCTTCAAATTCCCCATCTAGACAGCAGCCCTGGAATTGCCTAGGGGGCCTCCCTGCCACATGCAATCATTCCTATCCTCTTTAGCTCTTCTGAGATCAGCCAGATTCAACCAGGTAATGATACTGGCTTTGCTCATGTTTGCATTAAACCACAATGTGGTTTGTTTGATTGGATTTAGTGCAATCTAAGAACCAACGTATACTTATTTGCAGACCATGATATAATATTCAGCATAATGTGTGAGTTCAGTCAATTATGAGTTTATCATGAGACCATGATTATCATGGTATGAATTTTATATGGTAAATGCACTCAAGGGGGAGAGGTGGAGGGCAAAGGATGAAATATGGAAGTTGGAAGTTGTCCAAACCAGCTAAAGCATGTTCCATCCCCTTTTGTACCTGCAAATTTGCCTGTAAATCTTTATTCATGGGCTGACTATTCTTTATATAACACAGATGTTCAGAGAAGCATGAATCTGTTAAGGGATACATTCAGGTTGCTTGGTTTCAGCATACAACTTGTTTGCTGGTTTTTCTATTCCATGTTTAGAACCAGCTCCTTAGAGCACTGACTTTCAGGTGACATCAAGAAATATGAAAGTTATGCCCCGAAGCGTAGAATTACGCAGGCTCATTCCAATGAGGACATTATCACTTGATGTTGCAGAATCCCTTCAGGGGACAACACATTCATAATATCTATCCGTTTCATCTGCTGGAGAATAATGCAGAAACAGAAGCAAAAACTAAAAAAAAAAAAAAAAGTTCCCCTCATCCCTGTTCCATTTTGAGTATAAGGCTTCCATTTTGTGTTTAATTTAGAAGACCAAAAGAGAAACTCCTCTGTCCCTGACATTTTTTTTGTGTGTTCTTGGAGCTTGCTTGTTTCCCCGCAGATGTTTTATTACCCGAATAAGTAACATCTTCAGTAGTAAAATGGAGTGAGGTTTGTTCTCTATTTATATACAGTAGCTTGATAAGAGCTTGATACCAATAGCACTTAGACTTATATACACCACTTCATAGTACTTTACAGCCCTCTTTAAGTGGCTTACAGAGTCAGCCTATCGCCCCCAACAATCTGGGTCCTCATTTTACTCGGAAGGATGGACGGCTGAGTCAACCTTGAGCCTGGTGAGATTCGATCTGCCAAACTGCTGGCAGCTGGTGATCAGCAGAAGTAGTCTGCAGTACTGCACTCTAACCACTGTGCCAGTAGTTGATGAACTACTCCTGTATATAAACCCCACTCCCTTCTAGCACTGAAGATGGTATCTAATCAGGTAATGAAATGTCTGCAGGAAAAAAAAACAAGCTCAGAGACCACTAAGGACTCTACAGTTCAACCCTAAGCTACACATATTCTCTTCTATTGGTATATTTCTGTTACCTACCTGCTCTGTGTTGATGAGACATATTTCTCCAGGTTTCCTCATTATGATATCCCTAAATATCCACGGCTTAATCACATTAATAAATTTTATTAATAAAAATGTATTTCAATGCATTTCTGAAGGGAAGAGTGTTTTTTCCCCCTTTAATACTAAGTATCTAGGAGGATCTGGATCTTGGAGAACAAATGCCTTCTAGATAAAAAAAAAATAAATCAAATATAGATCAAATGTCCAAGACAACAAACCTTGAACATCAGTATTATGGCTCTCACTATTTTAGTTTAATTGCAGGATTGCTCCTGTAGCATTCTCTCTGTATGTGTGTGTGTGTGTATGTGTGTGTATAGGTGATTAATGGGGCAAGCAAATGGCTCTTGCCACAATAATCTTTATTTCCAAAAATGCCCCTAGCTTCAAATGAATTTTGTAAACTTCCTTAAACAGTAAAACCTAATATTTTAAGAGTACGCCCTACCCTAAAAAACCACAAAGTAAGCCAGATAAAAGTAAGCATCCTGCTAAAAGGCGTTGCTTAAAAAAAGGGCAGGTAACATTCAGAGGTGAATTTCAGCAGGTTCTGACCAGTTCTGGAGAACCGGTAGTGGAAATTTTCAGTAGTTCTGACTGGCCCTGCCCCCATCTATTCTCTGCCTCCCGAGTCCCAGCTGATCAGAAGGAAATAGGGATTTTGCAGTATCCTTCCCCTGGAGTGGAGAGGGAATGGAGATTTTATAGTATCCTTCCCCTGCCATGCCCACCAAGCCACACCCACCAAGCCATGCCACATCGACCAAGCCACACCCACAGAACCGTTAGTAAAAAAATTTGAAACCCACCACTGGTAACATTGTGATGGGCTCATGGTTATGACTTCCATGGCAGTCATTTTGTAAATATACAAGACCCTCCAACAACCATTTTGTGAGAGCCCAATTTAAAATTCCATATGTAGACACAAGATAAGATAGATAAGATAAACTTTATTGTCATTTTTTTTTATTATGAGCATGTTGGCACACATTAAAAATGAAATTCTCTTGCCTGCTTTCAAAAGAAAGTATATATCAACTGATAACATCTGTGGGATAGATGTCAAACCCAGTTTATCACAAGCCAATGCTATTTGGGAAACAATGTCCTGTCAGTGTATAGGAATGGAGTCTTACAAACAATGAAAGACTCACTGCTGGAGGATTCTGGTCTGAGCCAGTCATACTGGGGTGAAGCCATGTTGACTGCTAATTATTTAATCAATAGGCTGTAGAGTTCCTCAATTAAGGATACTCCATATGCTGTGATATATGGGAGAAAGCGATCTCTGGCACATTTAAGGATGTCATAAATCATTTTTATGCTATGAACCAATGGTGATATTCAGCCGGTGGGAGGCCCCGCCCATCTGCCCGGACATCATCATGTCCTGTTTTTGACACTCTGTGCGCTCATGCGCTCACATTTGCGAACCAGTAACGAAGGTAAATGAACACCACCCCTGCTATGAACCAACCAAATGGCCCCTCATTTTAAGGTTTGTAAGGTGAGAACAAAAGTTAAGTCTGTCATAGTGATATTCCCTCCTTCTCTTCTGCCAGCCTGACAACCACACTGGTTTTGGCACCAAGTCCTTTTTTATTCTCTTAGTTTTTAAAACATTTAAATATTTTCATATTTAGATCTATTTTATCTATTTCAGATCAATTATTTTTGCCTTATTAAATCTGTTCTTTTGTTCAATGCATGTAAGTCCTTAATGATACATTTAGCATATAATTGTAGAGTCTCATTAATTTAATAATGTAATTTATGATAGGTATTTTAACACTTGTAAACTTACTTTATGAGAAGGATTCTGGGGAAATTTCTCATCAGTGTTTTAGGCCTGAAATAAAGCTCTTTTATTCTGGATTAATTAGTCTGAAGGCAATCCTTGACAGGGTTAAAGATGAGATCATACATAAGTACTGTAGGTAACATCAGACATAAATAGGAGAATAGTTCTTCCATTTTATCAGATTAGATAAAATCAAAGAATGGAACAGACATCAGATCCTGCTGATCTGTCAAGAAATCCAAGAGGAAAAAAGATGTCTTTGCTCATTTCTTATGTGACATATCACCAAATACCTTCTGTTTCTCAAAATATCTGCCTTAAATGAAATGATATAATTTATGTTCTGCTAAATCTACCACATGTTTTTAGACACAGATTCAAAGAGCAAGTGTCTATGGCCAAAAATATTTTCTGCTGTGAAAAGGAAATTAGGTTAGATTTTGACTGCCTTTGAACCTTACCGAGCATTGCAAAGATAAAGGGGGAGGCACGTGTGTGTTTGTGTGTGTGTGTGTGTGTGTGTGTGTGTGTCTGTGTCTGTGTCTGTGTCTGTGTCTCTCTGTGTGTGTTTGTGTGTGTGAGAGAGAGAGGAGCAGAGAGGGAGAGATTAGGCACAACATGTTTATATGGGTGGAGAAGAAGGTTTTTTTCCCCTTTTCTAGCAGGAAGAGAACTTGGGAACATCAACTTAAACCAATTGACTGAAAATTCAGGACTGAAAAATGGAAGTACAGTGCATAGTTATACTCTGAAAATAGCTGCCAGTAAATATCATGATGGCCGCCAACTTGGACAGCTTGAGAAGAAGATGAAACAAATTCATCATGTAAATGTTAGTCATGATGACTCTGGAACCTTCCTGATCACAGATGATACACGACATTCAGTCTAGGATAGAAAATCTTCCTTTGTAGGTTTATGGAGGCATCTGGAAGCTTACAGTTGAAAATAGAAATTCTGGAGTAAATCGGTTATTTATGTGATTCAGTGGGAATTTTCATTCTTATATTGTGGAGCATCAGTTTCTGAGTTATTTTTAAATCAAAACAAAATAGAGAAATACCTTTGTGAGTTTGAATATGTAATGGGCCATTTTTTTTTCATTTAAACCCTTTTTCAGGTTGACTACAAATGATTATACAAATATGCCTACGTTGCTGTCTTAGAGGTGGTACTAAGATTTTCTGCCACTGTTGTCTTCCAGGATGTTTTATGACTATCCAGTCTACCATCATAAGATTTCTCCCATCCTAATACTATCAAAGTCTAACCCTGGCTAGCTTTTTGAGATCAGTAAAGACTAGGTTGATAAGGAATAAACCTTATTAAACAGGGTGGCCTTGTTGTTTGTTACTGCATTAAATGCCATATGATTTGAGTTTAATATTGTGCAATATGCAAATCCAGCCACTATGTTTGAAGGTTATATTTTATATAGCTTAGCATGATTTGTAAACTAAGCCAATTATGATTTCAGCAAACCAATCTAATCCAGGGGTGAAATGCTCCTGGTTCAGACCAGATCGGGTGATCTGGTAGCGATTGTGGCAGGTGGTTCGGAGAACCAGTAGCGATGGCGGCGTGAGGCTCTGCCCACCCACCTGGGTGTCGTTACCAGGAAGTAATGCGTTTTTTACCCTCTGTGCATGCTCAGAAGATTTTGTCCATGCGGAGAGGGTCTGTGCGTGCATGTGATGCACACGGCACGTGCACTTCTGAACTGGTAAGGAAGGTAAGTAGATTTCACCCCGATATAATCCAAGTTTTTTCTTTCAAGATCAACTAAATTGGCAAGCATATGTTGTTATTCAAATAGACCTTGACTCTGGGAATTACAAGATACATCCATTAATTTTCTTGACAGTAATATAGAAATAGTTTGTCACTATCTTCTTCCAGGACTTTTTTTGGGGAGATTTCTTAGCCTAGTCTACAGTTCTGGGATTTCTTGATGGTCTTTTATCAAAGTACTGATATGGTCCCACTGAACTGTTTAGGGAGTTAAGGAGAGACTGGTGCTATCACCTATTATGATCTTTTCCAAACCTGGTCTAGATTGATTTTTTTAAAAGATAAAAAATCACAGCCTTTGAGCACAGATCTTTTATGTATGGTTCAATGTTTCATTACTCAGCATCCTCATCAAGACAACATATTAGAGAAAAAATATTACTGAGAAAATACATGCTCCCTTAACACATAGAAAGCTAAAGGTTTTAGATTTTAACAGCATAGGAAGGTCGGTACACTGGATCCATAATTGAAAATGTTAAAAAGCAAAAAGATTATTATGGAAAACAATAACAGCAAAACCACTTGCTTTTCATTCCTTGCTGGTTCTTGAATGAAAAAAATTGGCATTCCTGGGAGGGTTTATATTGTTACATATTTTTACATTCATATTTTTATTTTATTTTCAGTACGGAGTAATTTGTTTATTCTATAATAAGCAGAAAATGGTTTGATTTAAGTGACAAAGTATTATTGAGCTTGAAGTTTTATTAATTACAATGAGTTATATTCTGTCTTTCAGAATAACCATTCCCTCAAATGGCTTACCAACAGCACAGAATATAGAAAATAAAAATACAGTAAATATCATTTTAAAACAAACTCTTAGGATTCTTGCTCCAGGGCAAACACCAGTAATAATAGAACATATTGCCTGCATTTTAAAATATTGGTTCCAGAAAATAAGGAATATGTAACTTTTTAAAAAATAGACCCTTGAAAATTTATGATAAGGAGGGTACTTGTGAAGGAGCTATCTGATGCAGGGAATTCAATGTATTTTGAGATCCGTTGGTTTTTAAAGTTAGATAGAAGGCTTCAGTTCTGAAGATATAAATCCGTTAACTGTATGTATGTATGTATGTATGTATGTATGTATGTATGTATGTATGTGTTTATTTATTTTTCATTTATTTAATATGCTGCCCATCTCACTATCCAAAGCAACTCTGGGCAGCTTACACTGTCATAAAATAATAAATATAAAAGCATTGAG
The DNA here is from genome assembly GCA_012654045.1 of Ptyas mucosa. Classification (NCBI taxonomy): domain Eukaryota; kingdom Metazoa; phylum Chordata; class Lepidosauria; order Squamata; family Colubridae; genus Ptyas; species Ptyas mucosa. The sequence continues at coordinate 28,224,045 of WNWU01000011.1, read as the reverse complement.
TTTTCGGAGAGGGGTAGCATATAAATTGAATTAATTAAATTAAATTAAATTAAGATTAGCAATAAAACCAAGAGCATAAATGGTAGAGGAGTGGACTCTTGTCTTTCGTTCCACCAACTGCCTTTAGCATAGTGTGACCCCCATTGGGGTGTAAGTTGACTTACAACTTTTCATTTAGTGATGGTGCTGAAGTTACAGCAAAGTTACAATGATGCTGAAGTTACAATGGCACTGAAAAAAGTGACTTCTGACTGGTTTTCACACTTGCAGTATCCCCATGATCACGTGATCAAAATTCAGATGCTTAGCAACTGGTATGTATTGATGATTGTTGCAGTCTCCCAGGGTCATGCGATCACCTTTTGCAACCTCCTGAGAAGCAAAATCAACGGGGAAGCCAGATTCGCCTTACAATTGTGCTACTGACTTAACAACTGCAATGATTCACTTAACAACTGTGGCAAGAAAGGTCGTAAAATGGGGCAAAACTCACTGAACAACAGTCTCGCTTAACAACAGAAATGTTGGGCCCAACTGTGATCATAAGTCAAGGACTATCTGTACACATTTTGTCTCTCAATTGCTGGCCTGCTAGCAGTAGTATCCAAAGTCGGACCAGTCTTGTTGTGAAATAATGTTGTGTCCAGGCAGCTGGGTTCTCCTTTGCTTAAATAAATGGTGACTGAATATATCACTCTTCACTCAAGGCCTAGATGGTACTAATTTTCTTGTATTTGGAATCCATTTATTACAGTCTGCTTATGCTGACTTAAATTAGGTAGAGATAAATTGTCAAGTATCATGCATGAAGGCATGTTTTAGGTTTTGTATGGTTTCCTCAAGCAGCTTTGCCAAATTTGTTTCTAATTGACCTATTTCATGAATGCATGCATATATACATACATACATACATACATAAATACAGTATATGCATGTCCTCCATTTCCAATGCCTATTCTTAAAGCAGAGCAGGCAGGAGGAAAACAGCCCCAGAATTGAAGACCAGCAAAGGAATGAATTGTCCCTTCCTTACTGATACATAGAGATGTGGTGGCTCAGTGGCTAAGAGGCTGAGCTTGTGGAACTGTTGGCAGTTCAGTGGTTCGAATCCCTAGTGCCGCATAACAGGGTGAGCTCCCATTACTTGTCCCAGCTTCTGCCAACCTAGCAGTTCGAAAGCACATAAAAATGCAAGTAGAAAAATAGGAACCACCTTTGGTGGGAAGGTAACAGCATTCCGTGCACCTTTGGCGTTTAGTCATGCCGGCTACATGACCACAGAGACATCTTCGGACAGCGCTGGCTCTTCGGCTTTGAAACAGAGATGAGCACCGCCCCCTAGAGTCGGGAACAATTAGGACATATGTGCGAGGAGAACCTTTACATTTACCTTTTACTGATACATTCCTATCTCTGCCACAGCTGATTTTATCCTTGCCACTCACAAACTCCACCTACCTTAGATCTGACTGGGTTTCTTTAACCTTAGTTCATGTGTTAGCATGTCAGCATTCACAAATGAAGGCAGATGGAAACCAGTGCAAGAAATTCCCTCTTCACTAAGCAATGTGTTTCAATCAGCACATCGTTTGCTTCAGAGTGAATTTATCCTGCGAGATCTGCAAAGCAAAATGAATCTTCGGACCTATAACATACAATATTTGAAAGTTCTTTGACAAAACAAGAATGAACAAGAGGACCTGTTGTAGTGGGAAAGAGAGTATTATTATTCTAAAATAATTGTTGGCATATAGAGCTTCTTTTTCTAAGGCTCATATCATGTTGTTTTGATGTAGTAGATGCAATATATCCCATCAGGATGAGTCATCTTGCGAATGCCAATGCCACTAAGAATGTGGTCCTCCATGAACCTATTTACTCTCCTTTCAATACCTTCTGAAATGGTAGTCCTCAATACATCAAAAAGCAGCCAATTCTATAGTTCAACTCACCTTTGCATAAATGTACAGTCAGATATTTTTATTCTTACTGTTGTATCTCAGAATATCTAGAGGGCTTCAAAAGATGGCTGGATCATTCCCCCATGCCAGACTTTTGTGATTAAAAATGGGAGCCTGCACATACTTTTGTGCACTTGATAAGATGGAATCAGTAAATCACTGAGTTCACGAGACAATTAATAGAATGGTACAAATCAGTGCCTGATATTTTCAGCAGTGGAGTTTGTGATGATTTTGGAACCAGCTGGTGTGGATGAGATTTGGAAAAAGGTGAGAAAACAGGTGGGGTGGGAGGAGCCTCCTAGCTTCCCACAATGTATTTCTGTGATGCAGAAGTTGCGTTGTACTTCCAAATTCAGGAAAGAATTGATACCTGCTAAAAAGCCATCTGGGCTCCATCGTGGAAAATGATCTCTGAAGTTAAAGCACTCCATTCAGAGGTGGCTGAGGGAGAAGTTAAGCTAGATGAAGTGAGGGAAATTGTGTTTCATATCATCCTGGAATAATGTCCCAGGAGGTCACAGGATTGCAGTGGAGGAAAATCATGGTATGAAAAGAATATGTGAAACAAAAGATGCCTTTTGTTATTTATGTTATTTACGGTTTCTGGCAAGGCTCCTGTATCTAGGAAAGTTGTGTGAGGTGCACATTTTGCCATAATCACATTTCTGCAGCAAAAGCTACAGATGTTGGTATTCTGTTTGTAATGCAGCTGTTTGAAGCACAAAATCCCTGTCAGATTGAAATGCGAGTCTATCCTTCTCTTGTTAGCCAAACAGCACTGGGGAGTTGAGAAGGGCGCACTGTGGGTAGCCCCTCCTGTTCTTTGAAGCCTCTTGTTAAAATCGACTCTGGCAAGCCTGCCTCGAAACTTTTGCCTGTCCTGCCTTCCCTCTGTTACACCCCAGCTAAATAAAACGTAATTGACTCAAAGTTAACTCCAAACATTTGACTATCGCTCTCCCTCCTTTCACCCTTCTTGTCTCTCTCTATTATTCACTTTTAGAATACACCTTCCTCCGGGAAAGGAACTGGCTCTTGCTTGTATGTACTGAGAGAACAGAATAAAATAATAGCGATGCTAGTTGCCTTTTCAACTTTGCTGTCAAACAGTAACATTTTATTTCATTTGCCTAGAAGCCTTTAACCTGTCTTTCTGTCCTTCATCCCCCCCCCCCATCTTGTGTTTCGTAATTCAGGTTTTATAAGTACAACAAAAGAACTTAACATATCAGAAAGTTTTAACTATTCCCATGTTTAGCGGTGAGGCCACTGGAGAAGAGACATTAGAGAAAAGAAACGGGAGAGATGCCTATGGAGATTCTCAGTCATCCAGGTCATGGTGGGTCCCTAAAGTGCTTTTTCAAGAGGCAATTGGACTTTCTGGTTTTTCTTTGAACTCATTTTGCTTCTCAATCCAAGAAGCTTCTAATTGGATGATGGGGAATGAAAGGAGGTATACTCCTTGCAGACAGCTGTTCACTTGCATTCTTTTAGTGAACCATTAAGGCCACCTTCAAACCAGCAGTATTAAAAGAAGAGGTCATCAAAATTGAATAGACCGAGGGAAAGGGATATGCACCATCTATCTCCAATCTGCAACACAGTCCTTTCAACAGTTCCAAGAAGGCTCCACACACATTTGCACCAATGAGGTGACCCTGATGACACACATAAATCTCCAGGTAGCCTTAACAACTCACTAAAAGAATGCAAATGACCAACTGTCTGTAAAGTGTATAAATCCTTCCATTCCCCCACCATCCAATCAGAGCTGAAGAAGCTTCTTGGATGAGAAGTGAAAGGTCTTCAAAGAAAAACCAGAAAGTCCAGTTGCCTCTTGAAAAAGCATCTTTGGGACAAATGGGAGAGATGTAATTTCATCATGTCCAACATGTGGGCTGATAGCAGAAGATCAAATTCCTTTGTAGAAAAATGAAAGGGATGGGATTCTCCATTTCAAATATTTTCTGAGCCAATTTTGTTGTAGAATAGATAACATGCTCTTGGACCAACCACATGAATCCCCTAACCCCACTTTTCAGATGAGTTCAGTTATGCTACCTGGTACAGGTAAATCCTCAACCTATGACCACAATGGAGTTTAACATATCTGTTGCTAATCAAGACAGTTGCTAAGTGAATTTTGCCCCCTTTTAATGATCTTTCTTGCCACAGTTGTTAAACGAATCACTGCAGTTTTTAATAACACAGTTGTTAAGTGAATTTGGCTTCCCTGTTGACTTTGTTTGTCAAGTCGCAAAAGGTGATCACATGAACCTAGGACACTGCAATCGTCATATATATGAACCAGTTGCCAAGTGTCCACATTTTGATCACATGACCATGGGGATTCTGCAACAGTTGTAAGTGTGAAAAGTGTTCATAAGTCACTTTTTTCAGTTCTACTGTAACTTTGAATGGTCACTAAACAAATGATTGTAAGTTGAGGACTAGCTATATCAGTGGGAAGAATTCCTGAATTTGATGATGGCTTCCTGTCATTTTGAGGTGGTGAACACATGGAAAGTCTAACGTAAATGTTAAATAGGCTTGGCCTAATTAATTAAAATCCACTCCTCAGAACCTAGCCCCACCCAAAAATATAATGAGATCCCACCTCTTTGGCTTTGTCATCTCATCCAGTCATCAAGAGGTTCTGCAGAACTGCATCTTTAGACTGAATTACTATTGGTTTCCTCAAGCTTCTACTATTTTATATGGTTATAACACCAGTGATCTAAGAAACTTCAGGGCTGGTTCTCAAACAAGCTACATGAAAAACATAATGTAGACCTCCTATGCGTCTGCCATTCCAGAAGGCCAGATCAGAAATTGCACCTTGGAATGAAGATTGGGTACTCACCCCTTTTCCTGAACATCTACGAATGATCATGGCCATGGTAAAGGATAAGTAAGATACACTTTTGCTCTCCCCTCTGCCCACATTAGTGATGTTTTAGAGTGATTTCTTTGAACCTGATGGTTATCTCCCATGATAGATTTCTGTGAATAGGAGGGATGCAGCTAGAAGGAATGCACAAACAGATAAAATATTCAAATGCTCCTCTGTCTAAGAACAACAGTTCTTCTCTCTGACATGCAAGTTTTCCATAGATAGAAATGCAGGGAAATAGTCAAGCGTGCAATTGCCTGCCTCTGCTTAGAAACAATTGTATCTCAGGAGAAATGTAACACATCGCTTGTTTCTTACTAAGGAAGGGAAGAGATCTATTATTCCAGGGCCTCCCCAATATAAACTCATGCTGGACTTCACTTGTTCATATCAGTGATGGGAGGCAGCACCATTTATAGAATTGATGCCCTGCTTCTGGTGTAGTGAAAAGAAGGACTAGAGGCGATGTGATAGTAGTGTTTCAATATTTGAGGGGCTGCCACAAAGAAGAGGGGTGGGGGGTCAACCTGTTTTCCAAAGCACCAGAAGGCAAGACAATGGATGGAAACTAAAGAAGGAGAGAAGCAACCTAGAACTAAGGAGAGATTTCCTAATAGTGAGAACAATTACCCAGTGGAACGGATTGCCTGCAGAAGTTGTGGGCGCCCCATCACTGGAGGCTTTTAAGAAGAGACTAGCCAGCCATTTGTCTGGAATGGTATAGGGCTGTGATGGCGAACCTATGGCATGCGTACCACAGGTGGCACGTGGAGCCATATTGGTGGGCACGCGAGCTGAGCTCCAGTGCAGATGCGTGCACCGGCCAGCTGATTTTCAGGCCTTCTGGGCCCACCAGAAGTCAGGAAACACGCTGTTTCTGGCCTCCGGAGGGTCTCTGGTGGGACCAGAAGGCCTGTTTTTCATTCTCCCCAGGCTTCAGAGCCTTTCTAGGAGCCTGTGGAGAGTGAAAATGGCTTTCCTCACCCCCCTGGAGGCTGGAAATGGCCCGTTTCCTCACTTCCAGTTCTACCAGAAGTCCGGTGGCCCACCGTGACATCATGTGCCAAAAGCGGAGGGAGCATGGGGGGTTATGTGTGCATGTGCAGGGGACGGGGCACATAGAATTATGGGTGTGGGCACGCATGCATGCAACCCCCCATGCTCTCTCCACTTTTGGCACTCGATGGCAAAAAGGTTAGCCATCACTGGTATAGGGCCTCCTGCTTGTGCAGGAAGTTGGACTACAAGACCTCCAACGTCCTTTCCAACTCCGTTATTCTATTATTTTGCTGAAGGACTATTTTCCAGAAATTACCATGTTTTGGTTTTCCTTCAGTAAGTCAAAGCTCCCAAAACCATCCCCTTTCTCCCCAATTGATCACATGCTCCAATCAACGTCTGTTTCATCTCGACTTAGCCCCCCGACCACTCCTTCTCCAGATGCTGGACGCCCTGACCTTGACCAACAGGAAGAATGCAATTATGTCTACTAACCACCCCTCTCCTAAATCCCCTCTCCTACTTTCTCACACATGACGAGTTGGCAGCATTGAAGCTTCCGGCCTAATATGGCTTCCAAAACTGACAGTTAACTGTAATACTGCCTTCTCATCTCCATCAAAAGTGTCTTATTGTTCTGTCCCCGTCCTCCACATGCACAAACCCACACAGACAGTTGAGGGTTAAATAATTGGCACACACAAACGGTCCGTTATCAGAGGCTTGGCAGCTCTATGGGAACCGGCTGCCAAGTTCTTTACTATAACAAGAATGGGGGTGTTCCTCCACCAGATAACAAATGCAATACACACCGGCTGGGAAAAAACAGTCCAATTCACAATCCTTCAGCAGACTGAGGCTTTGCACCAAAGAAGCTTGTAAGAATTAACTTTGTCCATCACAGAATCTAAACGGCCACCCCCCTCCTTTATATAGCCTGTGGGGTGTGGTCCAGTGACTCAGCTTAATCCCTGGCACGCCTCCTCCTCTGCTGTGATCGTTTAGCACACCGACGCTGACGTGGGTCCAGCCACAACTTATCTCCCTCATCACTCTCCGACCGATTGGAGACACCTGGCTCCTGGCCAATCTCCTCTCCTTCGGCCGACACCTGAGGAATTGTCAGAGAGGAGGGGCCGGGGGAGGGAGGCCTGGCCAGCTTCTCTCCTTCATGTTCGGAGCCTTCTTCCTCCAATACGATGGGCTCGGGGGTCGGAGCCACAACACTTATGAACAATGATCACTGAATGATCACTGAACAGATTATGCCTTGTGGTCAAACAACATTTCTGGAATCAAGAAGTCTGCATGCCAGTTGAGTCACCTTGTTGAAACAGGATGGCTTCAGTCAAGTTAGTAAATCCTGGCTCAGATAACTTGAAAACAAAGAAGAGGAAAATATTTCTGACTGCTCAGAAGTCTGGTTCCAGTCTATAAATCTGTACCCTGCCCCCTGTAAACACAGCCTGCTTTCTCTCGGCATAAAACATCCAATGCGGGCTGCTGTTTGATTAAAATAATAAAGCTGAACCAAGGTTGTTTTGTCTGCTTTTTCCCTTTCCTCTCTGATCTCCCCACTGAAAAATGCATAGAAGGCAACAGATGTTTCAACTTTGTAGCTTGAACCTTTCTCAGCTGTTTGAAGATTTGATGTAACATTCTTTGAACATCAGTTTCAGAGACCATTCTCTTGGTAATGGTTGCCATGCAGAATTCATAATTAAAGAAGTTTCTAAGAGGTGATGGCGAGTTTTGCAAAATTGTATTTCATTAATTTGTTTAAACGTATTTAATGTGATGAGAGAGAAATGGTTTTATCCACAGAGAAGAGGCTCCTTGTCACTTCTCCCTACTGGGGATTAATCAAGCAGACACATCCAGACTTTTCTATCAGGACCTCTTGGAAAATGTCAAAGATGGTACTTGTTATCCATTTATTTAAAAAAGTATTTGTATTACAAATAATTGATATATCAGAATCTGCATCTTAATTTACTGGAGTCAGTTAATTAATCCTAAAAGGTTAATCAAATAAAGGATGCTCACTTTCGCGTAATTAATATACTATTAAACCTTGTTTGCAATACAGATCAAACTTGTTTCAGTGAATGTTGATAAAAATCACTAACCCGAATTCATTTTTCTGTACAATTCTCTGACAGTGGGACTGCAAGAGCTGGGCTTTTTTAAAAAAAATCCAGGTGAGTGGTCATTTGGCATTTTGCAGCTCAGATCTGATGGCCCTACAAGAAGGAAACTTTATTTCTTTCATGCTGAAAAGGTTTATGCTCTTATTCTTCAGGGCTCCAGCTTCCTCTGCAGGTTTTGTAACAGGGTCATGGATCATAGCACACAGAGGCTTACCTTGGTCTCTCAAGCTGATCTTCTAGACTTTTTTTCCTTTTTTTTTTGGTAATGATTTCAATTTTTTAATTAGTGCTGCAAAATCTGGGTACATAATATTATAATGGGTGGGCTCTCTTAAAATGATTCTGCTCCTCAGGTAATGTACATTCTTTTCCAGGTTTAAGATACTTAATTGGGATTTCTCCAAAGCTGAATGTCCAACCAATTGACAGATTCAATTTTTTTAAAAGCAAAGGACTAACCCTGATAGCCCACTCAGATTTTCCATTGATGGAGGAAAGCAGCAGAAGCACAAATGAACTGTTCTTTCTGTATATAGGATGCATCTGGTCAGAAGAAATAAGGCTGTAGAACAAAGGGCTAATGAAAATGCAGGCATATCTTCAGAAACCACAGAGAAGGACTCAGATCAGGGGTGCTATTCAGCAGGTTCTGACAGGTTCTGGACAACTGGTAGGGTAAATTTTGAGTAGTTTGGAGAACCGGCAAATACCACCTCTTGCTGGCCCCAGAGTGGGATGGGAATGGGAATTTTGCAGTATCCTTCCCCTGGAGTGGGGTGGGAATGGAGATTTTGCAGTGTCCTTCCCCTGCCACACTCATCAAGCCATGCCCACCAAGCCACGCCCACAGAACCGGTAGTAAAAAAATTTGAATTTCACCACTGACTCAGATGATTCCATGAATGTCTTAATTAGAATATAGAAGAATACCAAGAGTATACCAAAAGAAAATGTAATTTTTTAACAAGAGTCTTTACCAAGAAACAATGTCTTCTGAAAATACTTCCAAGAAAGTAAGATTTCCAAGTAAATAAAAATAGGTTTTCAGCTTTACCTGGCAATGAAACAGCCAATCTGCATCATTAAACAAAACACATTTGGGAGGAAAAAATGGTGCCCTGAGGACAAAGGCAAATTTTAAGCACTGGGATATATCCATCTTGCTCAAACCGCAATCAATATCTTTAAAAGGTATGTTTGCATACTTTCTTTTCTAACCACATTTGGAAATTGTTTATTAACTGTATTGACAATTCAACTGCATTGACAAGCCTGAAAACAACGAGTCATCCTTAATGAAAGTAAAATGTAACTACAAGTTTAAGAATTTTAAAAAATGAAACAAATAGCAAACTTAAAGACTTTGAAATAAGATTTTGGAATTAATTATAAGAATCCTTCTTATGGAAAAGTTGAGACTTGTTTTGAACATAAAAGAGGAATAATTTCAAAAAATGGATATTAGAGGAAACTAAAAATTTTAATTAAAGGAGAAGAATATATAAACCTGATTATCAACTATGGAATGACACAAAATATTAATAACATTGGAAATGTTGAAGGATACTTTTGAAAAATGGAATCAGAACTTAATATTAACAGTATCAATAGCAATGCTTCTGTGGATAGACTATCTCTGAAATATGTTTTGAAAGAAATGGCAGAAGACATACAAATAAAGATTGTGTTTTTATTTGACAAGACACAGAGTTAACACTGAAAGTAAATCTATAAATGAAATTTCAAATTTCAAATTTCTTTCTTTCTTCCTTTCCTTTCCTTTCCTTTCCTTTCCTTTCCTTTCCTTTCCTTT
>WNWU01000011.1:28165931-28214216 GCA_012654045.1 Ptyas mucosa | reverse complement strand
TTCCTTTCCTTTCCTTTCCTTTCCTTTCCTTTCCTTTCCTTTCCTTTCCTTTCCTTTCCTTTCCTTTCCTTTCCTTTCCTTTCCTTTCCTTTCCTTTCCTTTCCTTTGCACTGTCTAGTCTTTTTTCTTTCTTTTAATTTGTATTAGTTTTTACTATTCAGATTCTAATCTTTAATTTAAAAAACATTGTAAAGTTGTAAGGGGCTGCATGTACAATCTTTTGTCCAATCTTTTTTAGTCCCATTGCAAGTCATTTGCAATGTGCCATTAGCAACAAAAGCAAAAGCAATAATAACCAAGTCATGCATTTAACTGGTGTTTGTTGATTTTTTTCCTCTCAAAGCTATAATTTGTGCTACTAACTCTCTCATGAAAGGCGATAGTCTCATTTTACATTTGCATCTTACCCGGTGACTTTTTTTTCCTATAGTGCTGGTTGATTGCTAACTGTTTTTCTTGTATTATTAGTTTTAAATGAATAGTGATTTTTCATTGATAAGCTAGAAGCTTGTGACTATATAGAGAAAAGAGGGCTGATGTTGCCCAGTGCAGATTTCCTCAGGCTAGCACATTTCTAAGGCATTGTAGCAGTGGTGGGTTTCAATTTTTTTTACTACTGGTTCTGTGGGTATGGCTTGGTGGGCGTGGCATGGTTTGGTGGGCGTGGCAGGGGAAGGATACTATAAAATCTTCATTCCCACCCCACTCCAGGGGAAGGTTATTGCAAAATCCCTATTTCTTCCCGATCAGCTGGGATTCGGGAGGCAGAGAATAGATGGGGGCAGGGCCAGTGGTGGGTTCCTCCCGGTTTGGCCCGGTTCTCCCGAGCCGGTAGCGGTGACGATATGATGTCACCGAAACCGGTTCTGTTCTCCCACCACGCCCCTGCACCCCCCCACCCCCTGCGTTATTCTTACCTTTTATTTGGCCCCACCCCCAATCTATTGCTGCCTCCTGAGTCCCAGCTGATGGCTGGAGGGAAAAAAACTGTTTAAACTGTAGGGCTTCAAAGGGCCGCCCTACAGCTGATCAGTGTTAAAAGAAAACAAATGAGTAGATCAGTGCCTGCAAAAAAAATGGTTAGACCAGTGCCTGCAAAAAATAAATGGGTAGACCGGTACAGCTCTGCAAGCAGTTAAAAGCCTGGTAGACCAGTACCTCTGCTAAATCCTAAATAATTGTCACATGACCATCAAACCACGCCCACAAAATAAGCCAAGCCCACAGAACCGGTAGTAAAAAAATTTAGAACCTACTCCTGGGCAGGGCCAGTCAGAGGTGGTATTTACCGGTTCTCTGAACTACTCAAAATTTCCGCTAATGGTTCTCCAGAACTGGTCAGAAACTGCTGAAACCCACCTCTGCATTGTAGTATGATTCCCATTATCTTTGACAGGGCATATCTTTCTAAACCTGGTGCCTTCTAAGAGACTAATCTCCCATCCTCCTCCAGCAAGCCATACCTTTCCAGAGAGTATTTCCTTAGCCTAACACTCTTCTGAGAGATTGTGCTGTACTTAGTTTCATTATCCACAGGCAGCCTCGATGGTCTAAAGAGAAGTTGGCTTGATAAATATTCCAATGGGAGAACACCAGGGAATAGAGGCTATATTGGGAAGTTGAACAATTTTATGGAAGAAAGGTGATAACAAGCCATTTCTGCAGTTTCTTTCCACACAGAAAACGGCATGTTTGAATCTATGTAGTCATCAAAAGCCAAGTTCAATTCAAAGGTGTTATCTTCCTAATGAAGATCTAATTAACCACCGTGGCTATAATACAGCATTGCTGCATATATTCACCCAGGCCTCATAACGTGATTCCGTTTTTCCAGATGCACTTTTACTAGTGAATGTTATAAATTATAACCAGATATTCCTGCCTTATCTTTTCACATGGTCCTTAGATTAGGAGAGAGTGTTTGCACCACCGTGTCACCACAGGAGGGTCAAGGCCAAGTTTGGGTTTGAACCTGAATCTTGAGAGTCCTGGTACAAACTCCCACAGCTACATTGGTATGCTTCAGTTCAGAATGCATTGAAAATATGGAAGTTAGATTTCTAATCTCAACCCACTGTTTTGGATTTAGCCTTTTATCTGAATGCTGGCCTTTACAACAATTAATTCCTAATTCCCACAGGACAGTAAATAACAGTGTCCCTTTCCAGTCATTAAGCTTCAATTCATCTTTTCCTGTCACTTTTGTCCTCTCTCCACTGTGGACACAGTTCATACATGGAGTGACCGTTAACCACATCTGATACATCAACAGAGAAAATTACGGTTTCACGACTGTGACTGAATTTCATGTATGGCGAGGCACAGGAGAAGCATCTTGGGAATCTAATCTAAGCAGACAGATTGAGGTCAGAGAGTCAAACAGACATAGAAGGGAGAGAGGAATGAAAGAGAAAGAAAAGCTGAAAGAGAAGATGGCAAGTCCCTTGGAGGTTCTTCTGTTCTTTTTTTTACTGCATACCAATTTAGTCATGGGGGGGGGGCACCGCCAACTACACAAAAGCAACCAAAAACTCCAAGCACTAGCTTCAGCGAAAGACCCGGAATGACAGCATTTAAAATATTCAGAGCAACACACCATGGACGCTATGTTCTTGCCTTCTAGAACATTTTGCCTTTTTTCAGGGTTCGCATTCACTAACCAAGCAGTAACTGCTGATAAAGGATGCTGTCAAAGATATATTATTGATAGCGGTCAGGAGGGGAAAACACTATTAAAATATACTGTCGGTTTAAGACTTGATATCCAGTCTTTATTCCCACCATTCAAAGAAATAGCTTTTTCAATTTCAACTACGGTCATTGAACCTCCACCACAATCGTATCTGTACAAATATCCAGGGAAGCAGGTATATGCTAATTTGTTTTCTCAACTTACCAGTGTTTGTCTGGGCAATCTCAGGAGAATCAACATGAACTCAGCCTTATGCTCAAAGAAAGCCTCGAATTACATCTTTGCTATTGATTTAAGTTAAAAAGAGTCAACTTCTGTGTGAATTTCTTTTTGGGGGGGTGGCGTGTTACCTTTGGCTTTCCTCATTTTTAATTTTTTATTAGGACTAGAGGCTCCAAGTGATGGAAGAGGTTTAGGGCTTATTTGAATCTCAAACAGAACCTAATTCAGGGATTTTTCAGAAATATCCTTTCTGTGTGTTGCATGAATACTAGATAATAGAAGCAAAAACCCCCCCCAAAAACTTCCTGGTATTCCAGGAGGTATTCCAGGAGCGCTCCATGGCTTGGGACCTGGGTATTTACGAGACCGCCTTTTGCCACCGATAGCCTCCCATCGACCGGTACCCTCCCACAGAGAGGGGCTCCTCTGGGTGCCGTCGGCTAGGCAATGTCGGCTGATGACCCCCAGGGAAAGAGCATTCTCTGTGGGGGCCCCTACCCTCTGGAATGAGCTGCCCCCGGAGATTCGTAGGATTCCCGACCTTCATACCTTTCGTAGCGCCCTAAAAATATTATTATTCCAACAAGAAGGGCTGGCCTAAATAATAATAACATTTTACTATTTTAATAGGTTGTTTTATTAGAGTTTTTTTGGCCAATTTATTTAATTGTTTTAAATTGCTTTTAATTTTTTTATATTGTCATGGTTTTATTTTTGGCTGTACACCGCCCTGAGTCCTTCGCGTGAAAGGCGGTATAGAAATTCAATAAAATAAATAAATAAATAAATAAATAAATAAATAAATAAATAAATTCCTTGAGTGACGGTGCCCTTGTAGACACAATATTACCACCTTATTTAATAACTGCCAGCTGTATGCCAGCTGCAAACCTTTTCCACACTGTAGCCACCCTCAGTTTTACATGTAAGTTTTCTTGACTCGCAGACTTTTATTGGGCCGTCCCCATCAGGTATGATAAAGACTTTCCCAAAGTGCAATTCCTTCTTTTAAAAACAAGGTTTATAATTGCTCAATTTTTATTAAATGGTATGCTCCAGATAGAGGGCTCTTTTATCCTGTAACGTGAAAACTGTTCCCTGTGGGGATAAGTAAGTCTATTTATCGTTCCCCATTCAGCACGATGGTTATCCTCCACTTAATAGTTAAATCTATCCCCCACTTTTCATAGCAGTAGAATCATTAGGCAGGGGCATAGGTTTTTATTTAATAATTTGTTACCAGTATGTCAGAAACTGCTTCTATCCCCCTAGGAAAAAGTTAAAATGGAACTGTCTGTGAAAAGTTAGGCATTCTAAGAGACTTTTGATATCTAACCCTTACCTGTCAACAGTAACAGCACAATGTTTGTGACCCTGCGGGAAAATCAGCCATATATAATAGGCTGTGCATCAGTCATACCACACACAAAAACCTTTTGGGAGATGCCATTATATCTATGAGGGAATTCGTTCTCATTCTTTCTATGTTGTGTAACTGTGGCTGAAACTGTAACTAAGAGAGGTTGCACTTGTGCTCCTCCATAACCAGAAAAACCAGAGAAATAAGATAGAAGCAATCATGTGCTGATTCTGTGGTTGTAAGATCATCCCTTTCCCCAGCTCACTGCATGGTTGGCATACGGATGTTAAAAAAAGTTAACTCCCCCCCCTTTTTATTTTTTGAATGTAAGAATAGTAAGTGGTCTTAAGCCTGAGTGGCGTAGGAGGCTAATGCCTCCTGCTAAGGCAGCATTTAACATCCAGCTGCCTGCAATTACTGCGAGTTCAATTCTCACCAGGCTCAAGGTCGACTCAGCCTTCCATCCTTTCTAAGGTGGGTAAAATGAGGACCCGGTTTGTGGGGGCAATAAGCTGACTTTGTATAAAATATACAAAAGTATGAAGGCTATTGCTTAACCCATTGTTAGCTGCCCTGAGTCTCCGGAGAAGGGCGGCATATAAATATAAATAAATAAAATAAAAAAAAGTGGTCAAATCATAATGTCAGATTTGCCAGCACATCGCTTCAGCCCTGCTTTGGTTTGACGGCATCCTCCCATGAAAGAGGGAAGGGAGGAGTAAGGAGATATAGGGAGGGGGTAGATGACAGGATGACAGGAATCAGAGGTGCCAGCCTGGAGCAAAGCCTGGCGGATCCAAGGACACAAGCATGAGAATGGAATGCAAACCCCCTCCAAAGAATGCAAACGGCCACCAACTGTTACCAGAACAATTAGTTTGAATATCATTGGACATTTACAAAAGTGGTTATGATACTGGGTTTGTTGGTTGGAAAGTTAGCAGCCCAGGTTCAAGACCCAAGCCCTGCATGATAGGGTTCTCACTCAGTTCCTGCCAACCTAGCAGTTCAAAAGCATGCAAATGCAAGTAGCTTAATAGGTACCATTTTGGTGGGAAGGTTACAGTGCTTCATGAAACCATGCTGGCCACATGACCATGAAACATCTTCAGACGGTGCTGGATCAATGGTTAAAGAAACAGAAATGAGCACTGCTCTATGGTCGGCTATGACTAGCTGAGTAAAATCAGGGGATTTTACTTTTCCTTACTGTCCTTTACCTTTACACATCCCTACTTAGAGAAATCTTCCTCTACTCCATAGTTCCTCTTCTCCTTCCCTTCCCTTCCTCTCCAGGAAAAAGGAACTGAGATTGCTTCTTATTTCTCATTACATTCTCATTCTCAACCTTGCTGTGGATAGTAAGACCATCTCTCCCATATTCCTGGCTTTCCTTTTCTCCCAAATGATTACACGTGAGAGAAAACTGTTCATGATAACGTAGTGGCCTCTCCTTACAGTTACACCACAGGAACAGTTTTCCATGAGGCAGGATTCTGCCCCATCAGTTGCAGTATTCTCTGGAAAAGGTAGAGGCTACTGGGGTACTGAGACAGATACTGGCATGGGGCAGATGGAAATGGAAAGGACTTGGGAAAGGGAAAGAAAAAGGGGCTTAATGTACTTCATCAAATCAATCAAATCTCTATCCTGTCTAGTTCCCTTTCATCTATGTTGCTCTCACTCAACTCAACCACTGAGGCAGACATCAAGCAGGTTGTGGGGCTTACCCTCATCCAGGACAGGATATGATAGGATGTGGTGGAAAAGGAGCCTTGGTGGTGCAATGGACTAAAGTGCTGTTAAATAGCACTTAGCTGCCAGCTGCCTGCAATTACTGCGAGTTCAAATCTCACCAGGTGCAAGATTGACTCAGCCTTCCATCCTTCCGAGGTAGGTAAAATGAGGACCCGGATTGTGGGGGCAATAAGCTGACTTTGTATAAAAAAGAACACTGCTTAGGGGGGGGGGGGGCGAAAGCCCTACTAAGCAGGTATATACAAAAAATATGAAGGCTATTGCTTAACGCATTGTAAGCCGTCCTGAATCTCCGGAGAAGGGCGGCATATAAATCGAACCAATAAAATAAATAAATAAATGTGCTGTTTCAGCATCTGCAAGCAAGAGGAAGGCATGCTTGGTCAGCATTACCACTACAGCTAAGTGAGATAGGAATATCAGCAAGCAGGTACAGACCTGCAAATTTTACATTTCTCCCTTCGCCTCCCAAAATCTAATGCAAAGCAGGAATGTGCCAAACAACAATTTACACAATTTGTTCTGGGTGAATTTCATTTCTCTGGGTATCTAACTTTATGCAGCTATTAGCATTTTTAAAAATCCATGCTGAAGATTTCTTGCTATATACAAAATCTTTCTCTAAGACTAGAAGAAAAAACTCACCTGTATTGCACTGAGTAAAGTCCCTGGCCAAGTCCCCTTGAAAGGCAAGAGGCCACTGGCACTAAGCAGACTGCATCATCTGGCTGGTGTGGGCCAAGTTCCATCACATGGAATTGAAACATAAACATGGAAAGGGAACACCAAAACAGAGAATCCCTACTTGATGTTTGCTCTCTTCCTCTTTGTCTGTCCATATCATCTTATGCCCGCTCCATTCTTTGTTTCTCTGCATAGCAGCCAAAAGAGCTGTGGGAGGTTTGGGGAGGATTTCTAGAGAATCTGTGTTGGGTCAAGAGTTCTGTTTGGGCTTCTATGAGACAAGAAGATTCCGTGCCAATAGAGTTCTGTCAGACCCACAATCTGGCTGGGAAAAGGGAGAAGATAGAGTTTGGACCAGAGCTGATAGCAAAGTCATGGAATAACCAGCAAGGCAGACTACATGCCTGTGGTGTCAGAGGATTATGAGCTGTGGTGGTGCAGTGTTTAGAATGCAGTACTACAGGCTACTTCTGCTGACTGCTGGCTGCCAGCAGTTGGCAGTTTGAGTCTCACCAGGCTCAAGGTTGACTCAGCCTTCCATCCTTCCAAGATCAGTAAAATGAGGACCCAGATTGTTGGGGACAATATGCTGACTCTGTAAACCACTTAGAGAGGGTTGAAAAGCATTGTGAAGTGTTTTAGATATAAATCTAAATGTTATTGCTATTGCTATGTTTTTGCTATTATACCTCCTCAACCCCTAGAGCTGAAAATGCCATCCACATATCATCCTAACACTTCCATGACTAAGTCTAATCAAGGAAACTAATCAAGCAGACAAGCAACCTGGAATTGAGGAGAAACTTCCTAACAGTGAGAACAATTAACCAGTGGAACAGCTTGCCTCCAGAAGTTGTGGTGCTTCATTAGGTTTCATGGAGGTTTTTAAGAAGAGACTGGACAGTCACTTGTCTGAAATGGTATAGGGTCTCTTGCTTGAGCAGGGGGGTGGACTAGACGATCTCTAAGGTCCCTTCCAACTCTATTCTGATTGATTGATTGATTGATTGATTGATTAGATATTTTAGTGCAAATTGGATTCATCCTGAACATCTAGCTTACTTTTCTTAATGGTAGTTTCCCTTATTTATCTTTGAATTTCTTAGAATTTTTGATCCTTGAAGTTAGTGGTATCACAGGAGGGGGTACAGAATTATAAAAGTAATGTGTTATTGCGATGTAATCCTTCCTTTTCTACATGCATTATGATGTCACATAATATAGTAGGTTTCAATTAATGTCAAAGCAATGTTTACTGCCTTTATGTTCTCTCTCAAGCCATCTTTTTAAAATGGGGCTGACCTGGCCAAAAGTAAGAAATGCCAGAAGTTGTAATTTAGCTCCAGGCTTGCAAATTACAGCAGCCTTTGGGGGGGGGGGGGGGGGGGTTTGGGGGGGGGTGTTGTGCAACATTTTGATCAGAAGTAAACCTAATTGAATTCAATAAAATTAACTCGTAAGCAAATGTGTAGGGTTGCAGACTTAGTGACTATATTTAGTGCTTCCAGATTTCTTCTCAACCCGGTTTCTGTTTTTGAAGTTTTTTTTAAAAAAACTGAATGGCTTGCTTATTTCTCAGCCTTGCATTGCAATAAAAATTACTCTTAATTCTTCTAAGCTACTTGCCAGCCTGGAATCTAAAGCTTCAAAGTTAACACAGTTGGTAGCAATATTGGGATCACTGAAGTGGATATAAGCATCTGTCCCAGCAAGTAAAATTATTCCATTCCTCTTTCCCTTCAGGACAGCCTGTTTACAAGATAAAGCTTAAATGGCAAGTGTTGTCTTCTGGGACCCTGAGAGCCATGCCATCATTATCTCACAGAAGCCCTTCACATTCTCTTCCTCATAAAGAAATAGGATAGAAGTGGGAAGCAGAACTCAAAATATGAATGGACTGCTATTACCATAGCTTTGTCCATAGATTTCACTGAGCCTATTATTGGGGCTCAATTGAGACTGGGGCTCATGTCTTACGGAGGCCATTTTATAATTGTTCCTTTGATGAATATGGTGAAGATCTGAGGTACTTGTATAATAAAGGCAGAAAGCTATGAAAGTGAAGTTTGAGGGAGGATGAATGGCAAAGATTAACTTTTATTGAGGAAGGGAAACTACCAATAATTTTGTAGTAGGAGTGTGAATAAGACTATTAAGGGGTCTTCACTGAAGTAGAAAAAAAAATGTAAGAACTGTGTTGAGTTCATTAAAATTGCCTGAGTCAATTCTTTCAGATTTTTTGGTGATCTGATGGATGGAATTTTGTTAAGACTGTTTGTCAATAATTACATCTTTAACAAATGGTAGTATAACTTCTTTTCTGGTGATCTCTCTTTTGATAGTTTTAGTTCCCCCCCCCCCCAAACACTAGGAGCTCTCCAATAACTCTGGCCTTTGCATTACTGTATGTATCCCGAAGATTTCAGCATTAGCTTCGTTAGCTAAGTTTTTAGCCAGCAGTCTGCTTTTAGTTCATGTAGGAAAGAATTATTTGTTCTGTTGTGGACAAAGATATTCTCAATACTTTTCTCTGCTACCAGAGTTCAGAGGGATCTTTTTGTTCAGTCCTTCTGACGGTTCAGCTTTTACAGCCATTTGCTGTAACTCCTCTAACATGTACCTTTGTTGTTCATGTGAGGTCTCTGCACTTTAATATTTCGTCTAGATCTGTCATAGTTGTTCTCCCAAGTAGAAAATGTCTCATTATCTCGTGACTGCAGCCGCCACCTGGGTGAATTTTAGATCCTAGTCTAACTTCAACTTCTTTTCCTCCTATTTTCACAGCGTTGGCACTGCCTGTTTATGTAATCTTAGCTTTTTTCTAATAGTCAGCAGCAGATCAAAATTGGATACTTTCTTCTTTCACCTTCACCATTCCTTAAGTCTTCCTCAGACATCAGAGTAATACCGTCAGTGTATCCAAGGTTATTGATATTTTCCCCAGCATTTTAAAATAAATTTTAAACTCATTTGTTTAATTAGATTTAGATTCCACCTTTCATCCTAGCAGCATACATATTCTCCTATTGTTCCTTGTGAGATAGCTTGGGCTGCAGAGAAGCTAGTCCAAAATCTTCTAGTGAGCTTCTCTGGCTGAGAAATAACTAGATCTTAGATCTCCTGGTGCTTTTCCAGCCTCTTCACCACTGCCCCCGTATGGGTTTTTAAAAATAAATTTCTGTTTCTTTTTTGTGCATCTTTTGTATAAAACTTGTGTGGAAAGTTAAGATACACCCCTTTAAGGTAGGTCAGATCAGAAAACAGCACAAAGCGCTAGGAATGCTACTTTAGTGCTGAAGGGTGTCACAACAGAATCTTTAAATCCTGACCCAGCTTCTTTCTGACCCTCATGCCAAAAAAACCCCCACCAAAAACTCAAGACAGGGTTCTTTTGAGTTTCTTTCTCAAACTTTCTCCCAGGATTCAGATACCTCATGCCGCATAGTTTTTTCAAGATTATCTGTGCATATCTCTACATAAATAAAGGAGCAATACAAAACTTTTGTACAGTCCTTTCCCCTTCTGGAGACCATTTAGATGATCCATATTTTCTTTGGACCGTTTTTTCTTGATTGTGGCGCACATTCTTCATTAAGTAGATGTGATGCCCAGTACACTCATTTTTACCGGGCTAGTCAAATATTTTATGGACTATATAATCAGAAGCATTTAGAATAAAGGGGGAAAAAACTAGTTTTTTAAAGGACCAAGCTAGTCCTTTGCCTTTTCCATTATACACTAGCTATTAATAATATAATTTTGGTTCTCCTATATCTACTGAATCCAGCACCTATATCTGGCATTTTTTTGTTTCAGATACTGTTAAAGTTTGGATTGCAAAATCTTTACCATTGTCGTATTAGCACTGAAATAATTATTCAGCAGTTTGAGTATTCCTTAGTTGTTTTTCAGTATTAGCCATATACATTTATCTTTTCTAATCCCTTGACTACTGTTAGGTTTTTCATGTCTGCATACAAACCACATGTGGTAATTCTACTGTGTCATCTTGTATGATTTTAAGCTCCTTTTGCTGTTATTTGATCAATTCCTGCAGCTTCGTTAGCAAGATTTCCTAGGGTCCATTTAATTCACTTTCCAGGATGTCTGGCTCTAGTTCATTGATCAAACTTTTGTACATATCATCAGTTTGAAATCTTGTTTTCCCAGTTCTACTGTAGATAGTATTTACACCAGCTCTTCCTACATCTTCTTTCTCCAGTAGATACTTGCATAAAAGTTTCAAACAGAAATGATTTCTGTACTTTTGTTTAATAAACTTCATTCTGTTCAGTTGTGATCTTCCATTTCTTTGCTTTGCTTATTGAGCTCTGGCTCTCCTCTTACTCTTTTCTGGAACTCTGCATTTAATTGGCCAACTGTCCTTCTGTCTCTGTTGCCTTTTCTTTTCTACCTTTGTAAGCCATTCTCAGGGTGCCACCAGCCAGCCGTTGGCTTTCTTTAGTTTCTTGCATCTCAGAATATTTTCTTTGCTTCGGTTTTAATGATGTCACAAATTTCAAGTCAGAGTTCTTCAGGCTGCCTATTTATCAGCTCTAATCCATTAAATCTATTATTTATTTTCCCCACCTAATATAGAAGGTTGCTGAGGTTGTATTTTGTTGTTCCTGCGATTTTGTTAGTTTAATGTGTAATTTTGGAAGAAGATGTTTGTGATGCGAATGGCAATCAGCACTAGGTCTATTTCTTTTTCTTTTTCCTTTTCCTTTTTGCTTGCAGAGTATGTAGGATTATTAAAAAAAAATGTTTATTTTCATCTGGTGATAGCCAGATGAAAACATAGCCATGTTTTAATTTGCTATAATTTTAAAATAAATGTTGAATTTTCCTGGCAAAATCTATTAGCCTCTCTCCTCCTTTGTTTTTTGCTTTTTATCAAATACTCCAGATACTATTTTACTCCCAACTTCAGCAGTCCAACCTCCTATAATTAGCCTGATGACCTTTGGAGTTGTTATGTTTACAAGGTGTTGCAAATCACCATAGAACTATTGAGCTTCAACTACTCTGCATTTGTGGTTGAAATAAATCACTGTAATGTTGATTGGTTGTTAATTCAAATGGAGTTCATTCTATCATTTTTGAATTCTAGCCAAACACTGAGTTTGATACCTTTTTGTTAATAGTGATGGCTGTTTTATCTCTACTCTGATTTTTTTTTTTTTTGACTACAGTAAAAAGATCTGATGCTTCTCTGATGGGAAGTGTCTCATTATGATCCACTTTAGTTCACTGAAAGATGCCAGGGCTTTTGATGTTACTGACTCCAATCTTTTATTTATTGCAATGGTAAGTTTTATGTTTTGGTTGTGATGATCATTAGCTGCATGGATATTTTAAAAGCGAACGAGTGAGTCCTGGGGAACTTTAAGTCAGTTCTAATGAAGTTTGTTTTTGTTTGTTTCTGTCTGGGCCAATAAATTTCTCCAAGTTATTTAAAATTAGATTGAGTGTGGTTCCCTGTGGTGTGATTGTATCGGATGCCTTGCAGTTGAATATGGTAGTGATGTAGCACTATACATTTTTATCCCCTGTTTAACTCAGACCTTAGTTTAGTTTTCAGCATTGTTTTACTGATGGAATTCTCTGCTCATTTAGTGAAAATGCATAGGATTGGTTCCATAGTAGAAAGAAATTTTAAAATAAGGAGCAGGATCATGTATAGCCAGTTTTGCTAAGGTCAGGCCGTTTTGAACAGAACTGAAAATTACTCCAAATAACCCTTCGCGTGGCATAACAATGGGGCCTGGCAATGTTGTCTATATTTAAAAGCAAACTCTTCCCCATCATCATAGTCTTGTTTTCCTTGTTCTGTACATTAACATGTACATGTAAAATATAACCAACGTAAAATAGCAGATGGCAAGTGACTAGTTGATGTTAAACAATGTTAAGTGGCAATTGTTCTTCTATTTTGCTATTATTGCCTTCTTCATAAATCATGAATTGTCCAGTGCTGATGGGGGAAATCCTTTCCCTCAGTATTTTTTATTACAATTTCTATCCTTTATTTTTTAGTGTGTAAGTTAAATTTTTAGGCTGCAACTTTAAAACTCTGGACGCCATATAGTATACACAATTTAAAATAAAACAATTGTAAAGGAATGTGATGGCTCAGGGGTTAAAGACACTGAGTTTATCAGCTGGAAAACTGACAGTCCAGGTTTGAGACCCAAGCACCACGCAATGGGGTGAGCTCCCACTTAGCAGTTTGAAAACATGCACATGTGAGTAGATAAATAGGTACCACTTCAGTGGGAAGGTGACAGCATTCCATATGCTTTGGCATATAGTCATGCTGGCCATATGATCATGGAACTGTCTTCAGATAACTTTGGACTCCCTCGGCTAATAAATAGAGATGAGCACTGTCGCCTAGAACCAGACATGACTGGAGAGGGGAAACCTGAATAGAATAGAATAGAATAGAATAGAATAGAATAGAATAGAATAGAATTTTTTATTGGCCAAGTGTGATTGGACACACAAGGAATTTGTCTTGGTGCATATGCTCTCAATGTACATAAAAGAAAAGATACGTTCATCAAGAATCATAAGGTACAACACTTAATGATAGTCATAGGGTACAAATAAGCAATCAGTAAACAATATCAATATAAATCGTAAGGATACAAGTAACAAAATTACAGTAATACAGTTATAAGTGGAAGGAGATGGGTGGTGGGAACGATGAGAAGATTAATAGTAGTGCAGACTTAGTAAATAGTTTGACAGTGTTGAGGGAATTATTTGTTTAGCAGAGTGATGACATTCGGGAAAAAATGTTCTTGTGTCTAGTTGTTCTGGTTTGCAGTGCTCTATAGCGTTGTTTTGAGGGTAGGAATTGAAACAATTTATGTCCAGGATGTGAGGGGTCTGTAGCAGAGGGGTTTCAATTTTTTTTACTACCAGTTCTGTGGGTGTGACTTGGTGGGTGTGGCTTGGTGGGCATGGCAGGGGAAGGATACTGTAAAATCTCCATTCCCACCACACTCCAGGGGAAGGTTACTGCAAAATCCCCAATTCCTCCCAATCAGCTGGGACTTGGGAAGCAAAGAATACATGGGGGTGGGGCCAGTAAGAATTTTTACTACCGGTTCTCCGAACTACTCAAAATTTCCACTGCCGGTTCTCCAGAACTGGTCAGAACCTGCTGAAACCCACCTCTGGTCTGTAGATATTAAAGGATATTAAAGGAATGTAGATTGTTGGGCTGATGGGTTGAGCTCCGAGCTTGGCAATTTAGTTGCAAATGTTTCATCACCATTCGAGGAGATATCATCAGTGTGCTTTGAATTGTGCTCCTCTGTCAGAGCACTGGTCTTTACATACCTTTTTATGTGATGCAAATTAGTGTGGATGTTGTTTGTTTGGCTACTTCTGAGACATGGTCTGAATCGGGACTGTTTGATTGGCTGGCTGTTCTTACTGAGGAATGGTCTTTGGTTTTAAGTACCATCTCTGTGTTGTAAATTAGTGTTGGAACATGCCTCAGTAACAAAAGCCAGCCATTCAAACAGTCCGAAGTCAGACCGTGACTCATAAGTAGCCAAACAAACAACATCCACACTAATTTGCATCACATAAAAAAAACAGTGCTCTGACAGACGAGTACAATTAAAAACACACTGACGATGTATCCTCGAATGGTGATGAAACATTTGCAATCAAATTGCCAAGCTCGGAGCTCAGACCAACAGCCCAGCTAGTAACCCGACCTACTTATATTCAAATACATTTCAGTGTAGATTGTGTTGTAATCTAAAGAAATAAGCCAAAGCAATTGGAGAGATCTAGGCTGTTTTATTGAGCTAGCAAAGAATGAAGCCCAGATGCACAGATCTTATATAGATTCCATCCCATTCTAAGGAATAAAGGCTAATTGAATAATTGTTTTTCCATTACTTAGATGAGAAAGCAGAAGGTGTTACCTGTGAAGGCCGGGTTGCCTGCTTGTCAGAAGAAGAGAAATTGTAACCCATAGGCAGTAGGTTATCACTTTTTATTTTTATACATAGGAAAGTTCAAGTAAGCTTATTTTCTTTATCCTTCAATAAATCAGCCCAACTGAAGGACTTTTGAGCTACATATCAAAGCTTCTGGTAGACACAGGGAGGAAGAAAAACAATTTAAAACTAAAAGCGATTTTTTTTTTAAAAAAATGCTATTTTAAAAATTCCATTTGATGATCATTTTTAGTTTAGTTTTGTTATTTTCAATGTTCTAAAGCATTATTACTTTTTTTGCATTAACATTAAAGGCTGGTTTTTGCATAGTTTTGTGGTCAGGTACTTAGACAGGATTGCTGTGCTAACTCCAAGGAACGGAGGAGGTGACCATACCACCTGCTCTAGTTCCTTTTTTTGGGTGGGGGGGGATATTATGTAATTTCAGCTATGCACAACCAACAGTAGGGTAATAATAAGCTGCAAAAGAGTCTTGTGCCATTTTAAGACTAACAAATTACACATTCCTACGGACTCATCCATTCAGGAGCACCAGTTGACAAGCGAAAGACAAAATGTATTTGGAAGGATCGAATGATAATGAAATGCAAAAGGTAGAGATGATAAGTCAATTAAAGATCAATAGGCAAAATAAACATAACTATTCACAACAGTCATAACATAATTATTTTATGACTCAGAAAATCAGTACTGGGATATGTTGGTTTCTAATCATATCCCAACTGCTTCCTTTCAGACAAGTAACAGAGGTGTTTAATCTTGCCAAAATAATTGTAGTTCTCTTCCCCCTGGAGCTCTCTGATCAACATAAATCAGGGATGTCCAACCTTGGCAACTTAAAGACTTGTGGACTTCAACTCCTAGAATTCCCCAGCCAGCTATGTTGGTATAAACCATCATAGAAAGAGATGAAAAGATAGAAAAGCATTCAGAGGATAAGTAGCATTCTCCCTCCTTCCCCAAGACTTTCAGCACTATTAGCACTACAACTAATATTTTATATTTTAAAGAGTAGCATATCCATGTTTTTCAATGGAAAGTCTGTTTCCTGAATTGTTGAAGATAGCAATTCTGTCATGTCATATCTGAGGAATTAGACAATGTAACTCCAACCTAATTTGAAATGGGTAGTCAAGGATTAAATACTGTTTCTTCTCCTTAGTTTGATAAGTGGTTCTAAAATGAAGCATTTAAAATTGGGTAGGCTTATTCTGTGTCATACCTAGGTCAAATGTTGATTATGAGTTTATGTGACTTTCTGAAGAGAGGGCCATAAGACCCATGCTTATTTTCCAACCACAGCACAAATGGAGCCTGTAAACTCTTTTGAAATGGCATGTTCTCATGCTGTTGCCTTCATCTAACTGTCAACCCTTGGGAGAAGCTGTCCTATCTAAATGTTCTGCATTTAAAATAACTTTTCTCTTCTCTCAACACAGCCTTTGCTATGGATGTGATCTATGACACTTCCTCGGCAATATGAATGTGAATGTTGTGATATTGACCACTTTAGATTACTGTAAAAATAAGAGCAGGGGCATTTAATTAGAAGCAAGTAATTACACATTAGATATAAATACTGATAGGGTGCAGAGGATGAAGTGGGGAGAAATAACCTTGACAGTCTGTGCAATGTTTCCTCTATGCCTATTTTTGAGCATAAATCTAAGTATTCCTCTAGAAGACCACTAAACTAGTATCCAAGATTAAACTCTCTCAAGTTGAAGACATGGACAAGTGTGGAACAAGGCCAGTGTACTGAGAGAATTCCACTTCATTTCCTGCCCCCCTGCCATGCCATGCCTGTGACCTGTCACTCAGTCAACCTGACATGGGGCAGAGGTGGGTTTCATCAGGTTCTGACCAGTTCTGGAGAACCGGTAGCAGAAATTTTGTGTAGTTCGGAGAACCGGTAGTAAAAATTCTGACTGGCCCTGCTCCCATTTATTCTCTGCCTCCCAAGTCCCAGCTGATTGGGAGGGATTGGAGATTTTACAGTATCCTTCCCCTGCCATGCCCACCAAGCCACGCCCACCAAGCCATGCCACGCTCACCAAGCCACACCCACAGAACCGGTAGTAAAATTTTTTGAAACCCACCACTGACATGGGGCTAAATTATCTGACTGCAAACTCATCCCTGCCTCATTATCTGTTAAGCAAAGTGATTGGTGATGGTTTTTGGTAGTGGAGAAAATGATGCTTGGGTGGAGGGGAAACAAAGCTGGAGGAAACTTTTTTTGTTATTAAAACTATGAAAATGGCAGGCTCATTACTAAGTCAGAATAGGTTGGGAAGCATAATTTATTCTGGCATACTTCACTGACTCCAGGACTTTCATATAGTATGGTTGTGAGGAAGAACCCACTGAGTATGAAAAAACCCTCATGTTTTTTGTTTCTAAATTCCTGGAATCCCCATGTTTTTTTTTTTTTTATGTCTAAGCTCCTGGAAGCTCCCCATGCATGCATGAAGGATTTCTTCTATTAGCAAGTGCCTGTGTTAAATGATTTTATTTACCATGGCCAGGCACATAGACTTCTAGATCACACCCTTTAAGTAAGCTGGGACCCAAGGCTCAAAAATAAGACCACATTTGCTTTTGTGGCTACTTAAAGTAATGGAAGATTAAGAAAGATCAAACAGGACATCTCCTGAGCTTGGTAAGTTGTTATTGAATGAAGCACTGGTGAAATCCATTTTTTTTTTACTACCGGTTCTGTGGGCATGGCTTGGTGGACGTGGCAGGGGAAAGATACTGCAAAATCCCCATTCCCACCCCACTCTGGAGCCAGCCAGAGGTGGTATTTGCTGGTTCTCCGAACTACTCAAAATTTCCGCTGCTGGTTCTCCAGAACCTGTCAGAACCTGCTGGATTTTACCCCTGGAATGAAGCATTTAACATTTGGTCAGTAATCACAAAGTTCAACATTCTAACCCAAGAAAAAGTGGGGAAGGAGGAAACAGAGAGGGATGTCTATGGAGATTCTCAGTCACCCAGGTTATGGTTGTTCCAAAGGTGCTTTTTCAAGAGGCAACTGGACTTTCTTGTTTTTCTTTGAAGATATTTCATTTCTCATCCAAGAAGCTGGTCAGAGCTGAAGAAGCTTCTTGGATAAGAAGAACAATGTCTTCAAAGAAAAACAAGAAAATCCACTTCCCTCTTGAAAAAGCACCTTTGAGACAGAGAGGGGTGGAGTGGAAAATCTTTTGGGTGAATGCTAGTTGTTAGATGATGTTAAATTCTCACCATCCATTGTGCAGCATCTTTGTATTTCACTCATCTCTCAGAGACAGGATCAGGTGGATCAGGGGTGCTGGGAAAAACAGGAACCAACAAGTGGGGGGAGAGAAGCACAGAATCTTTTTCCTTATCCTTCAGTAGGCCTCTCTTCTTTTACAAAACTTAGGGTGCAATGCCACCTTGACCTATCCCTCTGATTGATCCTTTAGCCAATATCTCTCTAAATGAAATTACCTTTGTACTTTTCCCATTTCCTCTGCCTGTGTAAAACATGTTGCTTGTAGTTAACTGGTATCAACCCATTGTTTGTGATTAGCTCAGCATATTGTATCAACCTAGCTGCAAAATCTGAAGTGGTTTGGAAATAGGTCAAAGGGAGGGGCTGTTCTTCTACTGAGGCAAAAACAAAGCTTCATGCTTTTGAAATTGCTTCTTTGGTAAAGCAGAGCTGAGCCACTGACAAGAGTGAGGTTTTCATGCTTTGGAAACTTATTCAGTAGAAAAATATGAGAGGAAAAGATGTTTGGGGGATAGTTGGAAAAGATAAAATAGGTATGTAAAAATAAACGGCAAGCAAAATGCTTTGCATTTAAGAAAATACAAAGTGTTCCATTTGGGAAAAAAAGCACTGAAATTCTGAAGCGGAATCTTCCTTTTTAAGCAGGTTACAATGCAACATTTTGTTTTAAATCTTGTTTTATGCATAGAATCTTGTAACAATAGAGGTATTAAAATGGATGTCCTGTTTTTAGATAGTAAATGCTGTTTTATGAGGTAGAGTTAGGGAGCTGAGATTGAATTACACATGGCTGTGTGAGGATTTGTATCCATATTTGTTGTTGTTAGTTGTGAAGTCATGTCCGACCCATCGTGACCCCCATGGACAACGTTCTTCCAGGCCTTCCTGTCCTCTACCATCCTCTGGAGTCCATTTAAGCTCACGCTTCAGTGACTCCATCCAGCCACCTCATTCTCTGTCGTCCCCTTCTTTTGCCCTCAATCTTTCCCAGCATTAGGCTCTTCTTCCTTCTCATGAGGTGGCCAAAGTATTTGAGTTTAATCTTTAAGATCTCCTCTAGGACTGACCGGTTTGTTCACCTTGCAGTCCAAGGGACTCGCAGGAGTTTTCTCCAGCAGCATAGTTCAAAGGCCTCAATTCTTTGGTGCTCAGTCTTTCTTATGGTCCAACTTTCACAGCCATACATTGCAACTGGGAAAACCATAGCCTTGACTACACACACTTTTGTTGGCAGGTGATGTCTCTGCTTTTTAGAATGCTGTCTAGATTTCCCATAGCTTTCCTCCACAGGAGCAAGCGTCTTTTAATTTCTTGGTTGCAGTCCCCATCTGTGGTGATCTTGGAGCCCAGGAAAATAAAATCTGCCACTACCTCCATTTCTTCCCAATCTATTTGCCAGGAATTGAGAGGGCCGGATGCCATGATCTTAGTTTTCTTAATATTGAGTTTCAAGTCAACTTTTGCGCTCTCCTTCTTCACTCACATCAAGAGGCTCTTTAGTTCCTCTTCGCTTTCTGCCATTAGAGTGGTATCATCTGCATATCTGAGGTTCTTGATATTTCTCCCGGCAATCTTAACTCCAACTTTTGATTCATCTAGCCCTGCCTTTCTCATGATGTGCTTTGCATATAAGTTAAATAGGCAGGGTGACAGTATACAGCCTTGCCAGACTCCTTTCCCAATTTTGAACCAATCAGTGGTTCCATGTCCAGTTCTCACTGTTGCTTCTTGACCCGCATATAGGTTTCTCAAGAGACAAATAAGAAGGCCTGGTACTGCCATCTCTTTAAGAACTTGCCACAATTTGTTGTGAACCTCACAATTAAAGGCTTTAGCATAGTCAATGAAGCAGAAGTAGATGTTTTTCTGGAACTCCCTAGCTTTCTCCATGATCCAGCGTACTTTGGCAATTTGCCTCTTCGAAATCCTGCCTGTACTTCTGGTAGTTCTCGATCCACATACTGCTGGAACCTAGCTTGTAGGATTTTGAGCATAACTTTACTAGCATGTGATAAGAGTGCAATGGTGCGATAGTTTGAACATTCTTTGGCATTGCCTTTCTTTGGAATTGGAATATAAACTGACCTTTTCCAATCTTGTGGCCACTTAAGTTTTCCATATTTGCTGGCAAACTGAGTGTAGCACTTTTACTGCATTGTCTTTTAAGATTTTGAATGGCTCAACTGGAATACTGTCACCTCCACTAGCTTTGTTGTTGCTCAGATTTCCTAAGGTCCGTTTGACTTCACATTCTAGGATGTCTGGCTCGAGGTCAGTGACCACCCCATCTTGGTTATCAGGGACATTAAGTTCATTCTTGTATACGTCTTCTGTGTAATTTTGCCACCTTTTCTTAATATCTTCTGCCTCTGTTAGGTCCTTGCCATTTTGCTCCTTTATCATGCCCATCTTTGCATGAAATGTTCCCTTTGTATCTCCAATTTTCTTCAAGAGATCTCTGGTCTTCCTTATTCTATTGTTTTCTTCTATTTCTTTGCACTGTTCTTTTAAGAAGGCATTCTTATCTCTTCTAGCTATTCTCTGGAATTCTGTATTCAATTGGGTGTAGCTTTCTCTTTCTCTCTTGCCTTTCACTTCCCTTCTTTCATCAGCTATTTGCAAAGCTTTCTCAGACAGCCATTTTGCTTTCTTGCATTTCTTTTTCTTTGGAATGGTTTTAGTTGCTACCTCTTGTACAATGTTGTGAACCTCTGTCCATAGTTCTTCAGGCACTCTATCAGATCTAATTCCTTAAATCTATTTGTCACCTCTACTCATCATATCAGGGATATGATTTAATTCATACCTGAGTGGCCTAGTACTTTTCCCTACTTTCTTCAATTTAAGCCTAAATTTTGCAATGAGAAGCTCATGATCTGAGCCACAGTCAGCTCCTGGTCTTGTTTTTACTGACTGTATAGAGCTTCTCCATCTTTGGTTGCCAAGCACATAGTCAATTTGATTTCTGTGTTGATCGTCTGGTGATGTTC
This sequence comes from Ptyas mucosa, assembly GCA_012654045.1. Taxonomy (NCBI): domain Eukaryota; kingdom Metazoa; phylum Chordata; class Lepidosauria; order Squamata; family Colubridae; genus Ptyas; species Ptyas mucosa. The sequence continues at coordinate 28,193,260 of WNWU01000011.1, read as the reverse complement.
ATGAGTCATCTCTTGGGTTGTTGGAAAAGAGTGTTTGCTATGACCATTGTATTCCCTTGACAAAATTCTATCAGCCTCTGCCCTGCTTCATTTTGTACTCCAAGGCCAAACTTGCCTGTTATTCCGCTTATCTTTTGGCTTCCTACTTTAGCATTCCAATCCCCCATGATAATAAGGACATCATTTTTTGGTGTCCTTATTAATTCTATAAGGTGCTGTAGGGCTTCATAGAACCGGTCAATTTCATCCTCTTTAGCACCAGCGGTTGGGGCATAGACTTGGACTAGTGTGATATTGAATGGTTTGCCTTGGAGTCAAACTGAAATCATTCTGTCATTTTAGGGATTATATCCCAGTATTGCTTTTCCTATTCTTTTATTGACTATGAAAGCTACTCCATTTCTTCTGAGGGATTCTTGCCCGCAGTAGTATACTTGATGGTCATCTGAATTAAATTCACCCATTCCTGTCCATTTTAGTTCGCTGATTCCTAAAATGTCGATGTTCAGTCGTGTCAACTCTTGTTTGACCACGTCCAGCTTGCCTTGATTCATGGATCTTACATTCCAGGTTCCTATAGAGAAAAGATCTTTGCAGCATCAGACTTTCCTTTCACTTCCAGCTGAGCATCCTTTTGGCTTTGGCCCAGTTGCTTCATTCTTTCTGGCGCTACTAGTACTAGCCCTCTGCTTTTCCCCAGTAGCATATTGGACACCTTCCAACCTGAGGGGCTCATCTTCCGGCGTCATATCTTTTTTCCTTTTGGTACTGTCCATGGGGTTTTCATGGCAAATATACTGGAGTGGATTGCCATTTCCTTCTCCAGTGGATCATATTTTGTCAGAACTCTCTGCTATGACTTGTCTGTCTTGAGTGGCCCTGCATGGCATAGCTCATAGCTTCATTGAGCTATGCAAGCCCCTTTGCCACGACAAGGCAGTAATCCATGAAGGGGTTGTATCTATATACATATTACTTAAATCCACTGATGTACACTAGCTGATTAATACATACATCACCCTCTCTTCTGTGATACGTAACAGCTTCAATATTAGAAACATAAGATGATTCATAGGTTTGTTAAACTGGGGTTTAATGGCTGATATTCTTCTAATATGTAACAATTCCAAACTGATACAGCAACCAAAAAGCACAGGATGTTTGCCTTTACTCATGCTTTGAACAAATTTGTCAAAATATACTTTTTTTTTAAGATAGAAAGTTGAATATTTTTGGTGCTAATGGAAATATTTTGATACTTTGTCAAAATGTTGATGTTTTCTTAAATTTTTCAAAGTTAGATTCCTCAAGGGGATTTTTTTCTCCCTACTTTCCCAACCAGCTCTAGTGTGAATCAAAAAGCCATATGTGTTTCATCAAGAAGCAGCACAAGATTTGCGATGTTGGGGTGCTGATGAGAGGCGTGAATTCTAGAGTTTTGGAGCAGGTCCATCTAGTTCTACACCATGGTTCCAATCCTGTAGTAATTGGAATGATTCTCTTTCCTACACATTTCGAGGGCTGGAGCATAAAAGCTAGTGGATTGAATATAGTCAGGTAAGTATTTGGTAAAGGCCCAAACGTATCTATTTTTTAAAAAAATAACACATCTTTTCGTGTTTTTCTTCTTTTGCCTTAGGAACACTTTATAGAATAGCAATCACAATAGCACTTAGACTTATATACCACTTTACAGTGTTTTAGAGTCCTCTCTAAGCACTAGTGGCAAATAATTGGAGGACCACATGAAAAATACCTTAAAGATATTATTCCAGGGAATGAAATGTGGAAGTAGACTGGAAATATTATCACTGGTAAAATTGAAATATGATGTAAACTAAATCTAGCTACCAGTGCGAATGTCCCTAAAAACCTGTCAAAGGTTTTTGTGAGTGTCCGCATTTAAGAAAGTGTGGTACTTTCTGGGAAGCTTGAATATACAAAGTATGGTGTTCAATCAAAAGTTAATATGTTTTTATTGTTTTAATGTTTTACATAATGTTTTAATGTAGTTTTGTTGATAAGTAAGCCACCTAGAGTTGCCTCTAAGCAAGATGGGTGGCATATAAGTTTAATAAACAAACAAACAAAATATGTTGGTTCTGTTTACAGCATGATAAGTATGAACTGTGACATTGGCCTTTCCAAAGAATATTCCTGATAATAGGGCTATGTTGTTTTGTTGTATTGATAGTTCTCAACTTACAGCCACAACTGAGCCCAACATTTATGTTGCTAAGTGAGACATGTGTTAAGTGAGTTTTGCCCCATTGTATGACTTTTCTTCTAAAGTTAAGTGAATCACTGCAGTTGTTAAATTAGTAACATAGTTGTTAAATTAATCTGGGTTCCCCATTGAGTTTGCTTGTCAGAAGGTCGCAAAAATATGATCACATATCCCCATGACACTGCAACCGTCATAAATATGAGTCAATTGCCAAGGGTCAGAATTTTGATCACATGACCAGGGGGGTGCTCTAATGTTCGTAAGGGTGAAAAATGGTCATGAGTCATTTTTTTCAGTGCCGTTGTAACTTTGGTCACTGACTGAACTGCTGTAAGTCGAGGACTACCTGTACATGAGGAAGTCATGAACCAGCTGACTTTAACTCATTAAGGTAGCTGCATCATTTCTTAGCTGCACCTGCGTCTCAGGAAAAAATGCAGCTGCTTTCAGGAATTAGTGACAGGTGCTTTGTAAGCATTCTTCATGCTCCAAATCAGCATTTCTCCTTGAAATCCAAAGCATGGCACAGCTGTATGTGGTAACCCTAGGCAGGGAATGCAGGAAATTACTTTGCCTTCTTATATCTAATATCAATAAATTTAATCCTTGAGGTTCACACTTGGTGACAATAATGAAGAAATGGATAAATTGGCTTTGGAAGCCTTCATGTTCAGAAACTATAGAATTTCAAAGCTTTCTAACCATCTTGCACTATCCAGATATTCTTTCCTCTTTTTTTTGTAATGAATAAAATGATCTACCCATAGAACTAGATATCATTCTCTCTCCTCTCTCCTTCCCGCCTTTACCTCCATTTCCCCTACAAATATAAGCTCCTATTTTGTATGTGTTCCTCTTCCACAACACATCCAGAATTTAGTTTGAAGGTGTGAGGAAAATGTAAGTGCTGCTATACTTGTTGTACAAATGTCATTTTTGATGCACTTTGTCAGCATTTACTGGTCCTTGGTTTCCCTTGGGATGCCTTGGTGATTTATTTTTTTGGGAACAGCCTCTGATATAGCATGTAGTGTTCCATCTTCTTGTTCTTTCATAAACAGCTAAAGACGAAAGAGGAAGCTTGCATTTTTTTTTCTTACTTAGGTTTAAAATCTCTCCCACGCACTTTATTGTCTATATCTATATCTGTATCTGGGGTGGAGGGAAGGAAAATGAATTATTGAACAGTCCTCGTAGAATACAGTTTTTCTTGTTGGCATTAGTGGCAAACTGATGTTGTGTATGGGTGACTGGATTTCTAATTAGAGCCTCTCCTCTCTCTTACCTTTACAAACTGGAAACTTGAGACCAAAACTTTTGGTTAATAATTGTGGGACATTTGCAGAACTAAGCTGCTGATAGGGTATAACCAAAGAAGATTCCCAAGGACCTGAATATGTGCATATTGGATTATTAATTCCCCATAAGGATTTAATGTGGCGGAAAACAGTTGGAGAGCATGGCTTCTAGCTGACTTGGAAGAGGGTCTGTTTGAACAAGCTTCACCAACATTGGCTTTGCCTTCCAGAGAGGCTATGAAATTGTTATCACCTCATGAAGCAGGATAAGCTGGACTGGAATTCTAAGTGCTCTTTGAAAACATGCAACATTAGCACTTCTGAGATAAGGGCAGTATTAATGCCCGAAACAAAATGCCTGTTCTTATTATATAGATGAAGATCGGTATATTAACAGATAAGAGCCGCGGTGGTGCAGTGGTTAGAGTGCAGTATTGCAGGCTACTTCTGCTGATCACCGGCTGCCATCAATTTGGCAGATCGAATCTCACCAGGCTCAAGGTTGACTCAGCCTTCCATCCTTCCGAGGTCGGTAAAATGAGGACCTGGATTGTTAGGGGCAATATGCTGACTCTGTAAACCTCTTTGAGAGGGCTGTATAGACCTGTGAAGTGGTATACAAGTCTAAGTGCTATTGCTATTTTCATGGAAAATAAAGAAAGGAGCCAGTGCAGGAGAGGAGATCCAGTAACGAAAAGGGGACCCCAGTCCTTTCTTTTTCTTCCAAATTGCTTCTCCCTCAGTCCCCAGCCTCTTCCTCTTCCATAGTTCCAGAATATTTGTATAGAGGCATATATCAGCCTATTCCATAAATCAGGTGGAGTTTGAACTAATTGTTTGAACCTTGGCTCTCCAAGACCCGAACAGCTGCATTACTGCAGAGGTTTTCTGTAGCAATGTTGTTGTTGTTTCCTTCTTTGGTCTCTGTAATGGTCTCCATCTCTGACCAATTGCTTTGCTTTGGGGCAGCTACTCAGAGATGTATATGTACATATTGTACAATACAATACAGATGTATTGGAAATAAAATAAATGATAAGGAGCTTTGCCACAAAATGGTCTTCATGAGGAGACTCTTAATCTTGGCTGATGGAATAAACTTGTTCATTATTGTCAGGCCTGCTTTGCTATACTTTTTTAGAGGAAGGTCTATGTTGGGGCAGGCGGGCAGCTGTCTCCTTAGTTCACGGCTGGAGATGTGAAAACTGGCAGCTCTGGAACCAGGATCTTCACTGTTAAATTTCTTTGCTTCACAAACATTTCTTTCTCCCGAACCAACAGGAAACTCACCTCAAAGGAATAAATAAATCCTAAAATGAACAAAAACTGCCAACGTTCTTGACATAATAAGGAAGAAAACTTGAAAGAGATTTCTTTTTCCTCCTTGACTAAAATGTTTTCCTCTGCTATGTACTGTTATGTACTGATTGACGTTGGGTCCCACTGAGTTCAAGAGAGTCCTGCTGGATCAGGCCAGTTGTTCATTCCGTCTAGAACCCAATTCTTAGCAATTGATCATTCTGCCACCAGCATATCCAAACCACATCAATTTATAAGAAACAACTTAATATCGCTAAAAATTAAGCCGTTGAAATACCACCGAATTAATGAATTATTGAATCAGTTGCAGCAGCAGCCACTGAGAAATAATCTTAAACCAAGTATGTTGGAATTGCACATGGCAGTTGCCTAAGCTCTCTTGGATGACTGTAAGCAGAGCCCATAGAAGACTGTCCCCTCCTTTTATCTGTAATACAGGGATGGCTGTATGAATAGATGGCTTTTAAATATGGTGGTTCTATATAGGTAGTTTGATTATAGGTCATTTTGCCTGCCTCTTTTGCTAAGTCACATCTTTGTCCAATATGGTTTGTGTGAAAATAAAAATAAGAAGGTACCTTTTTCCAAATCAGTCTGATTTTAATATATGGACAAAACAACTGGGAAATGAGCAGACAAAATCTTGGTAATCTTCTCTATCATGGATTGATTGCATCTCTTCTTCATTCTGAAAAAGCTTTGGATATTTTTAGCATACTGAGTCTTAAGCTTCTGATAAAACTTAATAGAGAACAGACTAAATTGTTATTGCTTTCTCCTCTATACTAAACAATCCATTTGTTCTATCTCTGCTTGCAAGAACAAGAAAATCAAAGTTAAGCCAGAAAATATTTAATTTATATGCCATATGAATGAAACTCCCTTGTTTCATGGAGGGGGTCTCCTCTGGTTCGATGTTCTGCAGTTGCTTCATCTGGTGGGAGATCAAATTCTAAAAAAAAAAAAATGATTTTGATTTTACTCTTCATCTCCTATAGATGTACATATGGTTTCTCCAAACTACGTATTTTCTCCCCCGAGTGTAATGAAGAAAATTTGTACGTACGTCTATGATAACGACTGAAATTATAGTACCAGGCCTTGTAGCCTAACAAAGAGTGACCAGAATATCTTAGAGACCACTTCCTTCCATATGTACCCCTGTTCATGGAATAAGATCATCTGGCAAAATGCTGTTTGGGATGCTGCCACCATCTGTGCTATTCTTTCGCTGAAATTGTACTTTTTCTCCGATGGCACCAAGTACAGGGAAATCTGCCAGATTCATGTCAACAGAATTCTTGGGCAATTAATAATGTACAAACAAAAACCTGTTCTATTAGACCTTTTGAAATCTAGGAATTCATCCTTTCTATAAACAAATGAATGTTAGGGGGTTTGTTTCTTCCTTTGTTTTTCCTCCAGGTTCCTTTGTTATTTGTTAGTCTTAAGAGTGAATAGAATATTTTTTGTTTACTGATAATAAGAGACACTGTTATCATTTCAGTTTATTAAACTGCCAGTAAAATTGCCTGCAACACTTCGGTATGATTTACAATTCTGGCCCTGCCTTTTTCCAGCACAAGTTTGCCTTGAGGGCTACACCGATGCAGAAATGTAAGGTATGAACATCTCTAAGGAGGAGTTATTTTCTTATTGTTCAAGGAGTTGGGTAGGATTGATCTTGGGAAAAAATGAGGGTAGATAGGATAAGGAGGGTAGATAGGATTCTTCAAATAGCTGAAAGGAGATAGAACCCATTAGCCAGAGAAATGGTACCCTCTTCTTTGCTGAATGTGGCTATTCTTTCATTTGGGTTCTTGCACTGAGCAGGAAGTTTGATTTGGTAGTTGAAATGGCCTCTTCCAACTCTGTGATTCTGTGATTTTCTCTGCAAAACATCGCCATGCAGCCAGTTAATGTAGTAGGAGTGTGTTCTCTATCTTTTTTTTTTTAAATGCTGCATTTATTCCACTCAGTTTAATGGCTTTTGTCTTTTTTCCTTTAAAATTTGATTTGACCCTCTCTTTTTTTTTGTCCCTTCTGGGATCGTCATTACCTAGCGTGAGAGCCCTTGTTCATGACAGTTGTCTCAGATGGCAAGCACTAGGCACTGACGGGTGAACTGAGTTTGCTGAGAAATTCCAGCCTCGTTGGACCCCACTTCCATCTAAACCAGCAGAGCAGAGAAATTGCCTGTTACTTTGCGTCGATTTTTCATGCACTCTTAAAGTGCTTTGTATTGACACGCTGTCAGAAATGGATTGTCACATTAACCCGCTGAGCGAGGCATGGGTTCTTGAGCATGTGCAATTGCACTGGTGTTCTCCCAGTCATATATATAGAAGAAGGGGCCTTTTTCTATATCTGCTATCCCTTCTTATATCTCTAATTCTGACTATCTCTTTATTAGCTCTTTACTGGCAATATTCATATAAGCCAAGTTTCCATTAAGTTGAGCTCAATTCCTGGTGACTTCATGGAGAAATCTGTGAAGTTTACTGTAACATGTAAGTGTTTTGGTTTTGCCTTTTCAAATTCCTACTCTCATTTACAGCCCAACATCTGATGGTCACCCTTCCAAATATTAACAGATCTGATTCTGCTTAGCTTTTGAAGATCAGCCGGCTACCAGATACAATATTTATTGTATTATATTTACTGTACAATATTTATGCACTTTTTTTTATTAACTGAGGGGTTGTAGGACATATGCTTTGGATACAAGTCTCTGGCTCGATATCTGGCATCTTTAGTAAAAGGTATCTGGTAGAAAATGGCAGGAAAGACTTCTGCCTAAATCTTGAAAAGTCACTCCCAGTTGTGGTAGAACAGAGCTGGTAAGCTGATCTTTGGTAAGGCAGCATCCAGTCTGTTGGATCAAATCAAAACTTTCCTAAGTGGTTCAGAGTAATACAACAATTGATTTTTTTTTAAAGACAGCAAGTAAAAGAACAACACTATTTTAATCTCCAAATTTTTCTAAAATCAAATATAAAAGGCATAATGCAATAGAGTCACTCATTTTGAAGAGACCCAAGGGGACTCTATAACCTGTGGATCCACCACCAAAACCACTTGTCTCTCTTTGATCAACCTTCCCTAGTTTAAAGAACACGAGGCAGGGATATTAAACAAAACTTAATGCCACTTTCTCTAACAGAATACTCTCCATTTGCAAAAGGACGACAATTAATATAAATTCTAATGCAAAATTCTACTAGTGAATTAGGGCTAGTCACTCTGTTAGTCCACCCTACATATTGGGTTATTGTTGTGGGAAAATTAGAGGATAGATTGACATCTATGATAGTTGGACTGAGCAGAAGGCAGGATTATCAAATCTGGCAATTAAAACAATATGGCAGGCTCCTATAAAGTGATAGGTCCTTGGTATTCTCTGAGCTTGGTTGTTTTCTTGCAGACTGCTTATTTCAACCCTGAGCTACAAATATTATCCTTTATTGCTACTATAAAGTCTTGTGTGTCATATGTTCTAGCCCCCAGTGTATTTCTCAACTTTGGCAACTTTAAGATATTTAGAATTCAACTCCCAGAATACTCTAAGCAGCATGTTCAAATCTGGGACTTGAAATCTACACATCTTAAAGTTGCCAAGATTCTGTTGTGGTCCGCCAGCAGCCTGCGGAGCTGGCAGCGGAGTCGGACAGCGATGAGGCTGAGGAAGAACAGGGGCCAGTCCTGGAGGCTGGGGAAGGCCCGATGAGGCAAAGATGGAGCCAGGGCCATCAGAGAATGAGGTGCAGACTCCGGAGCCTCCAGAGGCTGACAGTAGAGAGGCAGAGGAACAGGAGGAGCCTATTCCTAGTGCATGCATGAGAAGAGCTGCCAGAAGGCAAGAGCAGCTACAGCAAAGAGCCTGGTGGTGCAGCAGACTAAAGCACTGTTATTATCATTCAGCTGCCTGCAATTACTGAAAGTTCTAATTTCACCAGGCTCAAGGTTGACTCAGCCTTCCATCCTTTCTAAGGTAGGTAAAATGAGGACCCAGATTGTGGGGGCAATAAGCTGACTTTGTATAAATATACAAAAGTATGAAGGCTATTGCTTAACACATTTTAAGCCGCCCTGAGTCTCCGGAGAAGGGCGGCATATAAATCAAATTTTTTAAAAAAGAAAAGAGGATGACTCGGGAGTAGGGCCAAGAGATGATTGGCCCCTCCCATAAGGCTTAAAGGACCAGCAACAGCTCTTGGGCTCTTTGTCGGAAAACAACATTGACAGATTTGTTTCTTGTCTTGCTGCACTTATTTCTGGTCAGCGTCTTCTGCTTCTGAAGTTTTGCCAAGAAAAGCCTTTGGCAGTTTGCCTAATTATACCAAGGCTGGTGATTAGACTGAAGAATTTGTGTTATGAAGAATTCGTTTTGATTTAGTTTGGACTACGCTGAGAATGAGTTAATTCTCAGCTGTTCTAATAAAGTCTGTTTGTTTTGGAACTGTTTGCGCCTAATAGTACCTACTTGGGCCTGGGTCACAACAGGTTCAAAACCACTGCTCTAGAGCGATGTAGTAGAGCCTTACAGAGCATCAGCTATGTGAAGGGATGCATGCATTGTAATCAACTATGTACCAGGAATTGTGTGCATTGGCCTGCTGCACTGATCTGCCCCATCAACTATTACTCATATGGCTAAGAGAGAGAAGCAGAATCCAGGATCCACTCATGAATTCACATGATACCGTTTTTTCTCTGATATAAACCTTGGAACTCTTTACAGTTGTGCTTCAAATACCAAATGGTGCTACATAGAAATAATGAGGAATAAGAATGGTTAAAGACGCTGAGCTTGTCAGCGGAAAAGCTGACAATCTGGGTTCAAGACCCAAACTCTGTGCAACAGGGTGAACTCCCATTCCTTGCTCCAGCTCCTGCCCACCTAGCAGTTTGAAAACATGCAAATGTGAGTAGATTAATAGCTACCACTTTGGTGGGAATTCTTTCTGATGATACAACTGTAGTTAAAGGACCAGCTTCTCAATATGAGCGTGCAAGAGAGTAGTGAACAGATTCTGGAAATGGAGCCTGTTTTGTGCCTATTGCAGGGGTGAAATCCAGCAGGTTCTGACAGGTTCTGGAGAACCGGTAGCAGAAATTTTGGGTAGTTTGGAGAACTGGCAAATACCACCTCTGGCTAGCCCCAGAGTGGGGTGGAATGGAGTGGGGTGAAAAGGAGCCTTGGTGGCTCAGCGGACTAAACTGCTGTTAAAGTAGCACTTAGCTGCCAGCTGCCTGCAATTACTGCGAGTTCAATTTTCACCAGGCTCAAGGTTGACTCAGCCTTCCATCCTTTCGAGGTAGGTAAAATGAGGACCCGGTTTGTGGGGGCAATAAGCTGACTTTGCATAAAATAGAACACTGCTCCGGGGGGGGGATCCCTACTAAGCAGGTATATACAAAAGTATGAAGGCTATTGCTTAATGCATTGTAAGCCGCCCTGAGTCTCCGGAGAAGGGCGGCATATAAATTGAACTAATAAAATAAAATAAAAATAAATTTTGCAATATCCTTCCCCCAGGAGTGGGGAGGGAATGGGGATTTTGCAGTATCCTTTTCCTGGAGTGGGGTGGGAATGGAGATTTTGCAGTACCCTTCCCCTGCCATGCTCACCAAGCCACACCCACAGAACCGGTAGTAAAAAAAATGGATTTCACCACTGGCCTATTGGCTTGTTTTGCGAACTGAGATGTATCTTTTTTGCAACTCTGTTTCCTTTTCTATCCTTCTTGTCCCTTTTTCTTTACAGTCCGTTATTTTCCCCTCTCCTCAACCCCCCCACTCCATCCCCATTTCATTAAGGCTTACAGATTTGGTTGACAGCCAAGTACTGTGTTTCTTGACCTCTTCTTATCTCTCTGGTCATGTTCTCATCTCAAGAAGTAAAAGAAGAGGGGCATGTTGGTGCAGGAGAGAGAAGAATAGGAGAAACTTATTGGAACAGGGGTGAAGGGTCAGACAAGCTACAAAATTGCTGCCCAAGAACCGAAAGGTAGGAAATAAAAATGAAATGCAGATCATATCATCTGCTGATTGCCAAGAGAGCCTTAAGAGAAACAGGCGACTAATGGCACTTTACTAGGATCTGTAAACCAAGGTTGATATTATACTCGGAGTGTCAGTTCCCTATTTCTTCAGAGGTTAAGACATGCATTTTTTTTTTCTGTGTGTGAGGGAGTGAAGTTGGAAAAGCAGCTGCAGCCAGGCAGAAATGTTCCAAACCCCCTCCTTGCACACTTCTCTCATACATTCATTTTACCCACAAGCATCTAATCTACTGCTGCTACCGAGATAATGGAACCATACCTGGAATTTTCAAGGATGTCCAGAGGTAGCCTCATCACACCCAAGCCCTTAGCTTACAAGCACAAGTGCTAACACAGAATTGGGAGGGAGTGTAGGAGGAAAGGAGCAAATAGAATACAGTCAGGACAACTGAGGTGATATCTGGAGATTGGTTGCTAATACAAGCAGGCAAGAGGACTATAGTAACAGTAACGGTAGCAGAGTTAGAAGGGACCTTGGAGGTCATCTAGTCCAACCCCCTGCTCACGCAGGAGACCTGTACTAGGGATTCGAACTGCCAAACTGTCGACTTTTCTGATCGACAAGCTTGGTGTCTTAGCCACTGAGCCACCTACTAGTTCATTCCACGGCCAGTAGCAGAATCTCTGGTGGGAGTCTTACCTTGAGCTTGGAGCTTTCACAGAAGAAACTCTTTCAAGGCATGTCTGGTCTGTGAACCGTTCTAGATACTTTTCGGAATTTTAATTCTACCTGTTAAGTGTGGAAAAAAATATTTACTGCACCCCCTGGGTTCCCCCCTGCTTGGCACCATTTCCTGCAAATTGTTTAATTCATCATAATTAAAGACAGGCAAAGAGAGACACTGCTCCTTTCCAACTTCTTTTCACCAAGTCTCTCTCATATTCCCCCTTCACCACCGTGACCCCCCTGTCTATGAAATTGATGAATGCCTTTTTAAGGTCTTGTGCATCATCCTATATAATGTAAGAATTTTGGGGGAAAAGACAAAGGTTTTATTCCATTTTATAGACTTTGAGACCTTTTTTTTTGAAGTGAGCATTAAAAGACTGAATATGAAGGACTGAGTACTAACAGCAACTTGCAAAATCTAAAAGGGATGGAGTTAACTTAAAGTAATAGTCTGGTGTTGGGGAAGCTGTGTGCTGCAATAAAACATTTATGTACATATTTGCTTTGCTGATGCTGAAGTGTGGGTTCTAGTCCTTGGAAAGTGAAGAACTCTCATTCCAATAAAGGAGAAATACTTTGTAGCTCTGGGTGGAAATGAGGAGTCCTTGGTGTTCTAAGGGCTTGGTTGTTTTCTTGCAGATGTTTCATTAGCCAAATTAGGTAACATCATCAGTGCTCCTCAATCTCATACCATGTGAAGTGAAATGTAAGGAATCTCTGCACTGGGCATGAGCTATAGTGGATGATCTCCATTGTACTTTCCATTCTTTGCATTGTTTCTTCCTTGCCACTATTAAACAATACTTTCTCTCTTCCAATTAAAAATAAACGAAACATACAAACTGACATTTGTTTGCTTTAACAAAGTTTTTCTTGTTTTGACATCGATCAGAACAAGATCTGCAAATAGTTTAATGCAAGGATATGAAATATATTTGTTGTTAGTTGCAAAGTTGTGTCCGACCCCATGGACAACGTTCCTCCAGGCTTTCCTGTCCTCTACCATCCTCTGAAGTCCATTTAAACTCATGCCAACTGCTTCAGTGACTCCATCCAGCCATTTCATTCTCTGTTGTCCCCTTCTTCTTTTGCCCTCAGTCTTTCCCAGCATTAGGTTCTTCTCCAGTGAGTCCTTCCTTCTCATTAGGTGGCCAAAGTATTTGAGTTTCATCTTCAGGACCTGGCCTTCTAAAAGAGCAGTCATGGTTGATCTCCTCTAGGACTGACCGGTTTGATCACCTTGTAGTCCAAGGGACTCGCAGGAGTCTTCTCCAGCACCATAGTTCAAAGGCCTCAATTCTTTGGTGCTCAGCCTTTCTTATGGTCCAACTTTCACAGCCATACATTGCAACTGGGAAAACCATAGCCTTGACTATACACACTTTTGTTGGCAGAGTGAAGTCTCTGTTTTTTAGAATGCTGTCTAGATTTGCCATAGCTTTTCTCCCCAGGAGCAAGTGTCTTTTAATTTCTTGGCTGCAGTCCCCTATCTGCGGTGATTTTGGAGCCCAGGAAAATAAAATCTGTCACTACCTCCATTTCTTCCCCATCTATTTGTCATGAATTGAGAGGGCTGGATGCCATGATCTTAGTTTTCTTAATATTGAGTTTCAAGCCAACTTTTGCACTCTCCTTCTTCACCCGCATCAAGAGGCTCTTTAGTTCCTCTTCACTTTCTGCCATTAGAGTGGTATCATCTGCCTATCTGAGGTTGTTGATATTTCTCCCGAAAATCTTAACTCCAACTTTTGATTCATCTAGCCTCACCTTTCTCATGATGTGCTCTGGATATAAGTTAAATAGGCAGAGTGATAGTATACAGCCTTGCCGGACTCCTATGAAATATATACAATAGCTCAACTTCCAAACTGCCTCAGATTTCACCCATCAAAACAAAAATGATTTGACAAGACAAAAATCGAAAACAAAGTGCCAAATTGCTTAGTGCATTGTAAGCCGCCCTGAGTCTCCGGAGAAGGGCGGCATATAAATCAAATTTTTTTTTAAAAAAAATCCAGTTCAGAATGAGGCATTAGCTGGCATGAATAAATTCAAGCTTAGAAAACTTGAAATATATGTAAGGGAAAATATCTGCATTACAGTAGTACAGTCTGTCAATTCACAAGTGACACAAGTTGCGGTATACTAATTTCCTTGTTTTGGGCTATTAAACACCCTCCTAAAACCCACACCTTCATTATTGTTCTTAGGCTAAGTATCCCCTTGTATAAAAAGATAAGATTTCTAGCTTAGTGTTGGAATAAAAAAAATTGCAACAATACTTGGCCATGGATATCTGAACGGTGCTAAATCAAAGTGCAGTGACATTACATTAGCACATCTGAGACCAAAAAAAGGCTAGTAAGATATGGTTTCTGCATTGCCTGTGCAGGAGGACAGAATTACAAACTGGGTTGTTTAGAGAGGAGTTTAGAGAGAAGTTATTTACAGCCATAGCCTAACTGTGTTTACTCAGAAGTCAACCCCCACTATGCCAGTATGCCTTTTCCGCGTCAGTGTGCAGAAACTTTAAATCTTTACGAGGTTGTAGTTCAGAGCAGCCTGAGCCAGGAACTCCTTGCTTCATATGGTACCATAGATGATCAGCAGAATCCATTTGTTTGCTAAAGTGTGATCAGCAGCAGACGCCAAGGAAGATGGGTCTGGTTGCTCCCGCAATACTCTAAAACTGTTTAAAACAGACAGGCTTCTCCTTCTGGGCTTTTCACATGGTGATGGATTGTTCCTGAATCCATACAACTTCAAAATGTTGCTAGGTTGATCCTTGTCACCTCAATTATTTTACAAGTCACACCCCCAAAGGTAATGAGATGCTTCCTGATATCCCACAGTCATAATTCTCACGTGAAAAAGGGAAAATGCAGCTGCTGTGATAAAAATAAAAATGAATCTCATTGTGATGAGATTTGGGCCTCCTGATAAAACCATTTTTGATAAATGGCATTAATTTTTCATGAGCTGTATTTATGTATCATATCCTACTTCTGCTTACTATTCTTTCTTAAGGATACTACTAGCATTTCTAAGCAGGATCTTCAGACTTTCTTAATGCTAGAGATGGAACTATATTAGGAAACTTGTTTAATCACATGTGACTAAAGTAAAAGATTTTTGTTTCCAGGGTGGGAGCGAGAGAGCTGTGGCTGTCAAAGTCTTAGGTTTTTAGAATGACTTTTCTGGAACAATTTTATTTGTGATTTTCTGCAGACTGAAGTACACAGGGCAAGGCTGTGATTGCTGTTTTAATGGGGGAGGATGGGTGATTTGATGGGAAGGTCAGCAATGAAAGTTTATGCAATAACCTTTTCTGCTGAAAAACAATTTGTAAGAATACTACTTTTCTCAGACCTAAATCAGCAAAATTTGTTGACATGATTTTTGAGGCCCCCCTCAGAAGGATTCAGGCAGTCTTCAGTTTGCCATGTGAATTGTAGAGTGCATACACTTACAAATATCCATACAATAAATGATTTCTACCACCTGATTTTCCCTAGATAGTAATACTTATGTGTGGCAATAGGGCATCCAGCCAGTAAATGCTCAGCTCCATCCAGTTGCCTTGACTCTACCCTGAACTAAGGGATAACAGAGTCATAAAAAGGGAAATTTTAAAAATAATATTTATGTTATCTTTATTTCATGTGTATTTTTGGGTAAGTGAAGTCCTGATGATGCAAAGGAGGGCACAGCTCTTACTTATATGACATGAACTGTCAGACTGGCCACTGCCTGCTCCCTAGTAAAGAACCACCCTTGACTCCATAGATGTTAGAGAAAAGGTACTTTTACTAGAGGTGTTGAGTGCAGCACTAGTGAGGCAAACTCTGAAGAAAAACCATGTGAAAATCATATACTGAAAGCTATCCCCAACGTCCAAAACCCTTCCCACTGTGAGAGTAGTCTAATCAGGTTCTTTTCTGATATTTTGGGAACCTGGTGCCTCAGGCGTTACTATAAATTCCTTTTCCAGGGCTGGTGGCATCCTTGAAGGCAGGAAGATGGCTCAGTTTGACACCTCTGGTTCCTGTTAGTGTCCCTAATTTCCCACAACATACTTTCACACATCCAGCACTGTTTCCCTCCCCAATGCCCATCCCCCAGCTATGGCAGTTGCTAGTGAGCGTCAAAGAAAGGAAAGATAGGCAGCTGACACGAATGTGGGGAATTGATAAGATAGAGAGACTCAAATTGAGGCATATAAAGCTGATAAATCTTCTCATATGTATTCTACTTGCCTTCCTTGAAGCTGGTTCCCTGAATTTGTGAATGGATGCTAAAGGATCTAGACTGGCATGACTAGGAGAGAAGATTATTGCTGAATCAGAACCAAGGTCTTCTGACTGATTGATTGACTGACTGACCGACCGACCGACCGACCGACTGACTGACTCTGTCTGTCTGTCTGTCTGTCTGTCTGTCTGTCTGTCTGTCTGTCTGTCTGTCTGTCTATCTATCTATCTATCTATCTATCTATCTATCTATCTATCTATCTATCTATCTAATTTATTTATTTATTGGATTACAACCCAGAGAAAGAGAGAGAAATCCATTCATGAAAACACACGCAATGATAATCTACAGTATAAAAATGAACTTACTTGTCTACTTACTTGTTCATTTTTATACTATAGATGACTATCGCATGTGTTTTGATGGATGGATTGTAAAGCAACAAAATCTCTCTCTCTCTCTCTCTCTCTCCCCCTCCCTCCCTCCCTCCCCCTCTCTCGCTATGGGTTATAATCCAATACATAAAATCCAAACAATCCAATAAATAAAATCAACAACAAACCCAGTAACTAACCAAGCCTCTTCAGTCAGGGATTTGAATGCAGGGCTCTTACCTAGCATATGACCTTCAAAAGCACCGAGTCATAGAATAGAGAGATGGCGTAGAGATTCAGATCAGAAGTCACTCTTTTCATGGGTAGCATTCTACATAAAACTAAACTCTAAGCTGCTGGGTTCTTTTTATGTGTGACTTTCCCAATAATGTACTTCTGCTGCCTGTTATGACAAAGCTTTTAGGAAATTCTTTTGAAAAGCGAAAGGTGATTGCCACATTGACTATTTGACATATTCCTGTTTTGTCTGTCTTTTCTAATTTCTATGTTCAGATGCTTTTCCTCTCAAATGGTTATTTTTCTCTCCTCCTTGCACATTCATCCTAATTCTTCTAAAACGTGATGTGTTGTGACTGGACTTGATTGACAGTGCTTCTTGCCTGCCATACTGTTTAGCTGTGCAGCCAAGGATCTGCATTAGAAAGCAACACTGAATTCTGAAGAGCCATGTGGAAGATTCTTAGAGGGTAAAAGAGAGAGTCAAAACAGTGTCAAGCTACTGCTCTGTCAAGAACCATTGCATGTCACCTGGTGTCACTTAAAAAGGTTCAGTGAAGATAAGTTGCAGCATGAAATGGAAGGTCTGCAATGTGTCATCCTTGATGATGTCAGAAATCTGCTCTCAGAAGCATGTATATTTTATTTATTTTATTTTATTTTATTTTATTTTATTTTATTTTATTTATATTTATATTTATATGCCACCCTTCTCCGAAGACTCAGGGCGGCTTACAATGCATTAAGCAATAGCCTTCATACTTTTTGTATATTTATACAAAGTCAGCTTATTGCCCCCACAATCTGGGTCCTCATTTTACCCACCTTAGAAAGGATGGAAGGCTGAGTCAACCTTGAGCCTGGTGAGATTAGAACTCACAGTAATTGCAGGCAGCTGGATGTTAAATGCTGCCTTAATAGGAGGCATTAGCCTGCTACACCACTCAGGCTCCATGTGCATATGTGTCATGTATGTGTATGGGAAGATATATACTTTCTTTTGAGACCAGGCAACAGAATTTCATTTTTCATGTGTGACAGTGTTCACAGTAAAAAATGACAATAAAGTTTATCTCATCTCATCCCACCCTACCCCTTATCCTACCCTACCCTACCATCTGATCTTATCTGATCTTATCTTAGGAACCATAGATTGTGTATAGATTAATCTTTAGTGTTCACTCTGGTCGGTAAAATGTCCAGTTTCTGTCCAGGACTGGTTTGCTTCAGAAGTTCCACTGTGATTGTTAACATAAAACGTCACTGATCAAGAAAGATAACTCATTGTTACCACATTCATCAAGGTGAATGGTTGAAAATAACTGTTAAACTGTTAAAAAAACTGTTGATGAATGTGGTAACAATGAGATATTTTTCTTGATCAGTGACGTTTTATGTTAACAATCACAGTGGAATTTCTGAAGCAAACTAGTACTAAACATGCTTGCAAAACCAGTGATAATGTAAATGCACGGAACATCTTGAAATATATTTGAAAGCTGTAGCTATCATAACTATTTTGCTTGCAACTTTTGTGTAGATACGACAGGCATAGTAGAAGAATTTGAATCCTTGCCTTCTAATATCCATTATGAGAATCTAAATTATCACATCAGTTTATGATGCAGTCAAATTCTTAATGTTTCACCATATCAACCTATAGGCAGTAAGATATATAGGCACACACTGCAATGCCTTCCGGCTTATAAAAATCAATACTTTTTGCAGTTCTTGTTTTCTTTACTTTCTTTACTCTGTATGTGTGCGTTATGTAGAAGGGGGAAAGAAGTTCTTATTTTCTGGGAAAAATAATTTGTTTTCAGGCCTGTAGGCAGCTGAGTATTTAGACATCAAAGGTAGCAACTAATCTAAGTTGGTTTATCTGGATAGCTGTCTCTGTTGTGTTTATGTTACTGATGTTTGCTACCCTTGAATAAAGTTCACACTTATAAAAAATTCTGTCTGTTTGGTTCCTTGTGGGACCCCAGGTGTTTCCTGGAAAACTCGAAAGACAAAACAATAATCCTCTCCAGATGGCACCATCATTCATTTTTTTGTTTATGTCATATTTCCTATTTGTTTTTGTGTTTGGCAGGTTCCCCAAATTGCTTTGAGGATGGCTTCATTTTTTTCTTTTAGTTTTTTTCCCCTTTCCCTTCACTTCCTGAAGCAAGAAGAAAGCGAAATATTGGACATTGCAAGGTCATCTTACGTCCTTTGTGTGAAATGATGAGCTCTCTTTCCATCCCTATTCCTGATTGACGAGATCATATTTGGAAAGAGAACCAATAACTTCTCCTGGACACTGGCCCAGCTTAATTTTTTTTTCAATTTTTATAGCCAGGTTGAGATTTTGTTTGCTCTAGATGAATCAAGAGAGTTTGTCAGGAGGCAGTTGAGATATTATCCATTTCCTGGACAAGAATGAAAAGCAGGTACTGAGTAAAAAAACTTTCTACTCATAGTCTTGAATATCTGAGATATACTGTATCTCACAAAAGCAATTTGATATAATCAGTCCTCAGGTTACAACAGTAGTTGGGGCTGGAATTTCCTTTTTAAACATGTCTATTCTTTTATTGCCAAAGATAAACTACAAAACAAAGAAAAAATAAGAAAAAACTAAGAAACATCCAACACTAGCAACAAAAAGAAAACATGAGAAAAAGAAAAACTCCCCTCCAATATCAAATACATCTAATATTAAACATTAAAAAAATCCACCCCAGCTGAATGTTGAAAGATATTTCAAAAGTCTAATATATTCCCCTCCCCTTACATTATGGGTCTACAAAGTTAAAAATGTTCCCATCTGTATCTAACAAAAATGCTGTATTACATAACCAAGTATCTTTGATGTGGAAATCTATTTATCTAGTAATTGAATCAACTCAACATCTGCATGTTGATGGTAACTGCATGATGGACTGCATGGTAACAGTCAGTAGGTTACCCCAAAGTTAAAACTAATCTTCAAATCCCACTGTTAACCATCTGTAATTGTATCTAACATATAGAAAATCCACAAACGACTTCCAGTCTCTTATAAACTTGTCTAATCCATAGTCTCTAATCAAAGCAGTTAATTTTGCCATCTCTGCTAATTCAGTCAATTTTAAAACCCTCTCTTTGACAGTTGGCATCCCGGGGCTGGGATTTCCATTGCTAAGTGATGTAGTTGTAAAGCACAACCTCGTGTGACTACATTGCTTAGCTGTGGCAATCCTGGAAGTCTTGGTTGCCATTGTAACCTGAGGATGGTGAGGGCTATTAAGCAAGGACCTCATGGGAAGAGGCAGGAGTTAAGCAACCAGGCTGCCAGGTGAGACTGCAGGCAAGAGCTGTGGGCAGGCGGGGCACTATGGAATACATATAGGTAAAAAATAGCTAGAGTGAGAGTGACTTGAGGAAGTGGCTTGTGATTTCCTGCTGGCTTCCCCATTAACTTTGCCTGTGGGAAACCAGCAGGAAAGTTCATAAATGGCAATCATATGACTGTGGGATGCTGCAACCATCATAATTGTGAACCATTTGCAATCATGTGAATCACAATCTTGTGACTATGAGGATGCTATGATGGCCCAAATGACCAGAGCCAGTTGTAAATTCAGTGCTGTCATAATTTTGAATGGTCGCTAACAGGTAGTTATAATCTGAGGAGTATATGTATTATATAAATATCTCAGGATATGAGTATGGTTGGTTTATGTGTAGTTGCCTCTGCTATATATGAAAAAAACATTAGAATGATCAGTTGTTATGGGAATAGAGAGGAAGTTGAACAGCCTTTCTGGAGTAGTGAGCAACTTTGAAAGATTGAGAGTTTAGTTTGAGTCCTTCTATACAATGCTTCCCATAAGAGGGTTGTCTGTTTCCAACATGGATGCCAATGTGAGGATGTGAGTCACAAATGAATTTACCTATTTTTGTTTTTGAACAGGTAGGTGCGTTTCTGTATCAAATATTGTATTGCAGCCGCTCATCATTTTTACTTTCAAAGAAAGCCTCTATAAAGCCTACAAGGGTATGAAAGCATAAGAAAAAGGTGTTTGTAACATGCTAGCTTCTCATTTAATTTTAATTAAAATAAATTATTAAAATATAATAACATCTTGATATGCTCTAAGGATAT
This sequence comes from Ptyas mucosa, assembly GCA_012654045.1. Classification (NCBI taxonomy): domain Eukaryota; kingdom Metazoa; phylum Chordata; class Lepidosauria; order Squamata; family Colubridae; genus Ptyas; species Ptyas mucosa. Next base: position 28,172,686 of record WNWU01000011.1, on the reverse strand, counting down.
CTGCGAGCAAATCTGGCACCGGATTGTTATATCTGAATTAAATAGCAGACAAAAGTTGTGGGGGGGGGGGGGTTTCTTCTTCCTTGGGGCAAATTTCATAAAGACAAACAAAATGAACAAGTGACTCTTGAGGTTTTTAGCTGTGAGTTTATCTGGAATTGAAATGGTTAAATGTATGAATCTTCTTTAAATCTTGGATTGGCTCCATGGCAGGGGTGAAATCCAGCAGGGTTTGACAGGTTCTGGGGAACCGGCAGCGGAAACTTTGAGTAGTTTAGAGAACCGGAAAATACCACCTCTGGCTGTGGGAAGGAGGTTCTGGTTTCAAATGGACCATGACCCAATACACACACAAACGCACCAAAGCATGGAAGCTGACTGAGGAGTCTTGAGAAATTATTTTATTTAATAAAAACATATAAAAACAAAACCTACAAGAAGGCACCAACGGCCTAAAAGATTCTCCTCTCAACAAAGTCCATTGGCTCTAATCTTCTTCCCAAGCGTGGGAGGCTCTCTGCGTTCTTTGTCAGTCTTCTCAGGAGCAAGACAGTGACTCAGCTCTTTGTAGTAACTTCAGCTCTGGAGTAAGGCCTCAGGTGAGGTCTCTGGCCATAGTCTGCTGCTCTCTGCTGGGCTCTGCAGAGATCTGTGGAGAGAAGGGGCTATGTAGCCAACGCTGGTGCTGCTTATATACTAATCAACTGTTTGTGGGAAAGTGCGGGAAACTTAGAGCCAGGAAGCTGTGCTCTGATTGGTCCATTCAAACTGTTCAAACCAATCAATCAATTAGCTGCAGCAATATGCTGAGAGGTTTTTCCTCTCACAGGCTGGCCCCAGAGTGGAGTGGGAATGGAGATTTTGCAATATCCTTCCCCAAGGAGTGGGAAGGGAATGGGAATTTTGCAGTATCCTTCCCCTGCCATGCCCAAGCCACGCCCACCAAACCACATCACGCCCGCCAAGCCACACCCACAGAACCGGTAGTAAAAAAAATTGAATTTCACCACTGCTCCATGGCTAATGCTTCATGAGAAAGTAAATCTGAGTGGGCCAGATAACAAAGAGAGGAACCTTCAGCTGCTGACTGGTTCACCGAAGCTGAAGTGAGTAGATTTAGTTAGTTAGTTAGTTAGATAATTAGTTAGTTAGTTAGTTAGTTAGTGTTTGTTTATTTATACATGACCCATCTCACTATTCAAAGCAAACCTGGGCGGCTTTGTTTCCAACAAGCTGCCTTTCACAACACTTAGCTTTTAATATTCCAGACCATGCTTTCCTTTGCAGCTGGTGGCCACCCTAGAAAGTGCATCTGTCCAAATTGATTTCTGCTGTGAGAACTCCAGGGAATTGCCTTTGCTTGGAATAAATCCTGATGAATCCTGCCACTCTGCTACCCAGCAGGAATATTTGTAAGCTTGAGAATGTCAGAGTTAACTGTGGTCCTGGTAAAGTGACCTTTTGCAACAACACTCAAATAGAGCTATAAAAAGGTTCCTGATTGATAATTTATCTTGGTTAAATATCAGATCAACAGATGACTTAGGCCTACTAGTGGTTTTTTCTTCTTCTGTGACAGAGAGTTAGGAGAAAAAAAAAATCAGGTACAGGAATTAGCAGTCAGTTTGCACCTGTTACTACAAGAGACTCCAGCTGAAAAAAGAAGAAGAGGCACTTCAATTTACTGCAATTATCTCCATTTTCCCAGGATAAGGATCCTTGAGATATTTATCTGATTTACAAGGGTGTTCTGTCGAGGTGGCAGGCACAAGACCTTAAAGAGGCATTCATCAATTTCATAGGCAGGGGAGTCAGGGGGGAAGTATGAGAGAGACTTGGTGAAAAGAGGTTGGAAAGGAGCAGTGTCTCTCTTTGCCTGTCTTTAATTATGATGAATTAAACAATTTGCAGGAAATGGTGCCAAGCAGGGGGAACCCAGGGGTGCAGTAAATATTTTCCCCCTACTTACATATGTAACAGGTAGAATTAAAATTCCAAAAAGTATCTAGAATGGTTCATAGACCAGACGTGTCTTGAAAGAGTTTCATCTGGGAAAGAATCCTCCATTTCTTCCTTTGCATAAGAAATACCTAGGTAAAAATGTTGATAATGCTTTTGAGGGAGCAGTTTAATCCAATCAGGGACAGGTTGCCTGGGTTCACACACACACACACACACACACACACACACACACACAATGTTTTTTCTTGGCTACTTAATCAATTTTATATCTTTGTATAAGACACCGAATCATAACCTATGGAATGGGCTGGATATGTAGAGGATAGTAAGAAATTGTTTTACTACCGGTTCTGTGGGGGTGGCTTGGTGGGCGTGGCATGGCGTGACTTGGTGGGGATGGCTTGGGCATGGCAGGGGAAGGATACTGCAAAATCTCCATTCCCACCCCACTTCAGGGGAAGGATACTGCAAAATCCCCATTCCCTCCTTACTCCTGGGAAAAGAATATTGCAAAATCTCCATTCCTATCCCACTCTGGGGCCAGCCAGAGGTGGTATTTGCCGGTTCTCCAAACTACTCAAAATTTCCACTATCGGTTCTCCAGAACCTGTCAGAACCTGTTGGATTTCACCCCTGCCACAAAATGATTGATAAATCCATGCTGCAGTCACAATAAAGAACCAGGGTTTCTAGGTGGGTTAAATTATATATGGCTTTGGACAACAGGTCCTTTAGCTAAACCTGTCACTGCATTCTTGTATTTCCCAGCTGAGCTGTCATTTTTGGTCTAATAGGCTTACTGTAGTTTTGCCAAGTTTTGTTATCAGTATTAAGTGCGCAAGCGTGCATTCCTTTCTAGCCTCCATTCCTATCTTCTTACTCCTTTGTTCTCCTGCCAAGAGGTGAGGCAGGAACGCTGGCAAGATGTAGCCAATTAATTAGATAGTAAGAGTTATCTTTATTTTTTTACTTTTACAATAAAATGAGTTTCTCATAGAAAATCTTTGGGTTTTATTTTCTTAATGTATACTTTCGAGGAAAAGCCTTGGTCCAAACCTCTAAGCCAGGATGGGATCAATCAACTCCCTGACAAAACCCACCTCATTTTTTTAGTCCAGTGGGCTTGGGAATCTAGTTGACATAGGGGAACAAATGATGACGGATGTATCATGACATCATCATATAAAAGATGCAAGTTAGTTACTAGTGTGAGAAGTAATGACCAAGTGCATCGTTGCATCATTTTGTGATAATGTTATATGTGTGGCTTGTTATTGATATTTGTGTTGATAGGCTGTGGGAAACCTGTTTCCAAATATGATTCTTAAAGTTTTTCTATTCTATCTAGAAAAATTAGAAAGTAATTCTCTCTACAGTTTTTCATACAACTGCTATATTTTTTACTCTAACTCTAAGTATTCCCATTTTGTCTTTTTTGAAGGAAAACAGTTATTTTAATGGGTTTTCCTTCCAAAATGTTTCTCTATTATTTTCCTCCCCCTCCCTCCCTCATTTCCTTTACAGGCTTGCTTCTTTATCACCAATTATGTTAGAAGACTTTTTTAAAAATAAAGTTTTAATGCTGTATGGTTCAGTTATTGAGCTGAATTTGATTCTGGGAAGCAAGGAGGTCCTTGGGGTGGAAATTTGATAAAAAGACTAATCAGTGAACTATGGAATAGATGGAATTTAAATCCTTTTAGCAATAGAAGGATATCAATCACTATGAGTCTAGTTCATTGTTCATTTTGTACATTTACAAATACTGATTTTTAAAAACTGAAATAAATCTAGACCCTTAAATTAAACTGGTCTTTTTCCAAATACTAGTTGATGAGGTTTATTTAAATTTGAATACACCTACACTTTTTTAGTTTGTACGCTGTCATTTCCAACAGGTATGTCTTCTATGTTTTTTCCCTATTGTGGAGCTATAATAAAGTTTTAGTCTCTTTCCTGAACTGAGTGTGGTTAAACTATCCGAGTCAAACTAATGCATCTGGCAACATGCTCATTCCTCTCTACCGGAGCACTTTTGAAAGAGTTTTATGCTTCTTCATGATATCTGTTTATTTGATAGCAGTACTTGAAAAGGGCTTTTTTCTCATCCTATCACTTTTCACATAAGTTACCAGTCTGTATCATTTAAAGTAATATCAAAGGGCAAAATCATTCCTTCTTTTATGGTAACAATCTTTAAAACCTTGCAAAGAGTTAATATCTGTCAAGGTAGGTTTTTACAGAGGTTAGGAATAAAATAAAATGGCCTGCCAACATTTCCTATACCAAGAAGCAGAACTGAAGAAGGTTCAGTTCTACTTCTTGAATGAGAAGTGAAATGTCTTCAAGAAAAAACAAAGTCCAGTTGCCTTTTGAAAAAGCAGCTTTGGAACAAGCATGTCAGTGATAGGTTGCTCCCGGTCCGGTCCAGTTCTATAGAACCAGTGGTAAAGGTAAGTGGAACCCACCCCTGAAGCATGCCCTGGATGACTGAGAATCTCCACAGATATTGTGTTTCTTACACAATGGTGATTTATTGGTTCGATTTATTTATTGGTTCGATTTATATGCCGCCCTTCTCCAGAGACTCAGGGCGGCTTACAATGCGTTAAGCAATAGTCTTCATACTTTTGTATATACCTGCTTAGTAGGGCTTTCGCCTCCCCTCTCCCCAAGCGGTGTTCTTTTTTATACAAAGTCAGCTTAATGCCCCCACAAACCGGGTCCTCATTTTACCTACCTTGAAAGGATGGAAGGCTGAGTCAACCTTGAGCCTGGTGAGATTTGAACTTGCAGTAATTGCAGGCAGCTGGTACTATTTAATAGCACTTTAGTCTGCAGTGCCACCAAGGCTCTTGGAGATGGTAAGGTCTTGAATGCCTGTTGATGAGACAGTGGCTCAAGCAATACATGTATACAATATGAGATAGGTTATAGATATGCGTGACTGGTAGATTTGCTGGGTCTCAAACAAACTCTGTTTTTCTCACTACACCAGCCTTGACCTGGAGAATCACTCAATGACTTTGTCAAACAGGAAATGGAAATGGGAGAACAACAGGAAGAGGAAAGGCTGTAACTTAATTTGATTGCTGAAATCAACTAAAGGAGTCATTGGCTCATATGGTTAAATAGAAGTAATAAACCAGTTCAAGAATTGGTAAGCTCAAGTGAGACAGTGGGAAGATCACAATGGTGAACTTGTGGCAAATATAATTTGCCAGGGCTATATAAGTAAGCTCAGGTCTCTGACCAGGAAAAGTAGGAATTTTATTTTTCTTCATCCCCTTTAAGTTCGTCGGCGTTTTTTTAGAATGTGCTCTTATTTATACATTTACCAAGTGACCAGGCTGGTAGCTGGCCTATCTTGAAAAGATTTATGTCTCTTATAAAAGACTCTTTGACAAAGCCTCATTTAACAAGGCACTTGTTGAGGCCCTGGGTGTGATTGGTCTTATTGGGGAATGTAAATAATTGCTGCCTTCCTTTAAAGACCAAAGAAATCACAGCTGAGGGCTCTGCCTAAAGCACTGAATTCCATCCTAACTCTCAGCAAATCACTAACATTGTTTTTCTCTTATGTTCTTTCCCCTGGTTGTGCAAAAATATTGAACTGGCACTTAAAATCTAAGCATCCTGTTCATGTTTGTTGCCTGAGGTCAGATTTCTGTTACCAGTTACCTCAATAGCATAATAATGTAAGAACCTGTCTGGCTCAGACCAAAAGGCCACTAATACAGCGGTTTTGCTCCTCCAGATGCTAACCTGTTGGAAGACCAGAAGGAAGACACCAGCATAGTGACAGTACTTGTAACTGAAATTAATATAATGACTACTAGTTCTTGATCATTTTATCTTCCATGAGTTTAAAAATCCGTTTCTATAGGCTTCACTATTTCTTGCAAGAGCAAATTTCATATTTATGTAAGGAAATGCTTTTTCCTGTCTGAATCTTCATCAAATGTTCCTCAGTACGTCCTTTTCATCAGTATTATTTGAGAAAGAAAAGATTGCAGACTAACAGAGTTGGAAGGGACCTTGGAGGTTTTCTAATCCAACCCCCTGCTCAAACAGAAAAAACCCATACCATTTCAGACAAATGATTAATCCAATCTCTTCTTTAAAACCTCCAGTGTTGGAGCACCCACAACTTCTGAAGGCAAACCATTCCACTGATTAATTGTTCTGTCAGGAAATTTTTCCTGAGTTCTAGGTTCGGTCTCTACTTGATTAGGTTCCATCCCTCTATTAGGAGAAAGCCATTTGGTTGGGCCCAGGAAGAGAGCGTTCTCTGCCATGGTGCCTCTGCTTTGGAACATCATCTCCCCACTTAAAATAAGGTCTTAAAGACTTAGTTTTACCACTGGGCTTGGGGATCTTGCTGTTTTACAGAGCCTGTGCAGTGGTTATGTTAAGTGTTCAGCCTTCAGGTGCTTTGGAAAATAGGTTGAACCCATCTTCTTTGTGGTAGCCCCTTATATATTGGAACACTGCTATCATGTCACCGCTAGTCCTTCTTTTCATCTCACTATTTGCTTTCCAGACAATGGGCACAAGTCTCTATACCTCCACATATCCTTGTTTCCTTGACCAGAATTATGACGATGCATCCTTTCCTTGTCAGGATGTTATTCCAGACCCTTGATAATTTTGTTTTATCTTTTCCTCACATGTTCTATCTGTATGACATTTTCTTGAGCCTCAAATGCTATACTGTTCTAAGTATGGTAATACTAAAATATATAGAATAGAATAGAATAGAATAGAATAGAATAGAATAGAATAGAATAGAA
>WNWU01000011.1:28137615-28165921 GCA_012654045.1 Ptyas mucosa | reverse complement strand
AATAGAATAGAATAGAATAGAATAGAATAGAATAGAATAGAATAGAAGAATTGAATTGAATTGAATTGAATTGAATTGAATTGAATTCTTTATTGGCCAAGTGTGATTGGACATACAGGCAATTTGTCTTGGGTGGATAAGCTTTCAGTGTACATACAAAATTGTGTAGTCTTATTTTCACAGTATGAATAAATTCCAGCAGTAGAATACTGGATAAACTTTCAAATGAGCTGTAATAAATTCTTCAATAAGCAATAGAACAAAGTCAAACTAGAGTCTTGTACATTAAGAGAACTAATTTCAGTAAACTTAGAGATACCTTGGGAAGGATTCCATGGGTGAGAATCCTCAAGGGAAAAACCCAAGAAGTTTAAGAAATTTTGAAAAGTGAGATTATAAAAGCCCAGTTTTACAAAATACCAATGAAGAAGAAAAATAACAGCTCTCAAAAGAAACCAGCATGGCTGCATAAATTGAAACACAAAAAAGGGCAAGTATAAAAAGTGGAAAGAGGTGCACATAACTAAGGCAGATTATCTGCAAATAGCCTAAGCCTGCAAAAATGAAGTGAGGAAAGCTAAGGGTCAAAATGAACTAAGGCTTGCAACAAAAGTAAAAAATAACAACAACAAAAATCTGCTTTTAACATGTAAAAAACAAAAAAAAAATCAAGGAAGCAATTGGTTCATTAATGGGAGAAAACGGCAAGAAGGTGACAAGCAACAGGGAGAAAACAGAACTGGACTAGATGACCTATAAGATCCCTTCCAACTCTGTTAATCTGTTTAATCTGCTTAACTCATTTTTTTGCATGCATCTTTACACAAAAGGAAAAACAGTCCACCGATCAAAAACAGTAACGTAAAAAACAGATTAGGAATACAAGTTAAAATAGGCAAAGGTGTCAGAAGGTTGAACCACGGCACCCGGACTAATGTTTCAATGAGCTATCTGTCAAGATCCTTTTTCTGGTTTGTCACTGCTACTCAGACCATGGATGCATATAAATGTTTGATTATTTCTTCACAGTATGATGCATTTTATACTTGCTTTCATTAATAGGCTTATACAGTATCTGCCCCAGATTTGTTAACTTTGTATATCCTTCATATGTTGGCTTGTTCCAAGATTTCAGATTTTCCCAATAATATTTTGATTTGCTTTCATCACAGATTTAAGATGGAAACCACAATTTCTACTTCCTTTATAATATTACTTGATAGGAAGTTTTGGATAGTTTCTCATGAATTTCCATGAGGCTGTTATAATTATCAATGCTAGTAGATAAAATGTAATTGTGCTGTAATTGTTGACTTTATTTCTGGAGATTAATATCAGTGATGGGTTTCTACTGGTTTTCCCTGGTTTTTCCTGGTGAACCGGTGGTGGCGGTGGGAGGCTCCGTCCACCCGCTTGGATGTCATCATGGATGCTCTGTGCATGCGCTGAAGTGCTGCGCGTGAGCGAAGTGAGTGTGCATGCATGCTCACAGTTCTGAACCGGTAGTGAAGGTATGTGAAAACCACTACTGATTAATATGAGTCATAATATCATATACTTGTGACTTCTCGTTTGAAAATTCTATTAACAGGTTAGAAAATGTTCTGCAGAGCAATAGGAGACATTATGAAAGGAGCAGCTGGACTTGGACTGCCAAAATCTGTCTGAAGGAAGAAGAGATCTTTGAGATCACCCATATGTACTCTGGACCAGCTGTTTTATGTGAGCAAATGGCAGAAACCAAGTTTTTTGTCACAGCTTGCAATCAGCTGGGATTTGTGTGATTTGACTGAACTCATATCCATTAATATAGCCTTCATGGATTCAATATTTGAACAAATCTCACTTCTTAATCACTTTGGATTTTACTTAAAAATATATGATTTTTAAAGATTGACATCCTTCAGAATTTTAAATTTTATTGTATTCAACTGGACGAGGGGTTTTTTCTTCTTCAATTCTTTAAAAAGATGATTACAAGGTTAAGGTTTTATATTTTTTCTTTCTTTTTAGAAGAGATGGCAAAAGGGTAATTAGACTATTAGCTTTAGAAAGTTTTAAACAGATTAGGGGTTTATTTGGACTTGAATTAAGATTTTGAAGTTAATTAAAAGAATCCTTTCCATGGGAAACTTTCTGTGTTTGTTTATATCTGAATAACTGATGACTTTGAAGGCTGATCACTAGAGGGCTTTTTAAGGAAATGATTGTATCAATGGAGTAGCTAAGAGTGTTCTATGATTTTGGGACACAGAAAATGTTTCTAAAATTATTTGCTATAATAAATAAACTGAATTCTGTAACTGAAGTTGTGGAAGATTTATTGAATGAAGTTGAAATCAATCTAAATGTGGGTTTAAAAAGGAATAAGCAGATGGAAAAAGATGGAAAAACTAAGGTAAAGGTAAAGGTTCTCCTCGCACATATGTGCTAGTCATTCCCGACTCTAGGGGGCGGTCTCATCTCTGTTTCAAAGCCAAAGAGCCAGCATTGTCCGAAGTCGTCTCTGTGGTCATGTGGCCGGCATGACTAAATGCCAAAGGCACACGGAACGCTGTTACTTTCCCATCAAAGGTGGTCCCTATTTTTCTACTTGCATTTTTTATGTGCTTTCGAACTACTAGGTTGTCAGAAGCTGGGACAAGTAACAGGAGCTCACCCCATTATGCAGCACTAGGGATTCGAACCACTGAACTGCCGACCTTTCGATCGACAAGCTCAGCATCTTAGCCACTGAGCCACCATGTCCCTTTTATGGAAAAGACACATAAAGACAAACTATTAGATGTACTGGCTTTGGTTTAATAAATACAAAAACAAATATAAATATGGATACAAGAGTAATATGGATAATATTTTTATATTGGATTTACAAAAGAATTTTGATAAAGTTGTCAATGATTTTGAGGGAAGAGACAGTGAGAATACAAAGGGTGATGTGGATAATTGTACTGGATTTGCTAAATTTGCTAAATTGCCAACAATTTTCTGATGGGAGACAGAGAGACCATAAAAAAGGAAAACATGTTTGGATATTATCTGAAGAAACTAAAGATTGTTCTGAAAAAGGGAAAATAATACAGAGTTGTTTTATTTGATCAAGGTTAAGTAGATGGATTGTTGTTGTTTTTTTGTAATACTTTATGGGTTTATGTGGACTAGGACTGGTTTTAAATGTTTTGTTTAGTTAAAGAAATGAGATGGTGGGGATATATTTAAACAGAAAATTAAAAAAAGGAAAAGGAAAAATTCAAAGTGGGTTGTTTAGATAGAATTTGCAATAGTTATGCCATTGCTTCTTAAACCCTTAATGGATTTAGCTGATTAGGATGGAGTGATGAGGTTTTAAAGACTTGTTTATAGAGAATGGGGTGGGATATGGGATGAAATGATGGTTAGTTGTATTTTAAGAGATGGTGATAAACTGTTAATGTTAACTCTGCTCACTGGAGATGAAAGGGGAAGTTTCTTCTTTCTTCTTTTTTGCACTTTTTAATTTTTTCTTTTATCTCTTTGAATTTTTTTATCTTTTGTACATTGTATATTTTAAAATAACTGTAATGCAGATCGGCTTGATACATTATCTTTTTTAATAATAATTATATTATAAGAATTACATTATAAAGATAAAAATCTTAATACAATTATTATTTTAAAAAGATAATGTATGAATCCTATCTGCATTACAGTTATTTTAAAAACTAGATTGAAAAAGTTTGAAGAAGGATATTTCACCCAGAAGTACTGGAAGTTGGATTAGCACATGCTTAATCAGTTTCTTCAGAACTTTAAATTTGGATATGGTTTAAAATTCACCGTATAAGCATTTGTCAAATAAAACTATTGTAACTTTTGAATTATAAAATCACACACACAAAAAAATGGTAAGAATAATTATATTCTATGAAGAATGCAATCCTATGTAGACTTTTAAGAATTGTAAAGAGTTTCACAGAAGTATAATAACATTCAGCCTGATATGCTGCAAGGTTTTTTCTCCCAACCATCTAGATATTATTGATATGATTTCTGCACAACCAATCCATCCATACAGTTCCAAAATTATAGATGATTAAATAATAGGGGCAGCACATGGTTGCAAGAAAGTGCTGGTGTTCCTGCATGTAACTCGTAAATGTAAATACAGATTATTTACATTTTTCACTAAACTGTTAGTGTCACCATTTACGTTCTTTCTTCTGAATATTTCCTAGATGTGCGAATGATCACCATTATTCTGTTACGATTGCTGATAAACTTCATATTGTGTGTTGTGTTGTATTGTATCATGTATGCTGGCCAAATTTAAGGTACCTTTCTAGGTACAGTGACATGTAGACAAGAGTGGCACAGTCCTTTATTTCAATAAAAATAAAATCAGCATGCATGGTATTCGCTATAGTTTGATCTTTGAGGAGCCTTGAAGAAATCTCTTTAGGCCCTAGTCTTTCCCCATAGTGCTGGTAAAGAGATTATAGGCCTAGTATATTCAGAGAAAAACGCCAGGCCTCTGGGCCTAGCATTCTAATCCATACAAAGGATAACAGAAGCCTAATTAATTCTCATGTCTCAGAATCTGATAACAGCCCCGCACACAGGCAAGTCCATAAGGGCTTAATGAGTTTAATCGACTGCACTTGATGATTTTATTTGAAACCCTGTGCCACAAATTAAACTATTAAAAATGCACTTGAACTTGATTGGCAGCTGTAATCCTAACAAAGTCTATTTAATCCATTGAGTCAGAGAGTGTAACTTAAATACAACTTTTTTTTTAACGCATTAAAGAAAGAGGTAGAGTATTCTGTGATCCAGGAAGCCTGCTCATTTTATAATGGCAGATTAGGTGAATTTGGAGAAGCAAGCAACGGAGCAATTAGTTGGAAATGAGGAGGATCACCTAAGACATGAAGGTCATTGCAGCTACTTGGCTAAAGCAAGGGAATACTCTGTATTGAAGAGTATCGATATAGCAAGGTGCTGGAGGCAGACAATCACTTCAGTGACGACAACAAATGAATCATTTCACACAGAAGGCAATGGTAAACCATCCCAGTATTTTACAAAGAAAACCAGATGGGGAGACAAGATAGAACAAATGTTGATACAGTGACAAATGATAAGCTGCTCAGGTCAGATGGCCCTCAACATGATTCTGAAGAAGAGCCGAGGACCTTTCAGAGAACTGATGGAGTCTATGATGTGGTTAAATTAAAGCCTTTTGGACATCTGCATGCTGATATTACCATGCAGAAAAAGAAAACATGAGGGTGCAGAGACAAATTACAGTGGGAACATGGAATATGAGAAGCTTGATCTTGAGAAAGCTCAACAGCGAAAGATTAAATTATCAATCTATTATGAATTGGCATCTTAGGCCAATTGGAATGGACACTCAGGGCACACGCACACACAGACACATTCACACAATATATAGCAACCAGTCTCAGAACTGATAATGAAATCATTGATGTAGTTGACAGTTTCTACATTTTAGGATTAACTATCAAGGCTAAAAGATACAGCATCCAAAAAATATTTGAACCTGCTAGACAGCAGTGAAGATCATTGGAAATGATATGCTCCTGCTATGATGTGTTTGTACCTACAAACATTAGAATTGTTCAAAGATTTTTTTTTTCTTGTGATGTTCTATAGATGTAAAATTTGGACTTTGAAAGAGCCAGACAGGGATTGACATCTGTGAACTTTGGTTCTGGAGAAGGCTCTTGAGGACATCACAGATAACTAGGAAAACCAACAAATAGATCACAAATAGATTTTAATACAAAAAAAAAAAAGAAAAAAAAACCCAGAGTTCTCAGTTGAGATGCTAGTAACCTGGCTTAAACTAGAATAGTTTGGACACAGTATATGGAGATGTCTAAGAGTTGACACACATTTTATGGTACATAATCATCCATTTTATACATTTCTTTTATTTCATTTATGCTGTCTCTTCATCAGCTTCTGCAATAGTGTTGTCTTATCTTTCCACAGGCTCCTAACAAATAGCCATTGATGAAGAATGGTATTGGAGGTCAATATAATCAGCAACTGTTGATGTTCTACAAGGAAGCAAAGGAATTGTTTTTGACTCATGAAACCCTGTGGCCTCGCTGCTGGGTGTTAATCCCACTGTTCCCTTCAAGTAAATAGAAAAGAGGAGCAAGATCTGCTACCATGGGCCTCCTCTGTCTGAGGAGTGAGATAAATTTAGCCCATGTGGAAAGAGAACAAATAAAATATATGGAACTCTTTCAAAGTAATCTGCCCCAAGACTCCTCTAAATTTAAAGCCTACAGTACTTCCTTTGACATGGAAAGTTTCTTCAGAGGTTCTTGCCTCAATTTTTTATTTGCTTTACATCTTCAACCTTAATTTCCCACTTTACAAATTTCCTTTTTCTCAGTGATTTGTCCCCCTGTAGAATGAAGTTAATAGTATTTAATCAGAAGTAAGTTCTATATATTCTATAACAAGGGACTTTTATTCAGAGTGACGCGATCTGTTAGTTCCAAAACTTCTAATTGAAATAGAAGTCTTTGAGAATGATTGTTCAATTTCTTATTGTGAGTTATTTTTCTATATATAGAGGGAGTTACCGGCCTAGTTATGTACACTCAAATATTTATTATAAGCCTTATTATTGGTCTTTTCCCCCAGTTCCATGGTATATAAATCTTGTAGCATGAAGGTTCAAAAGACTAATTTCCCATTTATTTACATTGTAGGAGGCTCAAGCTTTTTGACAGAGCATAACCTGTTACCCTAATCATTATTCTATTCAAATCAAAATGTTATATTTACTCCCCACCTTGCAAACATTTTAAACCTTCCAGGGGAAGAAAAAGTTATCAGTATGCAGGTTTTAGCTCCTGCTGCTAATTCCATCAGGGGTAGCACCCTGGGGAAACCTTCAGTTTTCAGACTGTCTCAGCCCATTCAGGCATATCATCCAATAGCTGATTCAGGAGGCTGGTTCCACGAGCAACGGTGAGGGAGGGAGCAACTGAGAAAGTAAACACTATTTCATTTCAGATCGGTAGTCTGTAGTCTCCTGTTTCCCCAAAGATGATGGAAATCTGTGTTTTATTTTTAGGATAAAATGGAGAAATGTGTTCTGACCTAGGCTTCCTGAGACAGTAAAAAACACACAATTAGTCCCAAAAAACCTCTTTTTATTTCAACGGCTGTGAATTAAGTTCATTCCCCGCCCATAATGAGTCACAAATAGTTTGTAAAGAGTCCGACAGAAGTCTGCCACAGTCCTTCGGGATAAGGCTGATAAGCACCCACCTTTATCTCCCTTGACACGCTGCCAAAGACCTAATTGGCAATTAGCTTTGAAAGGCCACACGGAGCACAAAGTCAAAACGGAGCTGCAGAGTTTAAACCGACCAGAATGAACCAAGTTTCTTCTTGCAAAGGCTCATGTGCCTTTGCTCCTCCTTTATGTCTTATGGGAGGGGCCAATCATCTCCGAGACCTACTACCGAGTCATCCCTTTTGTTTTAACTGTTCTTGCCTTCTGACAGCTCTGTTCATGCATGCACTGGGAACAGGCCCCCACCTGTTCCTCTGCCCTGCTGATGTCCGACTCTGAAGGCTCCGGAGTCAGCACATAACTCCCAGATGCCCTGGCTCCATCTCTGCCTCCGACGCAGAGCCCTCTTTTGAGGCTTCCCCAGGCTCCAGGACTGGCCCATATTCCTCCCCAGCCTCCTCACTGTTCGATTCTGCTGCCAGTTCCGCGGGCCGCTGGTGGACCACAGCAAAATAATGCTAATGAGTTCCTCCTCTCTCCTTATTCCCCTTTTATTGTGTTGAAAGGCTTTGATAATTTTAGGATATAAGGAAGCTCTTTGAGATAGGGACTTATGCCAATTAGAAAAAAATATATTCTGAGCTGGTTGTGGTAGAGTTTGTTTTGCAGTATTGGAGCCGGTCTATTCCAATCTATATCAGTCTGAAGTTGATCCACGAAGTCCATTGTTTAAAACCACGAAAGAACACAATGGATTTAAATTGTTTGGAAAAACTTGTATCCAACTCTGTTCCGTTGCTACAAGTGGATGTGTTCTCCTATCTGTACGTAGCAGTTGTGTCACATCAGGGCAAAGCCTCATTGAGTTCTGCATTCAGTTTTCATAGTGGATCACTGGATGCCTAAGGGAAGGGAACATATAAATCATAAACCTAGTAGCCCCCGCTTGTTTGTATTCCTCAGAAGCTGGTATACAGACACAGAGAAATTGTCTAGAATGTATAATGGGGCTTCAAAGTTATGTTGGGAATGTGAACAAGAAGAGACATTTTATCATGCTTAAAGTATTGATACCAAATGTGTAAAAAAGCTAGAAAATTTTTGATTCAAATAAATCTACTGATTCAGAAGATATTAATTGTGGAACTTTGTTTTATATTTGATAACTGCAGCAAGATTATTGTATGCACAAAGATGGAAAGATTTGGCATTATTCCAGTAGTGGGTTTCTAGTAGTGCATGTGCAGAGACGTCTGGGCGGGTGGGTGGAGCCTCCCGACACCACCACTACTGATTCGCCCGATCCGGGGGGAACCGGTAGCAACCCACCACTGCATTATTCGCAATGGAGGAACGGTTGGTGAAAACGATAGAACTTGCTAAATTAACTTCTTTGATCAAAGAAAATTTATGTTTATTGCTGATTGGAGATTTTTTTGGGCAAAAGAAAATAATCCACTTCTGATTTCTGATTTTGATTTTAGACTGGATAGATTATAAAAAGAATCTATAGACAAAGTAAGAAGAAAATTCATAGTTATAATTGCTGTAAAGAAGATTAGAAGCTATTTCTTAGTATTATATTTCTCTTTTCTTTTGTCTTTTACATTTTTCCTTTATTGCACCTTTAGTATTTTCTTTCTTTCTTTTTTCTTCCTTTCTTATTTACATGACATTTTATTAGTGTCTGTCTGACTGTCTATCATCTATCATCTACTGGTATCTATATTTTACATAAAAATATATGCATATGTATTTTTAAGAAGCTGGTGGTATACAGAGGCCTCATGAAGGAAAGTCATCATGACCAGTAGTCCTTGGTAATTATGTCCTTTATGAATTTGTTTCTGAGGCTGTACATCTTTGCAATATTTAATAAATCCAATGGTAGTGAATTCAATTCTTTTTTTTAAAACAAATCTTCCCATTCAGCTTCACTGAAGGACATAAATCTTAGTATTACAAGAAAATCAGAAAGGTTTTATGCAAAGTGAAGAGAAGGAGTTAAATTTCTCTATTTACTGTTTTACCCTTTGCATTTTTAAAAAATAAATTGCTGTTATGCTGCTCTTTCATCAACTTTTTTGGCACCAGTTCTGTTTCTATAATATACTTTTGGAGAAAATGTGACTCAACAGTAATGTACTTTAGTATAATTCTGTATACTCATTTTATAATATTGGTAATTTATTTTTAGACTTTTTTTCAGGAGTTATATTTTTGATTTAAGCAGTCATTGAGCTATATGCTACAACTCCAAGATCTCTTTACTGTTCAACATCATGAAGTTGGATCCCATTAACCCATAAGTGAAATTAGGATTTTTTTTTAAAAATCAGATGTACTTAAATTTATATAAGGTATGTTTACATTGACCCTTACTTGTTATTTTATAAATTCCACGGACTGGGAAACTCTTCAGGATTATTTCACTGTCTTTTAATTTTTAACTGCTGCAAATAATGTGGTTCATCAACAAACATGAGCTCTTCATTGCAGACACTGATTGTATGACTTAAGCCCAACAGTTGGACTTTCGTGAAAGGGACACATGGAGCTTCTATTAAATGTCCTTTGAAAGCATTTAAGCTGATTTTGCAAGATCTCATCCTTTTAGTTTCACATTGATATCTTCAGCAGAGAAATCAATGCAGGTGCTTCCTTGGTATCAGGCAACTAGCTGTAACATCACATTTAAGTGTGATGTTTAATAATATATAAGATGTTAAAAATAGCTCCCTATCCAAATTTTCCACAGGAGGCATTCTTTTGTATGTCTCTATCATGTCCTTTAACATACCTTTAATGCCTGTTATCCTGTAAGAATGCAGCCACTTCCTCCATAGTGTAATTATGTTTGTTTGGAGAGAGTGCTAGGTTAGTCTGCCAGATGTGTACACAAGTTTAAAGTAAGGGAAGAAATTAGCTTTACAAAGGCTAGTTTGCTTTTTGCACTGTTTGTCTGACAAATATTGACATGCACTAACCCCCTGAATCCAAGGCTATGAATACTTGAACTACATTGCTCCTGGAACACAGTTCATTTTTTTGTATTCAGTGGACCACAACAAACCAGATTAAATGTAGTAATAATAGAGATGTGTGTCAGAACAGGGTCATTGCTGATTCGCTATAAACTCTATGACAGTGAAGGAGATTTTTAAAATACAACGTGAGGAGTTGGAGAGGCAAGCAGTGTGGTAAAAGTATAAAAGAAAAATCAGCTGTTTTCTCCAAACATCTCCTTGCAATAGTTGAATTTATAATTCAACAATTTGCCTCTTCCTATAAGTATTATGTTTTATTCCCTTCAATGAAACAAAACATGAAATAGCTTAGTACTATTAGAGACCAGTTTAAATACTGTACACATTTGATGGAGTCCAACAAGATCCATCCGTGTATGTCATTATATCATTTACAGGAGAGCATGTTAAAGGGCGTTGCAATTGTCAGCCCCATTAGATAGGCCAGACCAGGAAATCCACTCCACATGAAAATTAAAACTGCTTTTATTGAGATTATTTGAAGCAGAATTTTACAAGTCTAATTGTCATTGTCATCGTCTTCTTCTTCTTCTTCGATGACTTAGGGAGTTATCTATCTGAGTAAATGTTATCTCGTTGTGAACTTAAAAATGTTTCAGCCCTTTTTTCCTAACAGTTCCTGCCTACCTTCTTGCTTAGTCTTTCCAGTAATAAGTCTGCTTGCTGGTTAAGTATATATCCAAGGAGTAGTATATTAAATTTATGTAAAGCTGTATGCAAAGATGCAGGAAATGAAATTAAAATTGGTTTGTCCTGATCTCATCTGGGATGCTTTAGAATGCAGACCTGACAGATAATTTAATGATCAAGTGTGGCCCTTGGCCAGAAAAATAGGGCATCTCTATTTTAACTCTTTTCTACATTTGCAGTAAATATCATGCAGCTGGACTATTGCAGGGAGCTCTATTTATGGGTGCTCTTGAAGCCCATCTTGAAGTTTCAGAGTGGTTTAGTTCAGAATGGAGAGGCTTGTTTAAAGGGTGACACTAGCACCAGGGGTGGGCTGCTGGGGGTTCGCAGGGGTTCGGGAGAACCTCTAGCTAAGATTCTGTGCAGTTCAGAGAACCCCCAAATCTCACTCTTGGCTGGCCCCGCCCCACCCCGCCCACCTCTCCCCTCCCAGGAGTCCCCACGCAGCCCATTTTGGATGCAGGGCATGCATGGAGGCTCAGGGATGGCAAAAAACGGGCCTACTGGAAGTTCAGGAAGGCCCTGCAGAGGGCCTCTGGAGCTTGGAAGGTCGTTTTCACCCTCCCAGAGGCTCAAGGAAAGCCTCCAGAGCCCGGGGAGGGCAAACCTCCCCCCCGCCATGGTGCAGGAGGCCGACAAGGCAATGCCCACCATGGTCACGCTCACCTAGCAACTAGATGGAGAACCCCTTGCTAAAATTTTTGAAGCCCACCCCTGACTAGCACTGCTGATGTTACTTAGTTTGGGTAATGAAAAGTCTGCAAACCCCCCCCAAAAATCTAAGCTCAGAGAGCACCAAAGACCCCTCATGAATGACACTTGCTGTCATGAATATATTATACCTCCACTGGCTTCCAATTAGCTTTCGAGTACTAGATGCCTCTGTGGTTTGGCCCCCAACTTCAAGACAGCCTTTGCCAAGTACAACTGCCCTGCCTGATTGTTTGTCCTAGGAGAAATTGAAGGTAGCCCCCTAATTTTATGGGGTGCACACTAGAAGCTCATAGGTGCTATTTTCCTATGGCAGCATCTATACAATGGAATAGCCTGCTGCTTGGACTGAGATTGACCTCTACAATTAGCTTTATCTTCCAGAAACTATTGATGTCTAGGATGGATGACTGATTTTATAACAACACATTTTTTCATGTTTAAAATGTTTCATTAACTATAAAACACCAAGAGACTTGGGATTATGGGAAGTAGTAAATCTACTAAATATATAACCAAAAGAAACAAATGTATTTTGCTGAAATGTGTATCATGCAAAACTATATTAACATTTTTCTGCTTGGGTATAAAGCTTCTGCCCACTCAACTTTTGGACTTGGAGAGAAAGATTCCATCAAAAAGTATACTTTATTTTGTTTAGATGCCATTGTCATTGGTGACGCTGATTGTTGTTGTCCTTTGTCCTTCTACTGCAGAACATCTTGTTATCTTCTTTACACATCCCCATGCTTTTTCCCCAAAGGCTTTCCAAGAATAAATTGCTCAACTCTTGAGCAGATAATCCTACTTCTGAGTAGCAGAGAACCAATGCTCCTGAAAAGAATGCATGTGGGTGATAAGGGTGTGATTGCACTCCATCATAGTCACATTTTCACTTCTGTGATTGGGCACAGCTGTGACTTGCCTGTAATTACTTGCCTGCAGTTCAGACAAAGTTCCTCAATGAAAAGCCAGTTTTTCAGTTCAGGTGGCTGTATTGTGCTATAATTCATACAATTTGGAGAGTATGCATGTTTGTTATCAAGCTAAGTGTCTTTTTCACTCAGCTTCCTAACAATTAGGTAGATTTTTCAAAGGGCGTGATCTAGATCAGGGTTGTCAAATTCAAGGCCTGGTGGCCCACGGGATGTTTAGATCTGGCCCGTGGGGCCACCCTGTAAACAGTGAAGAACTGGCCCATGGCAGCAGTCCCAAGCTCCATTTTTTACTGGCAGAGGGTTGTAGGAGGCCGTCGCAGCCAAAAATGGAGCTCACCCTCCCAAGCTTCATTTTTTCTGGCAGAGGGTTGCAGGAAGCCATCGCAGCTGAAAATGGAGCTCGGGAACCCGTTTTCACTGGCAGAATGCTTGGGCCCCTACAGGCGGCCCTGACACGAGTGACATTGAGCTGGCCATGCTCACCCTGGCCACACCCACCCTGGCTCCCTGAGGTCAAACACAACCTTAATTTGGCCCTCAATAAAATCGAGTTTGACACCCCTGATCTAGATGTCCCAAACCGTCTGTTAGGTAGCCTTGTTGAGAGAGAGAAACATGACAATATATTAATTACAGATGAATTTGGCTTGTTACTCCAAAGAATTTGACAAAATGCTAAGCTAGAATTTGGCCAGACAGAAGAGTGTTTGCTTAAGATCCATCTGATTATCAAGAAAAATAAATAGTTGCCATTATTAATGTGTTGCTCCCATCTCTGTTGAAAAGATTACAATATAAATGATACTGATTTTGCTGTTCTATTCCCGTAAGGACATAACTTTTTAGCACAGCAAATCTTCTTAAATCTGTCACTGAGAATGGCTGAAGCTAAAATATTGAAGTGATAGTTGTGACATTTAGATATAATAAATTGATCAAAGTACTGTATGCAGCTGGTTGGAGCTTACTCAGCTCCAACTCTTTAATGCAGCATATTTGGATATTCTGCTATGTTCAATATTGAATTCCATATCCAAGATCTTTATCAGACTGTATACATGTCAGCCTTGTGGGGTAGACTGTCAGGAAACAGCATAATGCTTCCAGGAAGACTACTTTATTGTTGTTTGGTTTAATAACCGAATCTTTTCCTCAGTCCGCTCTTATACAACAAAGCTTCAAAACAGGGTTATTTTGAGAGGGTTTTTGGGTGACATGCCTTCTCCTTTCTTAAAACTGAGTTTTCTCTTATTTTGCTTTTTTCAAGATTATTTCTGAATTCCTCTATGGTATTAGACTTCTCATAATTCATGATCAACAGTATCACCAGTGGATTAACATATCTAAGAGGACTGATCATGATTAACCTAGGTTAAAGAGTCCGTAGAGAGCAGAAGGTGATATGTAGTTAGCCCAATGCAGCCTTTTCTTCATTAAGATTGGATGGCCTCATATATGATAAAATTGATGCACTTTTCAGCAAAAATATCCAGCATTGATATTTTGCTAATAATATATTAATAGACTGGCGAGCATTAGATGGGTTATTCTTCATGCTTTTCTTCAATATGGGACCTAAAACAGCCAGACCCCAATTTTTAGGAATTCAGGTAGAAAGCACAAACTGAAGTCAGTATTGGCATTCATCAATCTATGTAACTTTTAATCAGCTGAAGGAAATAGAATTGTAGCCAAGTGACTTTCCCTATCTTTAAATAGTTGTTCAATTTACACGTCTTAAACTGAGATAAACAGGGAATCCATATCTATCTCCCTATGGGATAAAAAAAAACAACAACCCACATTGGTTTCCTAACCTAACCTTACTCTAGGAAGCTAAACCTTTCAAAGAAGCAAAAATCGAACAGATTTCGGGAAAGGCTAAGGCTTTAAGGCTAATCTGCATTAAAAGCATAATCTTGACAATTGTAACAAAATAAAATCCCAGCCAGATTTATGCAGTAGTGAGTTCATTAAGGCAGAGTTTTCTGAATGCTTTCTTCTCATGCCTTTTACATCTGCATTGTGTTGCCTCTTCTCATCTCATCTACACTTTGTTGCTTTCTTTCCCATAGTCTCCCATATAAAGATTCCTGCATAGTTTGGCTTCTCCTTGAACTCACAAACACTATTCAATTAAAATGCCCACCTTGAGCAGAAACCTGGATTTATAGTTATCTAAGTAGTACTTCAAACTTCATTTCCGAAATAATAGGGCTTTTTTTTTTTTTGTAAATTTCCGTTCCATATTTTGAGTGCTGTGACAATGGCTCACCTTTGAATTTAGTAACACAATCATTGAATTCTGGCTATGTTACTTTAAAAAAACCCTGGATAATTTATATTTATATACCTTCTAGATTCATGCAAGAGCTGCCAAGGTTATTCTTGTTTACTTCTTCTTGGTCCTGACATTTGTACCCCTTTTTCATATTGAAACAGCACTGACAAATGGAATGGGACAAGCAAATGCTCCAAATAACATTGACAAAAATGTGAAATAAAGCAGCAAAATGTATTTTGGTGAAGCCCAGGATTTCTTTGTGAGGAATATCATCACTATGTTGATGACTTTCAGCCTTGTTCTTCTTTTTCAAATAATGAATCCCAGGGATAATGTGGAATTTTAGAAGTGATTAGAAGTAAGAAGTTGACATTCTATGTTGGAAAGTTAACCTGGATGTATGTCTTTCTATTCATGTTCTTGGATGGAATTCCACTCATTTCAAAAGACTTATGTTTCTATTGAGGGGGCGGGGATTATTCTTTTTAGACTTGCTGTTATCTAAGAAAATACAGATAATCTATTGGTCAGGGCTGCTTCCTATATTCTCAAATACAACAGTTATTGCTTCTGGAGAAAGAGATTATTGATCAGGAAAAGGACAACAACATACATAAAACTGAAGCAACTCCCCAGTGGCATAGCTTATCATATTAAATATGTTTAGCTTTGCAAGAAGACTTTTTTTTTCAAAAGGGACCTGATGTTAATTGAATTCTCTCCCAAACTATATATTTGGACCTTTTGTTAACAAGGGTTTTACTAGCCCTTTGTGAATGTGATATTAAAGAATCGTTCTTTTGTTTGTTTCGGTCTGCTTTTAATCTAGATGCTCAGTTGACTGAATAAATGTTGCTGCTTTTTACTTTCATCTTGAATATATGGAAGAGATGCTATTTCTGTCAACAACTCAGTAGGTGGTCACAGAGAAACCATGTTCTTTCATGATTTGCTTTACGAGAATCATCATGTCGATCTGCTTTACAGGGTTGTTGTCAAGTTGCCTGAGAGGATGTGTGTGAACCATGTAAATGTCAGCTCTTTTTTTTTTTTTTTTTGTAGGGGAGCTGCTAAAACATACTTGCTCAGATTGGAAAGAAAATGGCATGGGTGTAATTGGGAGCAGGCTTGAAGAAGGTAGAGAGGGAATAAGAGTTCTGGGTGACTCACAATGACTATTACGTGAACAGGAATCTCTCTCCTGGTGGAAAGAGGACATACTGTAGTTGTGGAGTTCCATCAAGAACCTGCTCTAAATTTTATTTATAGGAATTTCTATCAATTATTTATGATCTGTAGTAATGACTAGAGTACTTTTCAAAAGATACTAAAATAGTGAAGTTAATCCAGTCTGTTTGTATATTTTAGCCTAGTGTGGTGCTAATGCAATTCAGAGTACACTTTTCATGGTGTTACATTGAACTGTCTCCATTAGTTTGTTCAGTGTTAAAAATGAAACCTTACCTTTAGAGTTTCAAAGTTGCTCATTCGGAGGAGAGTGGCAATGAAATTTAAATCAAGAGCCATTCAACCCTAGGATCCAATCAACTGTTTCCATACCAAGACATCTTTTCTTGAAGCAGGACCTGAAGACTGTGCCTCACTTCCTTTGACACCACAAAGAGAGTTTATCTGAGCTAGTTTGATTTGCTTATAATGTTTGCAAGCAGTGGTGGGATTCAGCCAGTTCGGACTGGTTCAGGTGAACCGGTAGGAGTGACCTGCTGGTGGGCCTGCCCCCCCCACCCTGGTGCTATGCCATCCTATTTATCCATGTGTCTAAGCCATGCAGATGTGTGTAAGCCACGTCCTCAAGCAAAGCACATGTGCGGAAGGCAGTGTGCATGCGCAGAAGGTGTACGGTCACATTTTCAGTGCTGGGAGAACCGGTGGTTAAACTATGTGAAGCTCACCTCGGCTTGCAAGCAACAAATATGAATCTTCCCTTTAATAAAGCAAAATGGTTTCCCTCTTTTACTGCTATAGGTATTTTTTGTGTGCATGTCTGGGTTCAAACGGAGTCTCCTATGTTCCAGAGGCTTTTCCCATTCTTAAATCCCACTTTAACGGCGAGTGAAAGGAAGGGCTGCTTCGCCCAAAAATGCATGTGGAGGGAAGTGTGGGATTAATCAGAGAAGATTTGTTCATATAAACCTTTATGAAAAACGTGGAGCGGAGGCTTTGCAGGCACGTGTAAATGGAATGGCAAGATTAGCTTTGGGCTTTTCTTGACAAGGGCTCATATTAAGAAAAAAGCTGCCATCTCTGTGTAAATAGAGAAGTGGTGAATGTGATATTAAAGAATGGTTATTTTACTAGAGACAGTGATGCTATCTGATTAGAGAGTAGGGGAAATGGAGAAGCCATTTATTGGAATAATGATGATGATGATGATGATGTTGTCCCAATTGTAATTGGAACCCTTGGAGCAATCCCCAAAGGGCTACCTCGCTATTTAGAAATTCTAAATTTACCGGACTTGAACATTTTAACTCCACAAAAAACCACCTTACTCAGAACAGCTTACATCCTCCGACGATACCTTAACAGTTCCTAGGTCCTTGGTTAGGACTCGAGCTGCTGAGCTATTAACCAGCCTCAAAGGCTGTGAATCTCACTAAAGATTAAATAATAATAATAATAATAATAATAATAATAATAATAATAATAATAATAATTCCATCAACAAGATAGGTGACTAAATGGATTCATTGGAAATTCCAATGTTTGGAGCATCAGTTTTTCTACTCAATTTTTAAAAATATGCTTCGTCTCCTGTTTTCAAATTTTAAGAACAGCATTGCCAGTTGAGACAATGTAAAATGAGATAAACATCTTAAAGTTATTAAAAGTGTTGGTCAATTGGCTAAATTATCATGGGATGGATTCACTGAACAGATGGATGCTCAGCACATGTATTTTTTCTATATAATAAATTCATTGTGCCTTTTCTTTTTGGAGCCAGGCTGGAATTGGGTTTTCTTCTACAAATGAGTGGTGGAACAGCTCTTTTGCATAATCCATGGAAAAGGCCAAAGGTTATAACATTTACTGACTTTTTATACCTGCTGGATTGGATGCCTGACATTCATTTAATCTGTAATCTCACAATAGTTTTTCATAATGAGGCTAAAAATGTAAATGATGTTCCAATAGCCATGGCTGAGCAGATAAGAGAAATATCAAAATAATGTGCCTCAACAAATTTGTCTGTTCAGCTGCATCCCCATTGTCCAATATGTAACATCTGTTCTCATTCCAAGACAGCTGAGAGTTGATGTTTTCCCAGTGTGATACACGTGTCAACATATCGCCTGGATTCTGTTATCTTCACTGCATTGAGTATAGAATTAAATGAGCTAATAGCTTTCTTAAGAAGCTATTTTGGACTATATTAGCATTGGCTTGAAGTTCCAACTTTCAGAATCACAGAGCAGCTGATGCGGAGTGCTCTGTTCTCTTTGCAGAGCACTTTAATTGTTGAATGGACCAAATTGATTTCATATTGCTTAGTGAATCTGAGAAATAGCACTGGCACTGCATCCTGTATTCATCATATTATCAGAGCTACTTTCAAGTGTCTCAGCCCAGCTGTCATTCCTCGAGGAATATTCTTAGAGAAAATAATGGATTGAATCACTCTAAGATCTACTACTTTTCTATAAGTATTTTAGAACTAGAGGCTTTCTTTCTTTCTTTCTTTCTTTCTTTCCTTTTTTCTTTCCTTCCTTCCTTCCTTCCTTCCTTCCCTCCCTCCCTCCCTCCCTTCCTGATGTTTTTACTATATCCAATGGTGAATTTCTAGCAGGACCAAAGACTATGAAAAAATAGATAATAGAAACGTTGCTTTATGTAATATAAAATGAAGGGATTGTTTTAATATGCTGGGGTTTTTTAAATTAAAATTTAGAACAACAAATTATCACCTCATATTTCTCTTTGTCTTATTTTCTATTTTGCCCAAACCTGTTTCCCATTATATAGATCTTGTTCACTTATGATATTGAATGTAGAGAAACATGAGCAAAATTGTTTCTTCTGAGATGCTATATTCATTTATAATAGACATGGACAGGTGTTACACTGGTATTCATCTACGTGTGGGATGATTAAGAACAGAGGTTGTACTGGCATTCCTGCTTTTTCTGAAGGACATTCAATGTTACACGTGAATGAAGCTAGCACCAAAGGTTATGGTTACTAAAAAATTGTGTTTATCCACATACATATACATTAGTATGTGGACATATATACAACCATGCATAATATGGTGTGGTATAATGTGCTAGAGTATGAAGCCATTTTGAGTTGAGTTGAGTTTATTTATAATCCAACTTTTATTATTTTTATAAATAATTCAAGGTGGTGAACATACCTAATACTCCTTCCTCCCCTGTGACTGTTTGATGTAGACTTTTAGGAACATGTATGTACTTCAGCTGGCCTGTAGAAATTGAGACAACAAAGAAGGGAACTACTCTGATTTAGCATTAAAACTGTATTATCAAAGGAGCAACAGCACAAGGTTTTTGGTTTCAGAGTGTTAATCATAAATGCTAATTAAACACATCCTAAATGAAATATTAAAATAGGAAATCTGAGAAGGTGAGGAAAAGACTGCAAAGGAGAGGAAGATACTTTTTAAAAAAATATCACACATAAGGCTTTTTGGAGAATAGATAATGCTCCCTCAAATGTTTTCTTTACAAGAACAATTACTTAATTTTACAGGAGATGGTGAATAATTTAGAAGAACCTGTCCAGTTTGAGCCCTTTTGTTTTCCTACTCTGGAGACTTTATGAGTAAAGGAATTACAGGGATTCAGAATTAGAAATTTTAGAGGACATCATTTCCCTCCTTGTTATGTTCACAGCCACAGGCATGCATGCAAAAGCCTATGTCTGCTATGGGTTCCTGATACTTTAAAAAATGGTCTCCAGAAGGTCAGTGATCTATAAATATGGGGGGACGGAATAGCAAACTCTCCTTTACATGCTTTAGGACAATGTTTCCCAACTTTGGCAACTTGAAGATGTGAGGACTTCAGCTTCCAGAATTCCCTAGCCAGCAAGTGGAACCTCAAATGTGATTATATTTCCCCTTTCCTTATTAATATCAAAAGCACTGAGTCCTGAGAGATATGAATTATAATTTGGAAACAGTACGTTTATTATATTACTTTCTAAAATATGTTCAGTTTGATTTAGCTCTAATTGAGGCATTCATTCAGATAATGTGCTCTAGACCAGGGTCCCCAATCCCTGGTCTCTGGATCGGTACCCAGCCACGGCATGGCAGAAAGTGGGCCGCACAAATAAGTGAAGTCCCATCTGCAGGATGCAGGCAGCACACAAAACCACACCCCCTTCCGGTCCACAGAAAAACCTCTTTCCATGGAACCAGTCCCTGGTGCCCAGAAGACCACAAAGCGAACAATACTCAGTCCTGTAGATCAGTTACTCTCCTCTTTAGTGTCTCATAACATTTGCAAGGTTTGGCACTTCAGACACTTGTTTTTATTTCTCACACAAATAATAATAAATGCCCTAGATAGCTTCAGAGCCATTGAGTACAGATTGAGGAAATGCTATTCCCCACCCCCTCAGAATAAAACTCCTTCTTCCCCAGAAGAAATACAAAATAGGAATAACAATGTTATTGCCTTGGACTCTATTAAGTTTTTTTTTGGAAAGACTAACTGCTCTTTGATTGTAAACAAACTATTTCATGCATTGAAATTTCATGCATCACCATGGTTTAAGTAAGCCAGTTTGCAATAAACCAAGGTGATTCTGTGACTTAGGACCCGGATTCAGAGACTGAAACAGGTGAAAAATCTTCCTCGGACTGTAAATTGTGAACGCTGCTGTTCTGAGTTAAACAAATATGCAAACACCATGATAGTTAGTTAACATACTCCTGGTAAATTATTGAGTCTGATACAGAATATGGAGTTTGCTTTATGCTGAATAGTAATCAGTTCACTTATTTATTTAGTGTATGATGAGAACATGACAGAAGAGAAGTAAACATGTACACACAATCCACATAATTATATACAAAACCTCTGTGGGTGTATGACAGTGGCCTTATAAATGAATGTCCAATTCAGCTATTCAAGTGATCTCTCTCGGGTTGCTTCATGCAGATCTTCTAGGGAACCAGAGAATGCATGTTGTGGGCAATTTTGCACAATTTGTTTAATAGTTTGCATATCAGAAAGGGGAAATTTTCCATCCTCACAGGGCAGAGGCACTTCTTCCAGTATTATACTAATTCTGTTCAATTTCATCCAGACAGAGTGAGGCAGGTCAAACCCAGGTGGCTTAGTAGAGGGATCATTAATGATCAGGCCACAAAAAGTTACCTTGGACCATTCCTCAAAGCAGTTGCTAAATGAGGACTACAGATAGCAAACTGCTTTTTCAGAGAATCCTACAGTGAAATATTTATATATCCTAATGAAAATAATGTGATTTAAAATTATTTAGCTGCATGGTGGCAAATGTCTTAGCAATACTGTTATGTTTTGAGAATATTTTAATATTAAACAGAAAAATTAAGTGATGATGCAATTTTTCTGTGCCTACAGATTGAAATAATTATTGGAAAACAAATTACACTAGAGAGGAAGCAGTAA
Organism: Ptyas mucosa; assembly: GCA_012654045.1. Lineage (NCBI taxonomy): Eukaryota > Metazoa > Chordata > Lepidosauria > Squamata > Colubridae > Ptyas > Ptyas mucosa. Next base: position 28,144,343 of record WNWU01000011.1, on the reverse strand, counting down.
TGAGGCCAATTCTGTTCAACAAACATCAACAAGTTGCATGTCCAAATAGAAATTTTACAATTTCTACATTTTAAGGTTTAGCCATATATTATTAATACAAGTCTATTTGTCTTTTCTTTTTGAAGTTGAAGCTTTCTCAGAGATAAACATATGAGAAATTAATTTAATACACACTAACAGTGAGTTACTCTTGGTATAAACATTTCATGCTGTTTCTTCTTCTAAGCTATTTTCTTCTAATATTCCAACATTAGTTGGATAATTCCTAGGTTGCCGTCTGGAACTCAGATTATCAAACATTAAAACTCGATAAAAACAAATAAAAATAGAGTAGTAATAGGAATAATAATAATAACAACCGAGAAAAAATTCTATAGCGTCACCTCCTGGCCCAAGTAGCTTTAAGACATGATGAGGGAAGAGACTATCAGCCATTTTCCTTTGAAGATATGGAAATAAAACATCAGTAGTTTAACTTAACAATATGGAAAAGAAGAAAAATAAATGTCAATGTAGCTTTCGGTAGTCAAAATACCCAAACAATGAAGTGGGATTAGTTGGAATAAAGCAATTACTTGACCAGCATTTCAAATATCAATCACACATAAAATGCAATGGGAAGATTATACCAAGTTCCCAGATGGATGGGACTGGAATTCCAAAGTGCTTAAGATGGAATAAAACATAAATGAAATGTGAACAAAATATCATATACTTAATAGGAAGATATAAGAGATAATATATCCAGCAAAATTTATCTTGTGGAAGAGCAATGCTTTCTAAAATCAGAGACTTTTAACTACACGGTAGAGAATGTATACCAAGCTGGATTGCAGGGGATTCTCTACTTTAGATACGGTTCTTGAAAGGATGCTTCCTCTTTGTCCCATACCATTGTTGGACCATAAATGAAAGCCTTTCCATCAGATTTTAGGATTCAGATAGATTGGTTGGGAGGGAATAATTTGATGACTGGTGAGGTCCTTGTGAGGACCATTATAATAGGCCTGTAAAAACTCATTGAACTTCTTGCTATTCTACAGCAAATAACCTCATATTATAACAATTTAGTTTAGATATAACTAACACATGTTTTATCATATGCTGGGTTTGACTCTCGAGGTACAAAGTGAATCCAGAAGCATCCCCAGGCTAAAAATGGATCAGGTTAGGTTTATTCCATCCCAGCTAGGCTGAAATTCTATTTCACTATCCATTTGCTTACTGATTAGAAATACTTCTGCTTTGTTTGCAGTAAGTCTCACTATTACTGCATTTAGGCACTGATTCACAATAACAACAAGTTGCCTTGTTGGAAAAGAGAAATAGAGGTGGTGTAGGAGGCTAATCCCTCTACTAAGGCAGCATTTAACATCCAGCTGCCTGCAATTACTGTGAGTTCAATTCTCACCAGGCTCAAGGTTGACTCAGCCTTCCATCCTTTCTAAGGTGGGTAAAATGAGGACCCGGTTTGTGGGGGCAATAAGCTGACTTTGTATAAAATATACAAAAGTATGAAGGCTATTGCTTAATGCATTGTAAGCCGCTCTGAGTCTCCGGAGAAGGGCGGCATATAAATATAAATAAAAATAAAATAAAAAAATAAAAAAATAAATGTCATCCATATATTATACACACCTCTAATCACTTGATCCCCCCCCCCCAAATAGCTTCATCTAGATATTAAATAACAGGGATATAGGATTAAACACTGAAGTGGATCATAACCAGGTTCAAAGGAACTGAATATCCCTCTTCAGCATAACCGTTTAACACTGACCCCCAAAGAAGGATTTTTTTAAAAAAATGTGATTTATATGCCGTCCTTTTCCGGAGACTCAGGGTGGCTTACAATGTGTTAAGCAATAGCCTTCATACTTTTGTATATTTATACAAAGTCAGCTTATTGCCCCCACAAACTGGGTCCTCAATTTACCTACCTTAGAAAGGATGGAAGGCTGAGTCAACCTTGAGCCTTGGTGAGATTCGAACCTGCAATAATTGCAGGCAGCTGATGTTAATAACAGGGTGCTTTAGACCACTGTACTATCCAAGGCTCTTTGAATCATTTAAAAATGGTAGCTCATAAGCCTGTTCTCACCGAGTAGTCCAGAAAAATATCACGCCTCTGAGAAGACAAGAAGCATGAATTGGTCGACACTCCACCTTTCTAGTTTCTGGTATTAATAATCTACCAGGGGGATCAAAACTACCTCAATCTCAATCTTGGGATGATGCCAGAAGGTCTAATCAAAGAAACTCTACAATAGCTTTTTGCCCAAAATGATACCGTATATATTCGAGTATAAGCCGACCCGAATATAAGCCAACCCCCCAATTTTACCCCCCAAAACTCGAGTATTGACTCGAGTATAAGCCGAGAGTGAGAAATGCAGCAGCTAGATACCAAATGCATACCATCGTACCGTATTGCTTCATATTTATAAAACCATCTGGAGACGATGCGAAGGGGGAAAAAACCCACAGAAAGTCCTGCTCCTGGTGCTGCCAGGGAAGAGGCACCGCAAGAACCACTGTTGCTGGGGACGAGGGGGTGCCAGTGCCAGAAGCAGAAACCCCCACCCCCTTGTATCCAGCGGAGCTGGTTCTCTCCCCCTGGACAGTCTGCTGGGCTGGGGAGAAGGGAAGCCCGATCGTTCCCCACCCCCTTGTATCCAGCAGAGCCGGTTCTCTTTCCCTGGACAGTCTGCTGGGCCAGGGAGAAGGGAAGCCCCGATTCTTCCCCACCCCCTTTTATCCAGCGGAGCTGGTTCTCTTTCCCTGGACAGTCTGCTGGGCTGGGGAGAAGGGAATCCCCAATCCTTCCCCACCCCCTTGTATCCAGCAGAGCCGGTTCTCTCCCCCTGGACAGTCTGCTGGGCTGGGGAGAAGGGAAGCCCCGATTCTTCCCCACCCCCTTGTATCCAGCAGAACCGGTTCTCTACCCCTTGGCAGAGGAGCGGAGGCACCGGCCGCCTCTCTGCTCAGTTGTGAGCGAGTGAGCAGCCAGCCAGCCGCAGGAGAAGCTGCAAAAAGCTGCAAGCCTCCCTGCAACCCCTAAAGCCAAAAAGGGGCATGGGGGAGGGACGCCGCACCCCCCCACACCCCATTTTTGCTTTAGCAAGCCTCCCTGCAACCCAGGGAGCCAAAACGGTTGCAGGAAAAAAGGCATTTTTTTTGGTGACTCGAATATAAGCCGAGGGGGCTTTTTTCAGCCTGAAAATCGTGCTGAAAAACTCGGCTTATATTCGAGTATATACGGTATATTAGAAACTGCTCCTTAATTATGCAACATGGTGGAATCCAGAGAGAGTCTTTTTACATTTTCATTTTCCTAACAGCCAGTTTAAGACTAGATGTCATCAAGGAAGTTTTGAGTAGGTACAGGAAATAGGCAGGCATTTCCTGACTAGTTTTAATGAGGCTATGACAATTTGCTACAGCCAACTTGCTTCAGGACAAGAATTACACCAATATCAAAGAAATGATGGAATTGAATCATTAAAAAAAGATGCAAAATGAGAGACAGAATGAAATGTGAATGGCAAAAATTAAAATATTTTAAAATTTATTTTAAATAATTAAATAGAATTGTTACATTGTTCGGCAGTGAGTTGTCCCATGGTGAGTTGACCATGGCAAGTTGGTTGTGGTGAGCTGACTGTGGTGAGTTGGTCACAGCAAGTTGGCTTTGTCCCGAAGGTGCTTTTTCAAGAGGCAACTGGACTTTCTAGTTTTTTTAAAAAAAATGTTTCGCTTCTCATCCAAGAAGCTTCTTCAGCTCTGACTGGATGGTGAGGAATGGAAAGATGTATATTCCTTGCAAACAGCTAGTCATTTGCATTGCTTTAGAGAGTCATTGAGGCCACTTCTGTGTTTAGCTCTGTCCTCAGGGTCACCTGAGTAGTGCAAATGGGTGTGGAGCTTTCTTGGAACTGCTGAAAGGATTGTGTTGTGGAGCTGTGCTTTCTGCAGGAGGTGACTCTGAGGAAACAAACCTGCAAGTGGCCTCAATGACTCTCTAAAAGAATGCAAATGATCAGCTGTCTGCAAGGAATATAAATCCTTCCACTCCCCACCATCCGGTCAGAAGTGGAGAAGCTTCTTTGGTGAGAAACAAAATATCTTCAGAGAAAAACTAGGAAGTCCAGTGCCTCTTGAAAAAGCACTTTTGGGACAACTATGACCTGGATGACTGAGAATCTCCATAGACAAGTTAGCTGTGGCAAGTTGTCCCATTCTGAGTTTTAATTAGTCAAGAATAGCAGGGATGTAGCATGTGTGTAGTTGGCCTTGGGCTACCTGGAATCTTGCTCATAACTTTGAGCTGTGCAAGGAAAGACTTTGCTATCACAGTAAGATAAGCAGATAGGTGCAACATATAACTGAACAGAATATATTACTCATAAATTGTCTAGCAATAGAGTCACAGCAGGCAGCAGAGTTGCCTCTCTCAGCTTTCCTTTCTCCGTAATATAACAGGCCTTTTGCAATTTAGAATAACTGTGCTGGGTGATTCTGTGTGGATGCAATTTCTTTGCTTGAGAAGACTCATCCTGTGTCTTCCTCCATAATCTCACTAGCTATTAAGATGGCATTTCATTGCCCTGAGCTCTCTGAAAACCATCAGGAAGGAAAAAGGATATTCAGAAGTGTATGTGTCAATTGCCCAAGTATATTTCAGTGCCCTGGAGATTGATCAGGGCATTGACAGAATCCCCACGTGAAGTGTGAGAAAATTACCCAAAGCAGTCAGAAATCTATCAGATCTTTCAAAAATATCTTCTCTATCGAGGTTAGGCATATATACTGCAAACATATGTGTGCAGTGGGTGAAGTATCAAACCACATTATGCCATTCCATTCAGCTCTGGTTTTAAATACTTATTTTTTTCTTTCTGTAAAATAAAAAGTTTACTGGAAATTCAAATGCATACCCAAAGGTTTAGAAAGTTGTCTTTAGGAGGGATTGAAGAGGACAGGAGAAGGTATTGGATAGTACTATACTATTTCCTTTCAGCTGGCTGACCTTGCGGCAGTCACTCTCTCTTACATTAATATAAATATTAATATATTGCTTGTCCATGTAGGACATGCCAGATGCTAAATAAAATAACTCTCTCTCAGCCCAAGCCACCTCACAGGGTTGTTGTTGTGGAGAAAATGGATGTAGGAAGGATTATTAGCTTCCTTGTGTGATTGATTAGAAGTAATAAAGGCAAGATAAAAATAAATAAAACAACGCATAAAGCAAGCTGCCCAAATTAAAGAAAAATTGTGGCATGCCAATGCTGCAGGTTGCTCCTATAGTTTGTTCAGAAACCCTACTACCATCCCATTGCAAGACATGAGTGGGAAGGTTGACTTTCTCTGTGGTAGCCCTCACTCTGGAACACCCACTTCCCAAAGTTATGGTCTCTATCTTTCTTGCATTTTGCAGGGAAATGAAATAGGTTAATGTTCTCAAAGTTTTGAGCCCTTGTTGCTTAGGCCGAGGACAGTTGTCTCAAAACACAGACACACACACACACACATTTTTCTTCTTTTTACGACCCTGTAATCCCTTCTTTTGGGGAGAGTTGGTGTAACAGCATGGAGCTGAGTGTTTACTGGCTGGATGACCTTCCTGATACCTACACAGAGATTGTAGCAGATATTTTCTCTTTGTGCTCCAATAGAGAAACATCTGGGAGGTGAGCAGCGGTGGGATTCAAGTAATTTAACAACTGGTTCTCTGCCCTAATGATTTCTTCCAACAACCAGTTTGCCAAACTGCTCAGAAAGTTAACAACCAGTTCTCCTGAAGTGGTGCAAACTGGCTGAGTCCCACCACTGGAGGTGAGCGTCTTTACCTTTAGGCATCATGCCACTCTACATACATAGAAATGTAGATAGATAGATAGATAGATAGATAGATAGATAGATAGGTAGGTAGGTAGGTAGGTAGATAGATAGATAGATAGATAGATAGGAAGATAGATATGATAGAGAGAGAGAAAGAGATATATAGATATTTCATTGCTGCTGTGTGTGTGTGTGTTGCTATGTGCTGGGTGGGACCATTTGGGATTGGGGTAGTCTACAAATGCAAATAAATGTATTTCTGAGGACCGCTGAACGTGCAAGAAATTGGGCTACCAGCAAGAAGTGGTTAGGGTTGTTAGCTGTGTCATGCTATTAGCTATGAGTGTGTTTTCTGGAATAATAAATACGACAGGTGGTTTTTGCTGAATGATCACTCATTCAGGGTGACTGTTTGAACTTATGATGGGGGCGAATAAGAAGAACTTGCAACTTGTCCTTGATGTTTCAACAGTCACACTACCCCATCACCCCCCGGTCACGTAAACCTAATAAACCTTCATTATTGATGTATGCCATCATCTTCCTTTGAATATTTTTGGCTGATCTATTTTAAGCTTCACTTTATATTCTCTTATTCTGCAATCTCAGGTAGAAGATTTGGACACCACCGAAATAGAATGGCTTGAAATATATCATGTGTATAATATCCACATAGCTGACCATGCAGTATGGAAATGAGTCAAAACCGACAACGATAGTGAGGGGAAGCAGCCATTCGTAATGGCCAGGAAGGGTTCATTTTCTTTTGCACTGCTCTTCAGCAGAGACTTCTTTGCCTCACACGGCAATCTCAAATGTTCTGGCTAGTGAAATATTTATCTATCTATCTATCTATCTATCTATCTATCTATCTATCTATCTAT
>WNWU01000011.1:28124700-28137605 GCA_012654045.1 Ptyas mucosa | reverse complement strand
TATCTATCTATCTATCTATCTATCTATCTATCTATCTATCTATCTATCTATCTATCTATCTATTCAGCTTATATGCCGCCCTATCTCACAATGGACTCAGGGCGGCTAACAACAATAAAACAAAGCCACAATATAAAATGAAGTCTAAACATTTAAAAATTTAAAATTAACCCTTAAAACCCCATTATCAGTCCAGGTTGAGGGATTTAAACAGCCAAGTTTTTAAGTCACAGCGGAAGGTGCGAAGGTCAGGCACTAATCGGAGTTCCAAGGGAAGTTGATTCCATAGGGTGGGCGCACCCACCGAGAAGGCTCTACCCCTAGAAGTCGCCAGCTGCCATTGTCTAGCTGACGGCACCCTGAGTAGGCCCTCTCTATGGGCGCGAACCAGGCAATGGGATATCGTTGCTGGCTGTAAGTGGTCTGCCAAATAGGAAGCCAATCAAAACAGTTCCAATCTTTTAAAGCTTCAGTCGGTTCTAGCCTATGCAATCCCTTTGCAGAGTGCGATCCCTTTGTGCATACGGCCACTGCCAAAAACCAGCCTGCGTATGCATGCCAGCCAGCTGATCGTCGGGCACACATGTGAGCTAGAACCAGGAAGTTTAGCTTTTCTGGAGCGTGGCCCTGATGAGGGTGTGCATGTGTGGGTGACGTTTCCACGTGACCTTTTCGGCACCGCCATCACTGTCCTAGCCTGTAAGGATTAAGAATCCTGTGTCTAAACAGCAGGGAAAAAAAAAAGAATTTCCATGCTTATTCATAGTAGAGTTTAATTCCAATTTAATTAAGATACACGTTTATGTATTATTTAATTTATATGCTGCCTACCTCACTGTCCCAAAGGTATCTTTGCATACAAAAGATACGAAGAAGTTGCTACTTATCTTCTTTACAGCAGTAATAAGAACAATTTTACTATCTACTCTATAGTTATAACATAAATTTCTTCTTTCTATAGTCTCTTCCCCACCCCCCTCAGTTCCATTCTTGCCACTTTTCTGGTAGTTACAATTATGATATTATAATCCCAAAATGAAAATATCTCAAACAAGGGAAAAAGAAAAGTTAAGCTTTGCCCATTTTTCTCTTTTGTCTTCCAGTGTCCTTAATACTTTCATCTCAAGTGGCACTCCATTGTTATAATCATTATCACATTCAACATCTTCAGAATTACAATCAACATCACAATCTGCCTCATATTACCTTTATCTTTTGTTTTGTAAAATCCTTTGATTTTATGGTAAATAATGTTAATGTTAATGATAATAATAATAATAATAGTAGTAGAAGTAAGTAGTAGTAATAATTTCCATGAAGGTCTAGTTAATTTGTCCAATTTAATTCAAATCTGTTCAAAAGTACTTTCATACAAAAAAATCTTCAAAATAAGTGTCATTTGGCCATTTTAAACTTTCTTATATAGACTCCTTGCTAAGTTTTGTGCCAAAAGTGTTTTTCTTTATTTCTTTGTGACTGAAAAAATAATAACTCATCAGGTAGAATTTTCTTATTTTGCCAGTCAGCAAATCTCTCTTTAGCTATAAGTTAAATGTAAACAAACATCTGAAAGAGGTTAGGAAATGTAGTTCATGTGAACCTCATATCCATACAGACTGCATCATCAGCTATGATGAAATCCCTTGACTTCCAGCCTGTCCACTTAGGAACTCACTGCAAGAACCCTTTTTCTACAGTCTACTCAGGAGGAATAGCTGTCTGGAGTGCAAGTGGGCAATCTCATGATCTCTCCTTTTTCGGTAGAGACTTTGTCAGAATTCTCCATGTGGCTACTGATCTTCGCTGCAGTGTTGTCCTTATTTCTTCAGGGATATGTATTTTGCCACCAGAAGCTCCTCATTATGTGATATTCTTAATGAACAATTACTATGTGGATCTATTTATAATCCATCAAGGTCATATTTCAATTGTTGGACAGATTGAAAAAATAATAAATAGTAAGATTCTGTAATGTAAGCCTGTATAGTAGATTCCTCGCTTCTTTATTGTTGATTATGGAACTCAAAATGTTCTTTGCAGAATGACATGGGCTCTATGCACACTCTATGATCGTGATGGCGAACCTATGGCAGCCATATTGGTGGGCATGCAAGCGTTGTCCTAGCTCATCTCCAGCACGCATGTGTGTGCCAGTCAGCTGATGCGCCTTCTTGGCCCACCAGAAGTCAGGAACAGGCTGTTTCCGGCCTCCGGAGGGCCTCCAGGGGATTGGAAAGGCCGTTTTCGCCCTCCCCAGGCTCCTAGAAAGGCTCTGGAGCCTGGGGAGGGTGAAAAACAGGCCTACTGGGCCCACCATGCCATCACATGCCAAAAGTGGGGGGAGTATGGGGGGGTTGCACGCGCATGCGCGGGGAGCAGGACACATTGAATTATGGGTGTAGGCACACACATGCATGACTCCCCTGTTCCTCCCACTTTTGGCATGCATTGGCAAAAAGGTTAGCCATCACTGCTCTATGAGAAAGGCTCATAAGTGATGACAGAAATATGGATAGTTTTCAGAAAAATATAGTAACTCAATTCCTCAGAAAAAAAGTCAGTGGGCCCACCTCCTCTTAGCGTAAGGGTCTAACAACTATCTTCATCTTTTTTTGTCTTAGCAAATCGTTGTTTTATATTTTCAAGTGCTTTTTCCACTAACTAAATCAGATTTTGCTGGCTTAACCTCAGTGTAACGTTTAGAATTTTGTCAACGGCAGGTGCCATTATGCAGGAAGGATATTATAATTATATGCATGTTTACATACATCTGCATTTCAAATCATCTCTAATTTGTGCATTTATTGAAATCAGTATATTTCTATTTTTTTTAAAGCAGTTGTACTAATTCATTCTTCTCCTTACCCATTGCTTCTCCTGGATGGAAAATAGGTTGGGTTTGGTTTTTTTAACACTTAAAACAGGCATCTTATATTTAGAGATCTCGATGACTTGAATCCTTTCAAAATTTCCCATTTCAAAGGGCCATGTACTGAAATTCAATCTTGTCAGATATACAGAGGTTACATTTCATTGTAGTAAAATTTACCATTTATTGTGTGAATTTATAAAGTAAAAAGGAGGAAGCAAATTCTTGTTTTTCCAATTAAATTAATATTTAATAGAGATCAGCTGCTATTAGAATTCATACATACACATCCTAGTTATTATTTCTCTGACTGCCAATAATAGGATACAACTCCTATTATTTTGTTATGATTGTTAGTATTTAGGAAAAAACCAGAGGTGAGATCAAAAGACCGAAAGGTAATTTTGCTCACCAAGTCACCTGTTTAATTATTTATTTTATGCCATTTATGAGCTGCTTCAGTTGAAGCCAGCTGTGTTGATAGAATGAAGCAAACACATATCGCCATTACTTCAAATATTTTGAGCAAAGTTTCTAGAAATTTTGAAGGTGTCTTAGGATTTGATCCAAGAAATTGACATGAGAATCACAGACACGTGAAATACTACAGGTAGTATTTCTGCTAATGAGGAACTTTCTCTTTGGCGCAGAGGATTAAAATATTATTTTGAAAGTTCTAAAACTCTGAAAAAAGAAACAGTTTGTGGACAAACACACTGAAATGGCTTTGACTATCTGAATTACCTACAGAAGATTACGAAGATATTTTGACCTCTGACATTAGGACCTGGAGGATGGATGTAGTGGCCTAGTATAATTGTTGGGCTCCTGGAAAGTTGTGTCAAGCTGGAAAGCAATCCTTTTCTCAGGCACAAATCACACAGCTTACTTAACAAGATTTGTCAAGGTGAAAGAAAGAATTTCAATACCTAACCTATTTTCCATTAGAATCAATATAATTCCCAGGACATTAAAATAGAGCCTTTCATGGTATCTTTTTATGTCTTTTCTCTTAACTGATGTGGAGATGGGTCTTTTTACTGAGGATGGCTGTGGCTGTCTGTGGATGTTTAGAAAGGCATCTCCTGAATACAGTACCTGTGATGCAGGAGTGGGTTCTACTTACCTTTACTACCTGTTCGCAACGGGAGCGTGTGCGCTTCTGCGCATGTGCAGATCATCAATTATGACGTCTGGCAGGTGGGTGGAACCTCCCGCCGCTTTTAATACCGGTTCTAAAGAACTGGACAGAACAGGGAGCAACCCAACACTGCTGTGATGGCAAAACAACAGAATTTGCCAGATGTTGTAATCTTGTTGCTAATTTTATGTTCCTGACCCAAGGAGCTTTGCTTCTGACAGTAAATGCCTATATAATACATAGCAGGGGTGAAATCCAGCAGGTTCTGACAGGTTCTGGAGAACCAGTAGCGGAAATTTTGAGCAATTCAGAGAACTGGCAAATACCACCTTTGGCTGGCCCCAAAGTGGGGTGGGAATGGAGATTTTGCAATATCCTTCCCCCAGGAGTGGGGAGGGAATGGGGATTTTGCAGTATCCTTCCCCTGCCACGTCCACCAAACCACACCCACCAAGCCACACCATGCCCACCAAGCCACGCCCACAGAACCAGTAGTAAAATTTGGATTTCACCACTGATACATCGTTATGTCTTTTCTAAGTATGTGCATGGATCAACATCAGGAAAGTCTGATGTTTATTCTGGCATCACTTCTCCAATCAAAAAAGTGACTGCAGCAATACATTTGACTGAGGCTTTGTAGAGTGATGTGCTGAACTATATCACAGCGCTATCACTTTTGCTTGTATTTCTTTTGACAGTTGACTTGTCCAAAATCTTCCATTTTTGAAGTTTAAAAATTATTCTTCCGGTATGTGTCATGTCTTCTTAAAGATAATGTGCAGTGAATCAATGCTATTACTTTTCCCTACCTGACCAGTAATTAATTAAGAAGGGATCAAGACTGTTAATGCTCTGTAATCCCTTCGTTCAGATAATTCTGCATAATAAGCCTTTAATGCTAATGACTCCAATGGTTGACAGAGAAGACATGGTGCTTTATTGGCATAATGCTATGGCTGATGGCTATTTTCTTTCCTCTTTTCTCTGTAGCAAGTAGCAAATTACAGATAATAGTTGGGGAAAAAAGTTTCCATGAGTTGATTTACACGTAAAACGTACAATCAAAATTCTGACCATGTTCTATAACAAGCAAGTGCCACTGGGATTAATCAGATTTATATCTGAGTAAATACACTTACATCTAGACTGCAGGGATGATAAGTGGCAAATTTCATAAATATCTAGTATTAGCTCCTTATTATTTATGCAGAAATATATTTATTTTACCACAACTAAATATATTAATTTGTCAATAAGATTACAGAATTAGAGTTCAGTAAAGTTAACAACTGAAGAAACTGGGATGGGGATGATGATGATAGCTGCATACTGCCAACTCTTTCCAGACTCCTTTACAATAATAAATCTTTACAATGAAGATTAAAAGGTCTATAGCAATTGTAAATCACAACCTATAATCAACCTTGCAACAGCCTGCATTCAGTCTTGAACTCCTGCTGATTGTTCCATGGAGACACCCAAACACATGCTTTCTGCTAGGTAGCTGATAATAGAAGCTGAAATTAGGAGTTAATTTAGTTCCTGATAGAGAAATGTTCTCATAGGAGGAAGAGGAGTTGCTGTTAAGATGGCATCTGAAGTGGAGCCTAATCCAGAAATGATTTTCACAAGAACTGTTCCATCAACGGACTTTGATGGAACAGATTAATGGCTAGAATAATCTAAAATGAATCTAGAGAGTAGTGGTTGTTAAAAATGTATTGCATTTGTATTGTATTGCTGAACGATTGTTAGTATGAAGCCAGCTCCATCAAAGCTGCTGAAGTGGTTTGTTGGGTGAAATCAAAAGACTAATTGGAGACCCAAAGATGAGGATTTTTTTAAAAAAAATTGATTTATATGCCGCCCTTCTCCGGAGACTCAGGGCGGCTTACAATGTGTTAAGCAATAGCCTTCATACTTTTGTATATTTATACAAAGTCAGTTTATTGCCCCCATAATCTGGGTCCTCATTTTACCTACCTTAGAAAGGATGGAAGGCTGAGTCAACCTTGAGCCTGGTGAGATTAGAACTTGCAGTAATTGCAGGCAGCTGAATGTTAATCGCAGTGCATTAGTCTACTGCGCCACCAGTCTCTGTGCTTTCGACTTTCCCTTTGCTTTGCAGATGATCTCCCAGGGATTGAAAATGCTAGAAGACTCTTCTTTCAGTCAGAGATATGGAAGAAGCCTGTGTTGGCCTAAGAAAAAAATGCCAGTATCTTTAGCCCTTCCTTATCTCTCAAAAAAGATATGAGTAATCAGAAATAACCATGTGAACACACATATTACATAAAAACTTATGAAAGCATAGAGCTGATTTATGCTACAGTGATGAATACAGAAAAAAAGCAAAAGTTGGTTGCAATATTTTTATAATCACAAGGTACTGTGGGCAGAAGGAGGTGGAGATGACATGACCTTATGGTTGTTTGATAGAAAGAAATCCTTCCTTATTCTTACTAAGCATTATGGTAAAATTGAAATTCACTTATATACTTAGATGAGTTCTTAATAAATGGGAAAATCTACTTTTGCTCTGTTTTAAGTTAAATTTTATAAATCTTGTAATGAACCCCAAGAAGAAGCATAATCAGGGGTGAAATTCACTTATCTTCCCTACCGGTTCACAAATGTGCGCTTGCTTTGCTTGCGCATGCTGCCGTCGTTTACACATGCTGCTCATGCACAGAGGCTTAAAATGTTGCAAAAAAGTGATGTCATAACATCCGTGTGGGTGGGTGGAGCCTACCGCAGTCGCCGCTACCAGTTCACTTGAGCCAGATAGAACCGGCTGAATTTCACCCCTGAGCATAATACAAAAATAATATTGAACACCAATCAATTAAGTAATAAATAAACTACCGGTACATATGATGACTATGAATTTCCGAAGGCTCCTTCTGAAAAGATCAGTTTTAACCAACTATCACTAAGATGGCCTAATTTATTTCAGGAGGGAGTTCTTTCAGAGTTTCGGTGTCATCACAAGATAATATTTCCTTTAATATGTCTCAGGTGTTTTTAGCTCCTTAAACTGAAGCTCATAAGCTTCTGAGACAATCATCTTGGATGGGTCAACTCTGTACGTACCTCAGCACCAAGCCATGTTGCTTATTTGTTGGGATTTTCCTCATGGTCATGCTTCTTTTCTAGTTTGTTTTGCTCAATGGAATCTTATTGTTGCTGAAAAATGTGCTTTTTTTTTTTTAAGATGAACTAAGGAAAAGGTTGTCACCACAGATGGAGCTTTCTGTGTTTTGTAAGCATGGAATTTTCCACAAACTATAATTAAACCATGACTGGTGTTTGGGACATACTGTAGACATTAAAGAACAGACAGACCTCCAGTAAATGTGTATCTGTTTCACAGATATCAACTACTCCACTGAAAGTTAAGCACATATGCCTTCCACATCTTGTCCAGGGTTTGGGGTTTTTTTCCTCTCATAGTTAAAAGATCTGTCAACTAAGCAACCAAGTGGCTATGATGAGCATCTTGTATGGTCAGATGTCCAGTTATTAACCTCAAAAGTCCTAAACAAAGAGATCTCCAGGGTAAATTTGGTCTAGTTAAGGTACCTTAGACACATTTCCCTTTCCATTTTTGTTCAACAATGAGTACATTCTGCTCAGGAATGTGGGCATAGTTACATATGATAAATAAGTTTTACCGTATGAGATCAATACAACTGGACTGGTTGCAGGCAGGGTGTATTTTCAAGGGCTGTGATAAGGAACAGTCTTTCCTCTGGGATCTCTGGGTCTTCAAACTAAGAGTTCCCTCAGTTTTTGGGTGGCTGAGACTTGGACACACTGGTCATTCCTTCCTGAAGATGAACAGCTGAATCTCTGTGCTGATTGAAATACCGATGTAAAAACCATTTACAATGAAAATCCCCAAATCCCCCTTCACTGTGTATTTAATAACACAGAAGTCTGTAAAGCAAATGCCAGCTGATTATTGGAAAACAAATTTACTAAGAGGTTTGTAGTAATCAAACACTACTGCTAAGTAGTTCCTATCACCTTAGAGGCATGCTTGCAAGTTCCTAGTCAGAGAGTGAGATTCAGTCCGACTAGCACCTGGCTGCTAATTTTTATGTTTTCCACATTACTCTTAGCCTAAACTGAAAGTTTATAGAAAGTGTGGACTTCAGTGGTGGGTTGCCCCCGGTTCGCACCAGTTCTATAGAACTGGTAGTAAAACTGGTGGGAGGTTTCGCCCACCGACCCCGATGTCATCAAAACGCTTCTGCATATGCGAAGCGAGCGCGCACACGGCCCCGCTCCAAACTGGTAGTAAAGGTAAGTAGAACCCACCCCTGGTGGACTTCTATTTATATTCACATATAGCTTGGAGTGGGTCCTGAGAAACCTAGATTCAAGACCTCATTCAGCTGTTGCTTTCACTGCGTCAATCCCTACCCGCCAGGGTATTGTGAAGATAAAATGTAGGGCGGCTTCTGTTGGGTTGCCTCAATTTCCTCTTCTGGTTTTATCACTCAGTGACTTCTGGACATTTCTTTGATCCTCCTCAAATCTGAGGTCTCTATCCACTGTCTGCATGGACATGGGGAATACCATCTGACATCCTGTGGTGATGCTGTCTTTACTATTCATCAAAGTAAACAATGCTGTTTGCTTTACTGGTTTTGTGTGGCTGGATCTAGGACATTGCATATCTTTCAATACTCTCAGTATAAACCATTACTCTTTTCTCACATCTGACTTCAGCTTGATTCTTTCTCTAGTGGGGGTGAGCACTAGAACAAATCATGTTTACCTTCTATGCAGCAACTCCTATGGTATTGCATCTGTAGCTTTCATCAGGAGGCTGTTCTCCAAGTCGTTGGCTTTTCAACTGTTTTCCCCAATATTTGTCAACTGCTTTCCCCAATATTTGTCAGTTTCCTCTCAACACTGTTCTGGCTCTGGTTTGTTCTGGATAGCGGATTTATGCATGATTGTTTGCTCTATTTGGCTGTATCTTCATATTCATCGTTTGTACAAATGTACTGCATACAAAACCCACATATTCTTTTAAACTTCGCCAGCACTTGACTCTTCACTGAGCAAGTAGCAACACTTGTATCTTGTGTACTCATCTGTGAATGCAAGGATGTTTCCAAGTAGGGTGGTGACATGAACTAATGTCGTTCTGCACTAGTTCTAATGGCTTCTTCTCTATTCTTCTTTTCTCTTCTGATTTATTGGTTTAGTGTCTTGATTCTTACAGCATTTGATCCTTTGGTCAAATCCTTCAATTTACAAACAGCATCAAGGTCCCTCTGCCCCATCCTCTGGTCCCATTTGGTTTCATAAGCTTTGTGATTATAATTCTTTGTTGTCCTTGCTTGATCTTCTACACAGGCTAATTCAAAGTGTCCATTTTTTTCTAGACAGTTTGCCTTTCATAAGCAATTCTCCATTCTCAGTGACATAAAAAGGGTTGCTTTTAATAATCAATAATCCTACACGACATTCTTTCTCTCTGATATATTTTATTGACAGCAGACTTAACTTCAGATCTGGAGCATATAAGCTGTCCTTAATTGTTAAACTGAACACCTCTCCTTTGTCTAATCAGGACAGAAACCTACAGAGCCTTTCCTGGCTGAGATGATATTTTCTCCACTTGCCAAGTAAAATGGTAGATTTACAGTCATGCAGTTCAATAAACCTGTCTTTCTCTGTATTGAAATTAGAAATTGTGACAGAATCAAAACAGATGCCATCTGATAACCCTTTTGTTGTGGGATTCATTGCTCTGTCACCTTCCCCCTTTTCCCCCCTCCCCTTACACTGGGCTCAGCTAAGTCAGTAGCTTTGGAAGGCAATCTAAGGAGTTTGCTTTGTTTCCCTTTCCTGGGACAATTGATTTGTAAATGACTCGAGTTATTTCAAATGAAGCATTTCCTTTCTTTTCTCCAGGCCTTACAAGCAGATTCTTGACTGAGAGCTGCATCCTCTCCCTCAGAATTATGTAAATTAAAGTCTTACAAGTGATTCATCATCCAAGTAATATCTGCTACTTCTTTCATTTCTATTGCATGAACCACAGCTTGGTAACTTCTAGATAGTGAATTTAAAATGAAGGCAGCGAGAATTTTTTTCTCTGCAGCCATGTTTACCTACTCAGGTTGATTTGCAATATTTCTTATTTGACTTATATGCAGATTTAATTCAACCCTTCCCCCCCGCACTTGTTGCATAACTTTCTTTTTCGTATAAGTCTGGGGAGTTAGCCTAATGTCTTTGGTTTATGGAGTTCATGATGCTTTCTGAGCTTGGTTGTTTGCTTGCAGACATTTTATTACCCAACTAGGTTACATCATCAGGATTCACACTGATGATGTTACTTATTTGGGTAATGAAATGTCTGCAAGCAAACAACTAAACTCATACCGCACTAAGAACTCCACAGTTCAATCTGAGCTCCAGATATTTTCTTTGATTGAGTTTTGGATTTAAATTAAATCTCCTAAATGCACAAAATAATGTAACTTTGTTGTATAATTTTGTAGTACACCAGACAAATCATTCTAGCTGGTCTCACAGATTCTTTGCTACTTTCCTGGTTCTGTGGCCCAGCACCAAGGTGATCTCTGGAAGTTTCAGAAATATTTTCATCTTGGATGATCAGAGAGAGTGTAGAAAGAAAATCAAACCTTCCATAATTCAACCTTTCCCCGTCTGTCTTTTTCTGACTTTTCAGTCACATTCCAGCAAAATATTGTTCTTAGTTGCAAAGTCGTGTCTGAACCATCGCAACCCCATTGACAACGTTCCTCCAGGCCTTCCTGTCCTCTACCATCCTCTGGAGTCCATTTAAGCTCACACCTACTGCTTCAGTGACTCCATCCAGCCACCTCATTCTCTGTTGTACCCTTCTTCTTTTGTCCTCAATCTTTCCCAGCATTAGGCTCTTCTCCAGTGAGGCCTTCCTTTTCATTATATAGCAAAATATTAGATATTATATTTAAACAGATTTAATACCAAGCTTCAAACTGAGGTTGAAATTAGCAAGGCACATTTAACACCAAGGCTGAAATTAGCAAAAGGCATCAGTCTTCTCAAAGTCAGAGATTTCCCCTTTCCACAGATTTTCTCACTAACAAAAGGTTCTTCCTTTTTGAGGTCATCACCCTGCTTTGTAATGCAAAGACCACAAACTCAACAGGGTGCCTAACCACCAAGTGCCCCCTTTTGGCTGTCCAACTAATTGTGGTCTTCAAGAATTCTCAGAGAGCAAGTTTTGTTTGCATGCTTTCAAGGAACAATAGAGGGACTTTTCTATAAAAGAAACCACCCCAGGAAATTAACATTTGGCCACTTTTGAACAGCTGATCTTTGTTTGTTTGTACTGTGCCTTTCAGAAATAAACTTTCTCTTCCTCATAAGCAACTGTCTTATGTATTTTCAATCCCTGCTTGGAATGAACTGGATTTCCTCCTAATAGGAGAATTCTGATCCTTTCACTTTGTCTATAGGCTTAAACTTTCCTGATCCATTTCTGGAAGTTCTCTGTTTTCTTTCCTAATTTTCTTTTTTGCGGTTCAGGATACAAATCTGTTCCTTTCTCCTTTATGGAATTTCTTTGGATATTTCCTTCTGTTGCAGGAGCCCAGGATTCTGCTGAATCTTGGATATGCAAGTATGCATTCCTGACAGTGGGAATCTGCTCTGAGATGGATTAATGCAGTAAAGAAGTTATATAATTATAATAGAAAGAAGATGAATTTACAGGAAACATCTTATAACAGGGGTGTCAAACTCAATGCCCGGGGGCTGGATCCGGCATGTAGGGTGCTTAGATCTGGTCCACAGGGCCGCCTGGAAACAGCAAAAGACTGGCCCACAGTGCCTCAGCCAGCAAAAACAGAGCTCGGGAGAGCTGCCCTCCTGAACTTCGTTTTCACTGGTGGGGGATTGCAAGAGGCTGTCAGAGCAGAAAACAGAGCTTGGGAGCCCATTTTTGCTGGCAAAGTGCTCAGGCCACCACAGGCGCCCATGACACAAGTGATGTTGAGCTGCCCATGCCCCCTGGCCCCCCAAGGTCAAACACAACCCTAATGCGACCCTCAATGAAATCGAGTTTACACCCCTGTCTTATAAAATAGGCAAAAGGTCAACACATAATTGCATCCTTCCAAAAGGATAGAAACATGCACTTTGAAAGAATGGTGGAAAGAAGTCACCTGCGGTGAGGTGGGCAGCAAATACATTTAAACAAACAAACAAACACACACACAAACAAACAAACAAATAAAAGTCAAGCAGCAGAGTGAGTGATACATTAAGCGAGAATATAAAAGGAAACCCTCACCTCTCTTTTTACAGCATTCTGCTCCATTGTGGTCAGTAGATGTGAGGTGCCAAAGAGTCATGCATATTACAAGCTTATTAGAGGAAAGATATACACTATAAGTGCTGTATAATTGAAGTTTGAGTCCTAATGACTTCATGGACCTATTACGTTTACTATTTAATGTGGAAGTCATTTGCTCTTACCTACTGGGATTTTTCTTCTTTTATTTCTCAGACTAGCCTCCTGTCCTTGTGTTCCCTGGTTGTCTCTCACTAATGGGCCAAACTCAAACCTGCTTATCTGAACTCAAAAGTTGGTATGCTCCCCAAATTCTAGTTTTAGAAAAGCAATCTCTTAAAAAGAGAGAGAGAGAGGAAAAAAAAACCCTTCATATGTTACAGTTTTATTAACCATTGTATTCCTCTCAACTCTTTGGAAAACTTTCATTCCTCACTGGTCTCTAGCATGCTGGCACAAAGGATCTATGACCAATTTTGCACCCATTACAGTTTAAAGCTAGAGGAAGGAAGGAAGGAAGGAAGGAAGGAAGGAAGGAAGGAAGGAAGGAAGGAAGGAAGGAA
>WNWU01000011.1:28095448-28124690 GCA_012654045.1 Ptyas mucosa | reverse complement strand
GAAGGAAGGAAGGAAGGAAGGAAGGAAGGAAGGAAGGAAGGAAGGAAAGAAGGAAGGAAGGAAGGAGGATTAAAATCCTAAAGTCCAAGTTATGAAGATCCTGAGAGTTGAGATCATTGAACAGATTAACTTGTCTTTGAGGGAGATGGGAGGCTTAGAAACATGAAATATAAACAAGCAAGCAAACAAATTAAAAAAGCTTAAACATTTCCACATGATAGCATTTGATGTGCCTCTCTCTTGAGGGCAAAGTTTATTTATTTAATATTTAGACCACCTGGTTAACTCTGGGTGGTTTACAACATATAAAAGAATACATCTGACTGGAAAAGCAAAATATGAAGCAAAGCAGGCTAAAAAGAATAAGACACATGGCTTCATTCTTTTAGGATGAACAGTTATAAACTGAGGAAAAATAGATAAAAAAAGAACAATAGGTAGAAGTGCATGTTTCAAAAAGTGCATATTCCAAGATTAACCTTGCTGCTTGTATCCTTACGATTTATATTGACTGTTTCCTAATATGATTTGATTGCTTATTTGTACCATATGACTATCATTAAGTGTTGTACCTTATGATTCTTGACAAATGTATCTTTTCTTTTATGTCCACTGAGAGCATATACACCAAGACAAATTCCTTGTGTGTCCAATCACACTTGGCCAATAAAGGATTCTATTCTATTCTATTCTATTGCCTGCTTCCTATAGTTGAGAGAGGGTGACTGGTCTGAGATGACTTTGCACTTAAGATAGGGTTAGAATTCAGGGTTAGAAGGGTTAGAAGATAGGGTTAGAATTCAGCTCCGGGTCCCTAGTCTTGTCCCCTAATTACTACATCAAATTATCTCTCTTTATGTATAGTTATTACTATTTAAATAGAAAGAGAACACATAACTTTATAGAGAGACTGAGCAGATGATTTGATTGTTCCTGCCTGAATCTGCTGTTGAACCATCATTGATGAATATCTTTGTGATACTTGCTGTTGCTCTTCAAAGATTGATATCTTTAAAATGGGAATTCGTATTTTAAATAGAAGGCACCAACCAATGATCCTCAGTAATGTGGTATGCATGACTACCAGAGGTGGTATTCAGCAGGTTCTGACCAGTTCTGGAGAACCAATACCAGAAATTTTGAGTAGTTTGGAGAACCAGTAAATACCACCTCTGACTATTCTCTGCCTCCTGAGAGATCGGGAGGAAATGGGTATTTTGCAGTAACCTTTCCCTGGAGTGGGGAGGGAATGGAGATTTTACAGTATCCTTCCCCTGCTATGCCCACCAAGCCATGCCCACCAAGCCATGCCACACCCACCAAGCCACACCCACAGAACTGGTAGTAAAAAATTTTGAATCCCATCACTGATGACTACCTTGTTCCTATTTTCTATTCTGACCTCGAGTGATTCTCAAGGTCAGTTTGGGGCAGGCAAACTAGACTTTCACCTTCTTGGCTAACAGATTTTTAACTGGAAATGACAGTGATGGACTATATGTCCTCTCAGTGGTGTGAGGGATTGTTATGACAATTTCCAATTCCCTCATTGGGCATCACTGTTTATAGACTTCATTTGGGGAATTATTGACGTTAAAGTGAGCTAAAACATACACTACTATGCCTTCTAGGTATTTCCTAAGAAAGAGTTGTTATGGCTACATGGTTGTGAATTGAATGTATTCATCTGTAAATAAGGTGAGGAAGAACAAAGAAGGAAAGGATAGTGGACATGTATTAAGACTAGCAAAAATGTATCTTTCCTCAACTTAACATAAACAATTTATCTCAACCACTTATTCTACATACTATGAATGGCAGAAGGGCTCTGTCCTGTTCAGAATAATGGACAAGAAGGATCAGAATCTATTATTTCTATGTTTTCATCAGGTCCATTTAACCAAACCAAGTATCAGGCCTGGGAGCCATCTTTTGTCTTGGGCCTTCAGGCCTGCCACATTTAGTACTGTGGGAAACTAGGAGGGGGAATTGCATGGAGCAGAGGAGATATATAGTCCTAATAACATTCCTTTCTCAGAGAATCAAGGACATCTTGCCCTGCACCAGGAGGGGTGTAACTGGAATGCATCTCGAGATGGACGGTACTTTGATTAGACCATGTGATGGACATGTGGGTGCTGGGCAGGGACCTGGACTTTCCTTTGAGTGGGGAAAACCTGGAAGCTTTCAGATTTGGGTTTTCCCAGATGTGCCAATATGACATCCCTAATAAAATGGAACTTTGAGGAATTTCAAGCCTCAGAGTCTTCTTTCATTGGGGGTGTTACTTGGAACCCTGACACCAAGTTCTTTCTCCATTTCCTCAAGGTCATCTGTGCGGTGGAACAATTAATTTTCACAGCTCATAACCCTGTATTGAAAAATGAGCTTTAAGTGGCTTGCATAATATGGGTCACTCACAGTGCAGGTTTATATGTTTTAATTCATTTTTTTAAGCAGTTAGCTGGCTTTTGGAAAGAGGAACTGTTCTTTCCCCTGTACAAACTATTGCCAAGTTACCGAAGAAAAGAACTGAGCATACAATAAAATGTTCTGCCTTAGTTTGAACTTTCTGGCAAGGTCAAGTTTCCCCATCACCATAATGATGCCTAGTTAGGAAATCTAGAGCACCGGAGAGCAGCTCTTTTCTCTTGATCTTTCTCTCTTTCAAGACATAGGTAGAAAGAAGGTAGCGGTGCAAGTTTGAAGTTGAGAAGAATAAAGAAAAATCTTGAAGAGATGGATATTTCCTATCTGCCTTCCGTGCTCAAAATGTTAGATAAAAAGATCAGGAGGAAAAAAAACTTAAGGAACAAAAAAAAAAGACCTTTTACCCACAAACTTTTATTTTACTTTGTTAAAGGCTAACCTGAGGTTCAGGTGCTGTGAAGCAAGAGGTCTGCAGCACAGTGTGGGGAAAAGGCTGCTATCTCCAATTATAACAGCAATAAATATTTGTTTAGTGGCATTTGAATTAAAGGAATAAGGATCAGCTACAAGCTCTTTTCTGTTTGATAGGAATACGCTTCCACATTGTTAAGCTGAACTAAAACCAGGCAGCTTGCCAGGAGCTATTTGAAAGGCAACTGAGAGTTTTCTAAAGTCAAAAATATCAATTCCAGCTTAAACTGAAGCATGATAAATAGAGGTGCTATAAAGCTAATACTACAATAACTGCTCTGAAAAACAGGAGCCAGTATAAAAGGTTTGTGGTTTGGCTCCTATTATAGATCCACATCCAGGCTTTTGACCATGGCTTTTGGCATGTTAGAAGGGGAAAAAAAGAATGGGAGAAATCTTAAGGCAGGTATTGTCCTAGTTCTGGGGAATATGGCTCATTAAAACTTCTACTGAGTTTATTTTACTTAGCAGCAATGACTTCTATTATAAGGAATCTGAGCTTCAGAAACAGAGAAACTACAGGTCAGAATACGAGTGAAAAAATGGAAGATAAGGAGGTCCATTTCTTATAGAGCATTGCCTGTGTCTTCTAAGGATGCCCAATTCATGGAAGGAATTTTTGTATTTAGGTTTTATATATTTTTGCTTTACGTGGGATAATTTGAGAAAAGCTAGACTGAAACATAGATGTGTGAAAATCTCCACCTTTTCTTTTGCAGCTGCTAAAAACAAACGTGTACAGGCTTCCTATTTTCATGTCTTTGGTCTGCCCCTATGACCTGGTAATAGGGATAGCAACATACTTTTTCCCCAGAGCAAATGGTAAAACATGACAGCAGTTACAGAAATACCTAAATAGGAATTCTCAAGACTTCAAGTGTGAGGTCCCAACTGAAAGGCCTGAAAAAGTAACTGAGGCCAGTTATTCCCCAAATGGCAGCAAGTGGAAGCAAAAGTGAGCATAAAGGTGTTACTGCGGAAAGAAAATAGATTAGAACAGAGCCGGAAGGGACCTTGGAGATCTTCTAGTCCAGCCCCCTGCTCAAGCAGGAGAACCTATACTATTTCAGATAAGTGGCTGTCTAGTTTCTTCTTAAAAACCTCCAGTGATGGAGTGCCCAGGATTTCTGAAGGCAAGCTATTCCTCTGGTTAATTGTCCTCACTGTTAGGAAGTTTGTCCTTAATTCCAGGTTGCTTCTCTCTTTGATTAGTTTCCAACCATTGTTTCTTGTCCTGCCCTCTGATGCTTTATAGACTAATTTGACCCCCTCTTCTTTGTGGCAGCCCCTTTGTGGCAGCCCCTAAAATACTGGAATACTGCTATCATCTCTCCCCTAATTCTTTTCTTTATCCAACTCAAATCCTTCAGCCGTTCTTCATATGTTTTAGTCTTTATGAAGAGTAGATCAATTACAATAAGAAAGATAATCCAATATTATTTTGTCAAGAATAAACATTTCAATTTCATTTAATCTCCTTCAGCCCATCCTGGCAAGGGAAAGGAAGGTCTAAAACTTGCCAGGACCCATTTGAAATCCAAGTGTGGAGTCCAGGTCCAGAGTTTGAAGGACAAGATCACAACTGATGAGAGTGGCTCTTATTGGTCCCCATCACATTTCTGTTGGAAGCAATAGAAATCCCCCCGCCCTTCCTTTCTGTTTGAATAGGCTTTTTCTGTTGTTTCTCGGTTTGTTTTTGCTATGGTGGAGGAATTTAATTGCATATTATTATAATTTCTGTAAACTGCCACTTTGAAAAGAAGGGTGGTACAAATGCATCCGGCAAATATTGTTTACAATTTTATGAGGGTGTTCCTATAATGTTGACCAAGGCCTCTCCCAACTGCCATGGAGGATTGTACAACTAGCGATACGTTCCCAGTGTGAATTCACTAGAGCCATTTCCCTGGCAGGATAGCCTCCTCCTGCAGTTGCCAGGGGTTAAAACTCTTTATATGCAGAGCATGTTCTTGGAATCAAGCAACAGCCTTTCCCCTTTGGGGCATACACATCTGTTGCTGAAAAGTAACAGGTAGAAAAAGACACACATTAGTCTGGAAAGGAGGGGCAAATGAATCTCTTCCATATGCTTCAGCTAATGAGAGGTAGGGACCAATATTAGACCAGAATATTCCAAACTCCACTGCAAGGCATGTTAATACTTTTCTAAGCTATACAATAAGGTTACCAGTGCTTGTATATGGTTGCATGGTGATTACAATTTCAGAAAGATTCTAACGATCAACATCCATGATCAACATGGAAAAAAAGGCCCCCTGCATACAACCATATTATATCTCAGTCAAAACATGTCCAGCTGCAGTAATTACTGTGTATTAAACAAAACAGCTATTGGTTATTGGTTAATTTAAATGCTCTAATGAATATCTTGGTGTGAATCTCATGGTATTTAATTAACATGCAGTAGCTGTCCCTGTGTGACACTTTTCTGCATTTATGTGTTAATTTGTGCTTCCTTTTTTCTTTTTCCTTTTGGTGAACTGCCAGCCATATTGGAGAGAACTGTGAATTAAATATAAGTGAGGGAAATAATTCAAAGAGGAACTAATAAAATTAAGGATGGGTAGGTGACTAGAAATAGGCATTGCTTAGGGCAAGATTATAACCAGCATCTCTGAAACAGTATAATTGCATATACCATGGTCCAATCAGCAACAACCTTACTTAATGATAACATGACAGAGATTGTTCATTGATATGCATGGCCTAGTTGTCAGAGAAGGCCTAGCAGAGAGCTGCCGTTCTGCTGTAGCTGGTCATTTAATACCCACCTTTTACTATAAATGGTATTTATGTTTCTGTACAAGGGTTGCAAATTTTATATGCTTATGGTTGTCATAGATACAACAGGATGAGGCTCATGGGTGCTTATGAGACAAATTGAATTTTGTAATTACAAAATTACAAATTTGTAATGAAGCACTATGGGTGTATGAGTTGGGGCAATAATGCAGTTTTGCTGAGAAATTACGGCTATCATTTGCCCATTGAGTTTCATCTCCGTCTTCTAATGCAGTACCTGAACTGTGACAATATTTGAACTGACCATCTAACCAAAGGAAGACATGCAGAGTATTTTCCTGGAACAAATGGCTGTGCTTTTACAGAGGCAAGCACCATCAAGTTTTTATTGTCATAATTACCCAGTCTTGTTCAGAGAGTTTAATGAAGTCTAGAAATCATCCTATTCTTAAGCATTTTCCTACCCCTTCATCCAATTGCATTTTGTAAAACTGCCATTAAAGGGGGAAAATAGTGTAATTATTAGGTAGCAATTTTGTGGAAAAACTGTGTTTCTTCTGATGAACTCAGTTGATGGGAGCAATATTTATTTTAAATGAAAAAAGGAACTGGGTGTATTGCATCCACTTCACCACTTATGTTATAAAGTGCTCCAAGGGCAAAGTATTTATCCATGCTGTTAATTATTTCAAATAATTAATAGATGATGACATAGCTTAATAAAATTTGAAGATGCCAAAAACCTAAAGAGGTAAACTGAAATTATGGAAGACAGAATCTGGATTCAAAAGGATTTTGATGGGCTGAAACATTGAGCTAAAGAAAACAAAATTAATTTCAACAGAGATAAATGTAGACTAGCATTTAGGTAAAGATATCATAATCCTAACCACAAGATAGCAAAGATCTGGCTTGAAATCAAAACATGTGAAAAGGCTCTTAAGTAGGACATAAATTGAATCTGAACCAGAATTAAAGCTTCTGAAAAATGTTAATCATATATAAGCAGACATAGTAACTGGACGTAGTAACTGTCAGATGTAGGAAGCATCTACATGGGAAAAATAGTTCTGTTTTAGCTAGCTAGCTAGCTGACCATGGCTGATCCCCAAAAACTAAGAAGGGTTAGTTCTACTTAGTAGTAGTAGTAGTTGTAGTAGTAGTAGTAGTAGTAGTAGTAGTAGTAATAATAATAATAATAATAATAATAATAATAATAATAATAATAATAATAATTTTATTTCTATACCGCCCTTCTCCCGAAGGACTCAGGGCAGTGTACAGCCTATTAAAAGCACAAGACAAACATCAATTAAAATAATTAAAATTATTAAATAATTCAGCTCAATTTAAGACCCCCAAAATTTAAAACACCCGATTTAAATTTATTACATTGATAACCCGGCCTGGCGGAACAACAGGGTCTTAAGGGCACAGCGAAATACCCAGAGGTCGGAGATCTTACGCATTTCGTGGGGCAGTTCATTCCATAGGGCTGGGGTTCCCACAGAGAAGGCCCTCCCCCTGGGTGTTGCCAGCCGGCATAGCTTGGCCGATGGCACCCTGAGGAGACCCTCTCTGTGTGAGCGAACTGGCCGGTGGGAGGCTATTGGTGGCAGAAGTCAGTCTCGAAGGTACCTGGGTCCCTAGTACTTGAATGGGAGACAACATAGACTTCAGAATGGTAAAAACATCTTGGATGTTTTACATCTAGCATGTAACTCAGGAGTTATATGAATTACAAACTAAAACATTTGGAGAATCCCATATAATATACCCTGTAAAACTAGGTCTCCAAGATATGTTCCTATGCTACTTATTTATTTATTAAGTTGATTGGCTCCCCATCTTTCCATAGGGTAACTCTGGGCAGTTTACAGTTAAAACATAAAAAGTTAAAACCAGACATTAAAACCAAGGAGACATGGGGAGGGCAAGGGTGGAGGGGAGGGGAGGTGGGACCTGTTATTGCTCAAACAACCATCTCCTTTGCACTGTTCCCCCACTGGAGCCCCAAGCTGACTGGCACAGCTATATCTTTATGCTCTTATGAAAAAATAGAAGGGTTGGCACCAACCTTACATCAGAGGGCAAGATATTCCAGAGGACAGGAACAATTGCAGAAAAGGCTCTCCTCCTGGATCCCATCAGCTGAAATAATTGGGCTGATGGGAGCCACAGCATGCCTCTTCTGCCAGCAAGTAACCTGGACTCATGCCATTAAGGGCTTTAAAGGGCTTTAAAGGGCTTTAAACCAACACCTTGAATTGCACTCAGAAGCAGATTGGTAACCAATGTACTTGTGGAGAACTGCAGAGGTGGGTTTCAGCAGGTTCTGACCAGTTCTGGAGAACCAGTAGCAGAAATTTTGAGTAGTTCGGAGAACCGGTAGTAAAAATTCTGTCTGGCCCCGCCCCCATCTATTCTCTGCCTCCCAAGTCCCAGCTGATCAGGAGGAAATGGGGATTTTGCAGTCTCCTTCCCCTGGAGTGGGGTGGGAATGGAGATTTTACAGTATCCTTCCCCTGCCACACCCACCAAGCCATGCCACTCTGGAGCACCCACCACTGGAGCACTGGTGTTATAAGGGCCATTCTTGGAGACCCCCAAAATACCTGCGCTGCTGCACTCTGTACTATATCAATATACAGGTTTCTGGCTCATGCATTGGGGTTGATATATGTAGAAATAAGGAAGATAACCTTGTAAGAGATAGTCCAGACCTATTTACCAAAGTGATGAGGAAAGAAACATGGTTAAAGTCCCAAACAAGCAGAAAGTGTGTATAAGCAGTTCAAACAAACATCTCCCTCATTCAGAATTAGTCTTGAAAGATTCTGTTATTATGGTCACTGTCAATAAAAGTAGTCGTAGCCTTCCTGTGGAAACGATTCTGACAATGTATTGAAAAATGTTTGAGGAAATCTAGCAAGTATCATTTTTGTAATTGTCATAGATTATGAAGATGATTGCACTAAACTATTTAAAAGTCAATTAGAGATACCCTTCCTTTTTTGCTCAGTTAGCACAAGTTATTTTTACATTCAATTTCTATACTCTGTGACATACGGTTTTAGTGTGGCTCTGAGTTGTGCTGACTATACAAACTTTCCCTTTCTTTTTGTTGTTTTCCATATGCTGGAACTATAAACTTCATAATCTAAGTAAGCCAGCTCAATTTAATAATGAATTATAAACTTAAGGATCAGATTGTCTGGGAAGATGAAGCTCTGGTCATGGATTAAGAAACCTGAGCCAAATAGACTTAGAAACAGAACTTGAATGACTGGATTAAATCAATTTGCTTCACCTAAAGGGCAAAACTACCATTCAAATGCATACAGTGGAGAAGAGCAAGAGCTCCCATTACTGTCCACCTAAATGGTAGATGAGACATTCAAAAGTGCAAGCTGACCTTTTCTAGTAAAAGTTCTTAAGTTCTCATTTGACCCTCTGTCTGTTTCCTTTATTGCCTTTCTCTGTACCCACCTCCCATAGTTTCATCAGTATTTTAGGCTCTTGAATTAATGATGCTACCTAAGAGGCAATCCGTTTTTAGACAAAAAAGGTCAGATCCTGTACATAATTAGCTACTTCTGCTATGAAAGCCAAATACATTCTTGAAAAGCAGATGTGAGAAAATGAAGGGTGGAAGCAAGGGGGCAGCACGACAGTCAGCACTGTTTGGTGACTTTCAATAATGTTTAAACAGAAGAGCGAAGTGGATGGAATCTCTACAATTTCTCTGATAGCTAAGCAAAAGTGGAGTTTCTCAGTTAGAGCTTCCAAGCTGTGTGAAATACATGTGGTTTTCTGAATTATGAATGATGGTGGACTTAAGAACCAGGGAAGTTCAAAGACACACACTGAATTTGCACCAGGCTGAATGTTATGCTTTCTCAAAAGCATAGTTTGCAAAGGAAAATTTCACAGTAGACTGTGAGATTTGTGATTTTCAAATAACAGACGGTCTTCATATTTATCAGCAGCTCCCCCACTGAATGAAAGTTGAGAAGAAGATTGCCATTGGATCAAAGTATACAGTGAGAAAGAGGGAAAGGCTCTTCAACATCTGGCTGCTTGTCTGTTTTGGTATATGTGGAACAGTTTGTTTAAAGGATCAGAAATAGGATTATATGCTCCAAGCAGAAGCTATCTGCCTAGGATTTCATCAGCATCCAGGGCTTGGAGTTTCAAAGGAACACTATCTAGGACATTGTCGCTCCATGGGTGACTTCACAAGGGACAATTCCTTTGGGAACTGTTTAGAGAAGCTATGGGACAGAAGGTACTCCAGTTTTATCTTTATAGTTTAATGTGGATACTGGAGGGAGTTAATGGAGCAGAAGATAAAATATGAATGTTTGGTATTCACAGAGATCAGGAATAACAGAGTTGGAATGGACCTTGGAGGTCCTCCTTGCGGTTCAAGCACCAGACCCTATTCCATTTCAGATAGGAAAATTACGGTGAGTTGGGAATAAAACATCACCTAAAAGTGAATGGGTGGGATGGGCATTGTGCATCTATCTTCTCCCTATATGACATCTCAGCAGCTTTTGATACCATAGTGTCCAATGATGGTATCTTTCTTGACTGACTCAGAAGATTAGGAGTGGGTGGCATGGTTTTGTACTGGTTTGCCTCCTTTCTCCTTCTTAATTGCTCTCTTGATTTGATTTTAAATCTCCCTTGACAATTTTCCAATAAATCCTGGGACATTTCTCTTGCTATTACCCTTCTGTAATGTGTTTCTTGAGCTGAGAGCCATAAAGTTGTTTTCAGGCACAGCCTAGGTTTACATCTATTCCATATTCTCAATATGATATATCTAATAAAATTATTTTTAAAGTCCACATTAATTTTATCATACCATAAATACCCATGCCATTCTAACTGCATGCAGATCATGACCTAACTGTAAAGGTCTCTTAATTCCCAGCAACCACCACTCTTATGCCCAGATCAAACAACAAGCAGCAAAATACAATTTTAAATCCAGCATACCTAGTATATCCAGTATTCAGTATACCCAGTATACCCAATCCTCCTCTTTCCTTTGCATCTTGTAACACTTGTATTTAATTCTTGTTTTCCCCCTTGCCATATAAATTTAGATATAACCTTTTGCTATTGTTTAAATGGTATATCAGTAGTCAAAACTGGTATTGTCTGAAACAAAAAAACATCACAACATAGATCATGTCATTTTGATCTATGTCTTAATGTAATTATTTTGAAATAACATGCAATTCATATTTGTTGTAGCAACACCCAAATATTTTACTTTTTCCCTCAATTTTAAAACTAGTTTTCTCCATCGTTTCCAATTATTCTGGTTTCATGCTTCTTGTTTCCTGAAATCTGCTAATATGCAAAATTCCTTTCATTTTCCCATTCATATTTCTACTCTCTCAAGAGGCTCTTCTAAAATTAACACAATTCACCTACAAATGCCCTTAACTTATACATTTTTTAAAATTTTCACACCCATAATTGATTGTTCTTGTTTTATATACCTTATTAAACCAACCTAAATGGAGACAGCAGACATCCTTGTCTCGTCTCTTTTTGTATTTCATAAGCTTCTTTTTTTAGTTCTTCAGTTATTTGTGCTTTCTGAGAAGGGTAAACCAACATTATCTATTTAATAAAATTATTTGCAAGGTTGATATATTCCAGAATTCTAAACAAACAAAAAAATCTAGTTCAAATTGTCAGAGGTCTTCTCTGCATCTAAGAATATAAATGCAGCCTGTTTTCCTTTATGTTGCTTCCAATTTTCCAGAATATTGAAACAATTTCTAATATTATCTCATGGTTGACTTTTAGATAGACACTAACATTGATCTTAATGAATAAAATCCTGTAAATTTATTTTCAATCTTTCACCAAAATTTTAATAAACAATTTATAATCATTATTCAATACAGATTTTAATCGATAGTTCCTTGTAAAAGTCAAATCTTGTCCCTCTTTAGGTATTAATGATATATTAGCTTCCTTCCAGGAATCAGGAGTCTTTCTGTTCTGCAAAATAATATTCATTGCTTGTTGTAAAGGTTGTAAAAGCTCATCTTCAAAACATTAGTAATAAAAAGCCGGCAGCCCATCTGGCCCACATATACTTTTCCTGAATTGCTATTAGGAAATTGATAGAACATTTCAAATTAAACTGTATCTAAAAAAATAAAGGTATTTTAGAATGAATGCAGAACTGCTGCATGGGTGGACATTTTAAATCATATAAATAAATAAATAAAGCTAAGATTGGAAAGCTTTTTCCCATTAGTACATTTTTTTCTCTTGTAGAAATTAAGAATGTCTTTTCTCCATCTGTGCATATCCCTGCCAAAAATGCCATTTTTACCGTTGTATTTCCCATAGAAATGTCACATTGTCTTAAGTAGGCATTTTCAAGATATTTTTAGGGGGGGAAAAGGAAAAAAATATAACAGGCATTTAAAGTAAAGGTAAATCAAAATCAGCACGAACCATAAAGACAAGTTCTTAACAGCTAGATAGCAATTACTTCAGGCTGAAATTGAGCCTAAAAGATTAAGGAAACAAACAAAATTAGTATTCATCTATGAAATGATAGCAGAGTAAGTGAAAATGTATCTTACATACAACTAGAATAGGAACTGTGCAGAAAAGAAAGAAGTTGAGATTGATTTGATTGATTGATTGATCAACTAATTATACGCTATCAAGTCAGAATTGACTTTTAATGATATATAGATAGATTTTCTCTAGGAAAATTTGTCCCCAAAATCCTCAAGGTCTTCTGAAGGGACATCTCTTGCCCCTATTATTGAGTTCCTCCATCTTTTTTGTTGGTCATCCTCTCCTTTTCCTTTCCACTTTTCCCACCATTACAGACTTTTCCAGAGAGCTAGGACTTCACTTAATATGATAATTTGAGCTTGTCACTTGTACCTCCACTGAGAATTCTGGGTTGATTTGTTCAGTAGTCCGTATATTGATTTTCCTGGTTATCCATGGTATTGTCATGAACCTTCTCCAGCACCAAAATTCTAAAACACCATTACTCTTTTTGACTTCTTCAAAATTCAACTTTCACCTCCATAGAGACATAAGAAAGATATGAATGATTTTATCTTTGTAGGTATGGTCATATAATAGCGTTAGGTTATCATTTCCAAGGCCTTTATTGCACCCTTACGAGGTTCCAATACATGACACCTTTTTTGACTGCTGGATCCTTTTACCTTGATGGTCACTATTAAAGAACAGAAGCTATCAACTACTTTAATGTCTTCACTGTCAGTTCTGAGACCGTTTGCTATATCTGTTGTCATTAGTTAGTTTTCTTTGGATTTAATCATATTATTGTATTTTTTTCCACTAGGTTCCTTGACTTTCATTACTAGAAAGCTTGAGGTTCATGTGCATTTTTGGCTATTAGAGTCATTGGCATGAAGCAGGTTATTGATCTGTCTCCAATTTTAAAGCCAATTCATCGTATTCCAATCCATCTTCTTTCAGTATATAGTCAGCACATAGGCTGGATTAATAACAAAAGAGTATACTCTCTTTTGCCTCCTGAAGTCAGTCTGTTCCACATGTGCTTTCTATATTGTGATTTCCTGCTCTGTGTATATGTTTCACATGAGGATAATGAGATGTTCAGGGATTCACATTTTCTACTCACATTCCACAGCTTGACATGATCAATACAATCAAATGAAGCACATACTGACTTCTTTTTTGGTGGGTTTTTTTTTTTTTTGACATGTTCAGTTTTGAAGCATGCATCAACCTTTTCTAAAGCCAGCTTGAATTTCTGGCATCTCCCTTTCCATAAAGGACTTTAATCTGTGTTGGCTAGTTCTAAGCAGTATTTTGCTAGCATGTCAAATTATTTATTTATTTGCTAAATTTAATTGCTGCCTGTCTTGCAGTGGAGCTACTCTAAGCAGCTAGAATTAAGGGTAATGAAGGATAGTTTGAACATGATGTTAAGTTTCTTTTTTTAATTTAGACATTAACCTCTTCCATACCATTGCTCACTGTGTGTTTTTCTTTGGATTTGCAGGCTTAGTTTGGTTAGAATCTTTTCTGGTTCTTTTCTGTTGCTTACCATATTTCTGTAGATATTTGATCAATTTCTGTAGCCTTTTGACTTGATAATGGTAGAGCTGATCTAAGTTCTAATACAAGAAGTTCTTGTAAGTAGGGAATATTTTCTAAAATATCTTGAATGTTGATATCTTTATTGTATAGAATTTCAGTATATGTCTTCCAGCTTTGTTTGATCTTCTTTGAATCAGCTACTTTTTGTCCACTGTTGTCCTTTAGCATACCAGTTGAAGCTTGGCCCTTCCTGTTGTGTTTAGAAATCTTTTGGAAGATTTTTTTTTCTTTTCCTATCCTCAATATTTTTATTATTGTAAAAGATGTTGCTGTAATACTGCTTCTTGTCTAACAGCTCTCTGAAATTCTTTGTTAAGTTCCTTTCTGATCGTTGTCATTCTTTACTTTGGCTTCCCTCCTCTTCTTGGCAATTTCCACAATTTGTTCTAGCATCCAATTTGTTTTCTTCTATTTCTTGGTCTTTGGAAGCTTCTTTTCACATTAATATTTAATAATTTCTTTGAGTTCATTCCACAGTTCCTCTGGGTCTGATCAATTTTCAAGTCCTCAAAATGATTCCCAATGTTCTCCTTTAAAATGGTGAGCATATGCTCAAGATCATATTGTGGAAATTGGTTGGCTTCCTTCTTCTTCTTTAGCTTAACGTGGAATGTTAACCTACACATGATATACCTTTCCTGTTATAACTAAACTCTTGTACCCCCTTCTACCAGTAATATAGTTGTTGTTGTTGTTGTTGTTGTTGTTGTTGTTATTATTATTATTATTATTATTATTATTATTATTATTATTATTATTTAATTTATATACCGCCCTTCTCCCGAAGGACTCGGGGCGGTGTACAGCCAGTTAAAAACACAAAATACAAACAGCAATTTTAAAAGTAATTAAAAGTATTAAATAATTTTGGCCCAAATTTAAAACCCAAAATTTAAAACACCCAATTTAAAATCATTTACATAGATAGCCCTGTTATGATTTCAGTATGATATCTAGGGATGTCTATGCATATAAGTGTTATTTTGTTTGTTTGAAGATTAAGTTAACATTGAAGAAATCATTAGATTCACAGAAATTAATAAGTCATCCTCGTTTCACTTTGGTTTATTAGGCTATATACAATCCAGCTACATTTTCTTCCTTAATATTTCCAACTTTGGCATTCTGGTCACCAACCGTTCAACTTGCCTGCTTGTTCTGTTTCAGTTTGAATTTGGTCATCAACATTATCTTCTTCTGCATCAGTAATGGGAACTTAAGCTTGGATAATCAGCCTATGACGCCCATATCTCAAGACTTAAAATGGACACCTAACATCAAAAACATCCTCAAAAAAGCTCAACAAGGAATGTTCTTTCTGTGCCAAATCAAAAAGCTCAAACAGCCCAAAGAGCTGCTGATTCAGTTCTACAGAAGAATTATTGAGTCTGTCATCTGCACCTCCATGATTGTCTGGTTTGGCTCTGCAACCAAACAAGACAAACACAGATTTCAACGGATAATTAGAACTGCAGAAAAAACAATTGCTACCAACCTGCCTTCTATTGAGGACCTGTATACTGCACGAGTCAAAAAGAGGGCTGAGAAAATATCTACAGACCCCTCACATCCTGGACATAAATTGTTTCAACTTCTATCCTCAAAATGATGCTATAGAGCACTGCACACCAGAACAACTAGAAACAAGGACAGTTTTTTCCCGAATGCCATCACTCTGCTTAACAACTAATTCCCACAACACTGTCAAATAATTTACTAAGACTGTATTAATATTATTCTTCTCTTCCTTATCAGTATCTATCTCTTCCCACTTATTACTATAACCGTGTTGCTTATATCTTGCAATTTATATTGTTTTTATTTGTTTCCTAGTACAATTCGATAACTTATTAGTAATCTTGACTATCACTAAGTGTTGTATCTTTTTATTCTCAATGAATGTATTTTATTCTCCTTATGTACACTGAGACCATATACACCAAAGACAAATTCCTTTTGTGTCCAATCACACTTGGCCAATAAAGAATTCTATTCTGTTCTAAAGAATTCTATTCTAGTCTACTGATGTCAAAGATGTTGATGTATAGTTGATTCAGTCCACCTTTCACTGTGTTGGTTATGCTTCATACTTTTCATCTTCCCCCTGTAATTCTGTCTTTGCAAGTTTGAGTTGTCTTTTCTTTTGCATGGCAGTATCACTAACTAGATGTCCTGAAGGCTCTATTCTAGCTGCATCATAAAAAGATTGGGAGACATGAAAGGAGCTTCCCCAAAGATTGCATTACTTTTGGCAGGTGGGTATCCCCTGGGCAATGGTGCTATCACAGGCACATCCTTTCAATTCAGAAGCAACCTTCGTTAGCTTTGTAGGTTCTTCTGACATGAAGGCAAATAGATAAAGAATATTGGTTCTCTGAGGGATCTCATCTCTTCCTCCATCCAACATAAGGGGCATCATATCATCAAACATTTTTATACTTTTATATCCATGTGATTTTCTTAGTTAGAAGTAGTTTACCATAGCCTTCTCCTGCGCAGTATGACTTGATGCCTTTGCTGTTGTCACTAAAGTGACTTTCTACCTTTTTACTATAGCAGGTAAGATGGCTTTACATTTATTTGTGTGATTTTCTGTGAATTGTGACAGTTTTGAAGCTCTTTAATGACATTCAATGACAGGGGGTTCTCCTAGACTCGCGACTCCTGCTCGAAGAGAAGGGCCTTTGCACAACTGTGGATTGTGCACCAGTTATGCCCTTTCCTGGACCAACAATCCCTACTCACAGTCACTCATGCCCTAGTCAATTCCCATCTTGGCTATTGCAACATGCTCTACATGGGGCTGCCCTTGAAGAGCATCGGGAAGCTCTGGTTGGTGCAAAATGCGGCAGCCCACATGGTTTTGTGCAGACCTCAGTGTGCACATGTATCACCTCTCACACGGGAGCTGCATTGGTTGCTGATTTGCTTCCAAGTGCAATTCAAGGTGCTGGTTGTCACCTTTAAAGCACTTCATGGCTTGGGACCAGGTTATCTGAGGGACCATCTCTTGCCGGTCACATCTATCCAATCCACCAGAGCAGGGAGGCAGGGAATGCTGCAGGTGCCATCCTCTAGGGCCGTGATGGCGAACCTATGGCACGGGTGCCACAGGTGGCACGCGGAGCCGTATCTGTGGGCACCTGAGTGTTGCCCTAGCTCAGCTCCAGCATGCATGCGCATGCCGGCCACCTGATTTTCAGCCCTTCCGGGCCCACTGGAAATCAGGAAACAGGCTGTTTCCAGCCTCCAGAAGGTCTTCAGGGGGATGGGGAAGGCAGTTTTCACCTTCCCTAGAAAGCCTCTGGAGCCTGGGGAGGGCGAAAAACAGGCCTACCGGGCCCACCGGGCCCAAAGCAGGGGGAGCGTGGGGGGGGGGTCATATATGTGCGGGGGGACAGGGCGCATTGAATTATGGGTGTGGGCACACACGCGCACAAACCCCCCGTGCTCCCCCCACTTTTGGCACGTGACGGCAAAAAGGTTAGCCATCACTGCTCTAGGAGATACGCCTGGTGGGATCCAGAAGAAAGGCCTTCTCCATGGTGGCTCCCTCTCTCTGGAACATCATTCCCCCAGAGATTAGAATGGTCCCCACTGTAACAGTCTTCCAGAAGGCACTGAAGGCCTGGTTCTACCAGCGGGCCTGGGCTGGGGAATGCGGAGCAGGACGGAGCCTATTAAATGGCTCGTATAATGTGTTGTCACCTGGGTGTGTGTGATTATTTTATTTTATTATATATGATTCTTTTATTAGTTTTATTGTTTTTTATGTGATGTTTTTATATTTTTGTAAGCTGCCCTGACCTGAGCTGTGAATAGTTGGCAATATAAATCTCCTAAAATAAATAAATCAATTACCGGAATTAAACCCGAAAACTGACATCAAAGAGGGTGATAGAGGATTAGAAGAAAGGCAGCATCTAAAGAGATGGATACAGTGGTGGGATTCAGCCAGTTCGCACCACTTTGAGAGAACCGGTTGTTAACTTTCTGAGCAGTTTGATGAACTGGTTGTTGGAAGAAATCATTAGGGCAGAGAACCGGTTGTTAAATTATTTGAATCCCACCCACTGGATGGATATATAGTTGAAATTGTCCCCTTAAGATTTTAAATCTGAAACCTGAATTCTATGAACACTTGAGACTCTTTGAATTTAGTGGAAGGTACTTCTCAGTCAAGATCAGAAATCAGAATCAGAAGCAGTATATTGTGTTCTTTTCTGTTTTAAGTTGGAACTAGATGCTATTGGTGTTGAATTTATATTTAAAAAGTAGCAACAAATGTTAAAATTGGAGTTGCAGTGAAGAGAAGGGAAAACTAATCTGTCTTTTAGGCAATTTCTTCTGGGCATTTAGTTTAATGTCTATTTCAGGTATTCATAAGCCATTTACTCTGTCAAATGACATTCAAAGCAATGTGCAATAAAGAGCAAACAAAATAGCTTCGAAACATTCATAAAACGTTCAGCCAGACAGGTTTGAAATACCAAGATAAAGAAGTAGACTTACGTATATTGCGAAGCAGTTGTTTTGTGGATGATTGATACGCTACATTTGTCACATGTAACCTATCTGTAGTTTGTCCTGCTGTGTTAGTTACACATGTGTGTTTGAGCTCATGCTGGGAAACCTGGCAAATTGCAAATAGATTCCAATCAGTGCTGGTCAAAAGTTGGTGCAAATTTAATAACGCAATGCAAGGCTTCTGCTTATTAATGGTAATTAATCAGTAATTTCCATCTGCAGAGAAGATGTATAGCTTCTGGCCTTCAATCTGGGATGAATAGGAAAGCTCAGCTGCAATTTCAGAATGAAAACTAAATGTAACGGAGACTTTGCCAGAGGATCAAGCTGTTCCTAGATGCCCGGTCTGACTCCAACGTTCTATCTATAAATGCTTCATCCTTGCCCTCCTGCTCGCCCACCCACCCCATGCAGTGCTGGGAATCTGGAGGTTAGTCAAGGTAGGAGTATTCCCCAAGATATCTTGCACAGAGGTAATTAAAACCTTATCTGTCTGTCACTGAACATATGGGACATGTTCAGAGAGTAATTAAATTTTGTGAAGTGAGCCTTTCTCTTGGAAAGCTGGAGGGTGAGGTGGTAGAAGGCAGA
This sequence comes from Ptyas mucosa, assembly GCA_012654045.1. Lineage (NCBI taxonomy): Eukaryota > Metazoa > Chordata > Lepidosauria > Squamata > Colubridae > Ptyas > Ptyas mucosa. The sequence continues at coordinate 28,105,751 of WNWU01000011.1, read as the reverse complement.
GGATCAGTGACACTGCTGTCTGCCCACCTTTGGGAGGGAGCACACAGTATGATTCATCAGTATGGGCCTGAAATTCAAATTACTCTTTGCATGACGAACAGGAAAAAGAATTAAACACGGACTCATCTGCATTATTTATTGCTTTTATGGATTAAATATACTTGGGAAAAAAAAGAGGCATAATGAATGAGGTTGGTCAGAATGCACAGCAGAAATCAAATGGGAAGCAAACTGGCCCTGCCATCTGATCAGTTGGTTTTGCTATGTTTTTTGGTAACTGTGCCCTAGAATGATCATAGTGGTTATTACTGCTCCTGCTGTCCCTCTTCTCCTCCTGAACTACACATCATCATCACCATAATCTTTTGGTAACATGGTAAGCTTTTATTGCGGTCGAAGACCAAATTAAATACACATAGAAAGGGAGTATATTTTACAAATATAGATAGATCATGTGACAGTCCACCATCTACTGCCTCAAATACAATCTGTACTATCAATACTAGAAATCCTCTGGCATAGGGCTTACCCGTCTCTTCTCCCGTTTTTTCCCAGCCACGACTGCAGCAATTTTTTTTGCCACCTTTAAGGTTATGTTGGGGTCTGTGTCCTGGAGTAGGAAATAAAGGCTAAACATATCAGGTGAACCGGGGAATCTCTGGGAAATAGGAGAAATGAATCTTGATCTTATATCCCGGTAGTGGGGACATACGAATGTAATATGGAACAGGGATTCTGGGGATCGGCTGTCACATGTACAATAGATGGGTTTTACCCCCCCCCCCGAAAGCCTATTATCGAGGACGTTTGAGGGGATCACATTAAATCGTGTCTTCATAAATGCGAACCTGTGTTTGATAGAGTGTAACACGGAGAGGTAAGGCGGGGGGTGAGATGAGGGGACAATACCAAGGAAAACGGTGAGCATGTTCCTGATCCGTGTGCCAGATTTAATTGTCTATCAATGTCGTCCAACCGTTGAGAGATCAACGATTTGGCAGCATCGGGGCCTAGGATAAAAGCTTCAATGGGAGAAATCCCGATCATCAAGAGTTTTGTATCGATATTATGGGCCCAGGGACTAAGAAAAGGGTCCCGCCATAGGCATTGGCCTAGGTAATAGACTGGGAGTCTAGTCCACAGGGACAACCAGTAGCCAATTGCATGTTTCCACAAGATTGTATTGAGTGAGGATATACCCAGTTCCAGACGAATTGCGGCATTGCTTACGCAGGGGGGGACTCCCATCAGACGGCGTAGGAACTGGCTGTGGACAGACTCAAGAGAAGAAATGTTGGATTGGACCCAGAGAGAGGCGCCGTAGGTGATAGCTGCTATCACCTTTGGCCTGTAGACTTTTAATGCTGAGGGGATGTGGTGAACTTCCTCAGTATGAAAAAAGTGCAGGAGGGAATGGGTGGAAATCTTAGCCTTATTACAGAGAGACTTAATCTGCGCAGGCCACTTGGTATTGGATTGAAAGAGGATTCCTAGATATTGAAATCTGTGGACCTGTTCCACTGGGATGCCATCAAGGTGCCATTTTCCTGCTTCTTGCAAATATCATGATTTTGGACTTAGAGTGGTTTATATGCAGTTGGTTAGTAGAGCAATAGACAGAAAGGATTTTTAAGGCTCTAAGTAGGCCCATCCAGGAAAATGAAAGTATTGCGGCATCGTCAGCGTAGAGCAGGAGTGCACAGCCATAATCAGCTAGTCTAGGGGCATGGATGTGGACCATGTGATCTGAAAATGCCTTTCTCCAGTCACTGATATATAGGTTAAAGAGAAGGGGTGCCAGTATACACCCCTGCCTAACCCCCTTGTTAATGGGGATAGCGTTAGAGAGATCCCCCTGCGGGGTAAGGCGCACTTTTGCTTTTGTTCCATCATGCAATTGGGAGATAAGCCAGAGTAATCTTTTGTCAATACCCCAGGCAGAAAGTTTGGCCCACAGCTTAGCTCTAGGGATGCTGTCGAAAGCAGCCTTTAGATCTATAAAGGCGACGCAGAGACAACCCTTCCTGGGGGTGGAATATTTTACGGCAAGATGATGAAGGATCAAAGCATGATCAATTGTAGAGTGGTCTGGACGGAATCCCGCTTGCTCATATCCGAGCAGGTCGGCCTCTTCAGCCCAGCACTCCAGTTTGGACAGGAGGTAGCGGGCATAGAGTTTCCCCAAAATTGAAAGAAGACTGATGTTACAGAAGTTGCCGGGATCAGAATGGGTGCCTTTCTTATGTATTGGAATAATTATGGCATCCTTTCAGAGCTTGGGGATGAGGCCCGTTTGGTTGATTGCATTAAATACCTCAGTAAGAACCAGGGTCCACCAGTCCTTATGGGCTAGAATGGCTTCGGCTGGGATGAGATCCGGGCCGGGAGCTTTTCGAAGTTTGAGTTGTCCGATTAGCTTGGCAATCGTGGATGATTCCACAGGAGGCCATCTAGGAAGGTGGTTAGGGAATGAGCCTGAGGTCGAAGAAACTGGCACATCAGTGTGGTAAAAGACTCGGCGTAGAAAGAGTTCCCATGTAGTGGCAGAGATGGAATGAGTGAGCCTACTAGTTGGCCTCCTATTTAACAGATTCCAGAAATCTCGAGGGTTGCTGGATTTCACGGTCTCTAGTAATGCGTTCCACCTTAGCCGGTGCCAGTCTTCCTTGGCTCTTGAGAGGGCTAGCTTGTATGCCTTCTTAGCCTCGAAATAAGCGGTGTGTGTGTGTGTGTGTGTCGATGAACCTGTTCATTTGTGGGCAGAATAATCTTTTTTATTCTTAGGTTATAGGGAATTTTGAATTTGTGCATATATTCATGGTATTTACCAATGGAAAAATATATTACCTTATGAGGAGCAAAATAGAATCGTGTACTTAAGAAAGAATAGGTGCCTGGAGAATAGAATGTTATTTTAGAGATGACAATAATGGGGCACTGATATGTCTAAGTATCTCCTCTGGGTTTCCTAGACTTTTTGTTACTGTGAAAATATGTAGGATAAAGCATGATCCTTGAAAAACTCTATGGGTATAAGGCCATAAGGAGCAATGGATATAGTAAATCTATATAAACAATAAACATAATAGTCCAAATCCATTATATACATTTTAGGCCCTTATGATACCACTGATTTCACTGAGATTAAACCCACAGTTCTACTTTGATTAGTGTCCAATGTAGAAAGTTGTGTGGGGAAAAAAATAATAACCACCTGAAAAATTATTATTTGCATCCATTAAAGAATTTGAAGACAAACTTAATTTATCTTTTCTTGTCACTGTGACACCAGGAATAGAAGCAGGAAAGAATCGTCGGTGCCATGTGTTGACTGTAGGATCTTAGGTTTTGGTGTGTCAAAATACAGTAGAGAATACTGTGGTGAAAAACTATGAGTTATGAAATGCAACTCAATATTCTCAAAGTCTAAGAACCTTGTATAATGCTGACTACATATTTTGGAGATTTTGGCAGGATAATTATCATTCGCCTTCTTTGCCCAGAGAATATTGATAATTGGACAACAAGGAAGAGCCTTTGGAGACTTGATAATCCAAGTTTCAGTTCTGAATTGTGGAAGATGGCCAGCAAGCTTCTGGATCCCTTCATGGTTTGATGTTTGACTGAGCACATGTTGCCAAACATGAGGAGAAATGAAAATTCAGACAAGGAGGACAGAATATATATAACATGTACACATGATAGTCTGTACACATAGTTTTGTTGAAGGTATAATTTCTAATATTTACAAAGAAATACGTGTATTTCCATAGGTGATAAATACTATGCCTAGATCCTATTTATGATCGCTTGCTTTGTTATATCCAGGAGGATCAAGTGAGTGTTTTGGTATATTTTATCTGGATTTAATCTAAATAGCTTTTCAAACGAAGGAGTCTCTTTTATAAAATAGGACACAAAGGTGCCATTGTTAGCCACCTAACCATAGGTGGCTTCTCAGCAAATATGAAGGCTGGAAACATCCTTTATAAAGATGAGACAAAGTTGTTCAGATGCCATATTGTTTGTCCATTGTACCCATGAGTGTACAATGGGAGTGGAATAAGTAACCCCACATACAGAAGTTTCTGCATCTTTATTCAGCATTTGGAAAAAAAGATGATATTCTTATTCATCTTAAAATATTTCTCAAAACTCTGAATTTAGGTCCTTTTAGGCAATCTTAGTAAAAATTTAACAATACTGCTTCTATGGCATTTTCTTTTCTTCTTTTAGACGAACAGGTCAGACGTCTTTCCTATTTCATGAGTCACCTCACTGAATTCTTCAAGGGATGTGCTGAATGATTATTTTGGAAGGATCATAATGAAAGCAGAAGAAGGGAAACACAAGTAAAATGGTTTGATTGGCTCCAAAATATATGCATGCCTAATATTACAAAGCTTTAAATCTCCAGAGAGCTCTTCTGAAAATAAAAGTCATACTTTTGCTGTCTTTGTTCTTCTTCATTTTACATATTTCTTTGGAACATCTGTGGCATTACAGAGAAAAACTTGTTTCTTGATGAAAGCTTGAAATAAATTAATAACCTTTCTGGAACTCTGTAATAACCTTTTCTTTTTTTAAAAAAATGATTTTTTTTGTGGTTTCAGCAAGGTAGCTTTCATGGCGTATTACTAGATACTGCAGTTCCTCACTGTACACCGACATCCATTATGTGTATGTGTGCATGTGCATCAAAATCTGTCAGGTGCCACATCACAGTAGATACCTGTGTACACGGTGGCGTAGTGGTTAGGGTGCAGTACTGCACACTACTTCTGCTAACTGCGGACTGCCTGCAATTTGGCAGTTCAAATCTCACCAGGCTCAAGGTTGACTCAGCCTTCCATCCTTCCGAGGTCGGTAAAATGAGGACCCAGATTGCTGGGGGCAATATGCTGATTCTGTAAACCACTTAGAGATAGCTGTAAAGTACTGTGATGCGGTATATAAGTCTAAGTGCTATTGCTATTGCTAGTGCTATAACAGGGCAGGGCTTGGATTGCCATATCATTGGATTTTCTGTCACTTGCAGATTTTGACCCACTCTGGAGGCGTCATTGCCTTAACAAAATAGGTTTTTTTAAAAAGGAAGTGTAAAAAGGTTTTATACAGTCAGTATCAGGATTTTCCTTCCTCTCATTAGACTTGTATGGGTGGCTGAAAGAATTATTTTTCATCATAGGCACAAAGTCTCTCTTTTCCTGACATTGAACAAGAGTAACAGAACTTTTATAAATGTCACCTTTAGAGCTAGTGGTGACCTATATATAAAAGGTGTGTGTGTGTATGTGTGTGTATGTGTGTGTACGTTAAGGTCCATATGTGCCTTTTTTACATCCATTTTTGACTCCTGCTGACTGCCTGGACTAGTCCCTACAGTTTTATTGTATTTGTACAATAAAAATTTATTGTATTTATACTAGTCCCTGCCTGGACTAGTCCCTACAGGCAAATATTTTTGGAAGTGGCTTGCGATTGCTTCCTTCCCAACCGTCTGTCATGGCTAAAATGGGATTAGAACTCAGTCTCATGGTTTCTAGCCTGGTGTCTTAACCATTACACCAAGATGGCTCCCATGTCTCTTGAAATTCACACAGGGAATTGCTGGCATGAATTTTAAGGGACATGAAATGTTTTAATTTTTCTAATAAAAATTAAAGTCAGTAAAGTCATCTTTGATTTGAGATTGGCTTCTGGTGACTTTCATTCATCCAAATCTCTTGGTATACTATGGAAGTAGTTTGCTGTCTGGAATGTTGTTTGATTTCCCAGTCTAGCTAATTGAAGTCTCCCCATATAAATCCTATCCAGACCCAGTTGGGATTAGCTCTCTAGATCAGCCAAGGTGGGCTAGGAGCTGGCAGCTAATTCAGTGTTAGCTATAACAGTCCCTAAATATGCACTAGTGGTAGTTTAGCTCCTTTTACAGTTCTCACATCATCTTCTTTGCATCCTTTTCCCCCCTTTTATTTTCTATCTTTACCTTTCTGCTTACCTGATTGCAAACAGATGCCCAAAATTTTCACTCAAGCAGCATAATTAAAATATCTGAAACCTCATTTCTTCATGGTAATTATGCATTATCCATGAGAACAGTATATTTGTTTCTCAAAACATTCAGCGGTTGCTCTAATTTTAGTTATAATACTTCATTTCTGTTATTATTCATTGTTATTGTTACACGTAATTAAAAAGTTACAATGTATTACTGATTTTAAAAAAGGTGTGCTAACAATGATGTGCAGGTGTGCTTCAGGTTCTAATTCACGTATGTTTTATTTTTAATGTTTATTTTCTTTTATGTCTGATTCTTGGTCATTTTGACTAGTGGTATTCTTTCTCTGTGGGATTCAGAAACTCTGATCAAATCAAATACCACTTGATTCTTATGTTATTAGAATATATTTAAAATGAAATTGGATAGTGGAATTTCCATGTTGACACTCTATGAAAAAAAACCTGAATATATCCAATCTATCCACTGATGCAATTACGCTCACTACTTCTTCCAGCTTTTCTGTTTGCCTAGAATACACTACCTGACTCTTGTGGTTTCTTCCCCAGACCTCCAAAACTTTAACCTTAGACTGTCTACTGCTGACCTCACCCCATTCCTAAGAGGTCTGTAAGGGGAATGGATAAGAGCACCAGCATGCCTACCATCCCTGTCCTAATGTCCCTTTTTATTCGTATCCATTTCATGTATTCATAATTCATATTTATCTTTTATCTGTTATCTTATATATGCTAGACAAATAAATAAATAATAAATAAATAAATCTCAAGCCTGCTTTAAAACTGAGGATCCTTGTAAAAACAGATCTGGGGGATACAAAGTGGTGGCTGAGGGAAGAGATAAGGAGAAATCTTAAAGTGCAAATAAAATCCATTGCAGATAATTCTACTTCTCTGAATGTTTGTGTTTTAATGAGAGAAATATAGATAAATTTGTTATAAGGTGTGAATCTGTTCGTGCAGGCTTCAAAGTGGAAAGTTTATTTCTTGCTTTATTTATCACCTACTTCAACAACTCTAGGCAGCACAACTTCTTCACAGTACAGCAATTCAACTTACGACCGTAATTGAGTCTGCAGTTTCAATTATAACTCATGATGATCATAAAACAAGTTTCCATATGACCGTGACCAATTTTATGACCTTTTTTTGCATTGGTCATTAAGTGAACACTCCAGTTGTAGACAGTGGTGGGTTCCTTCTGGTTCCGCCGAGCCGGTAGCTGTGACAATATGACATCACTGAACTGGTTCTGCCCCCCCACCCCCCTGCTCCCCCACCCTCCTGCGTTATTCTTACCTTTTATTTGGCCCCACCCCCAATCTATTGCTGCCTCCTGAGTCCCAGCTGATGGGCTATAGGAAAAAAACTGTTTAAACTCTTGCCGCGGGGCTTCAAAGAGCTGCCCTACAGCTGATAAGTGGTAAAAGGCAGTTTTGTGGTAGACGGGTGCCTCCAAAAACAAATGAGTAGACCAGTGCTTGCAAAGATAAATGGGTAGACCAGTGCCTGCAAAAATACATGAGTAGACCAGTGCCTGCAAAAATAAATGGATAGACCATGGCCTGCAAAAATACATGAGTAGACCGGTACAGCTCTGCAAGCAGTTAAAAGCCTGGTAGACCAGTACCTCTGCTAAATCCTAAAGAATTGTCACATGACCATCAAGCCATGCCCACAAAATAAGCCATGCCCACAGAACCTGTAGTAAAAAAATTTAGAACCCACCCCAGATTGTAGAGTGTTGTTCAGCCAGCAAATGAAAGTAAATTTCAGTTTCTGGCAAACCACGTCACAGGACCGTGGGATGCTGTGGGCTGGTTGCTGGCTGCCCAAAATGTGGTTATATGATATTGGAGAGGGAGGGGAGGCAGATGTTAGAACTTTGAATCCATGTCGTAAGTCCCATTTTGCTGTAATTTTGAGTGGTTGCTAAGCATCCAGTCGTAAGTTGAGGACTACCTGTAGATGATTTGATGTTATGTTTATTTAATGTAATCTAAGGATTGAGCATGCTGAGCCATCAGAATCAGTCAGTGGCCTCTGTGACAGGAATGACATCTAATAAAGAGAATATTCAAAGATGCCAGAAGAGCTGATTAGAGAAAGAGACAACAACAACAACAACAAGCCTACTATCTGGGTTTGAAAGTTAAGAAAAAGAAGCTCCCTTCTGTCTGAGTAATGCTTTCCAGTCTTCCTTCTAGAGAAAGTCCCACCCTGGCCCTTGCAAGACAGGTAAAAGAGGTTGAGGTAGTATAAAAAGGTAAAGGTTCCCCTCACACATATGTGCTAGTTGTTCCCGACTCTAGAGGGTGGTCAGGGCCGGATTTAGATGAAAAGAGGCCCTAGGCTATTCCACTTATGAGACCCTTTCACCTCCCATTTTTAAGTTTGTAAATTACATGAGAGATAATAAAAGGCCCCTCTTGATCTTGAGGCCCTAGGCTGAAGCCTAGTTAGCCTAAAGGAAAATCTGGCCCTGAGGGTGGTGCTCATCTCCGTTTCAAAGCCGAAGAACTAGCGCTGTCTGAAAACGTCTCTGTGGTCATGTGGCTGGCATGACTAAATGCCAAAGGCGCACGGAATGCTGTTACCTTCCACCAAAGCTGGTACCTTATTTTTCTACTTGCATTTTTTACGTGCTTTCTTAACTGGTTTGCTTGCTTACTGGACTTAAAAAAGCTTCTCTTCTCATAATGGACTCAGAGCAGCATTCATATCTGGCACTGATGGGTTTAAAAGCAGATATATAACCAGTCATCTTGGTTGTTTTCTTGCCCATCAACTTTTTTACAGAGAAAACATGTAAACCTTCTACATTCTGTCTTGTGAAATATAAAGCAATCAGTTGCCTCCAGCGAAAGCATATACATGGAAATTTACAGTTATATGCAGAAACACATTTTCATATATTCAGATAACTCTAACGGTATTTCCAAGAAGGGTGTGATTCTGTGAGCGTGAGTGTATGTATAAAACGTTAGATGTGTATATAAATTTTTAAAAAATACAAAACTGGAATTAAAAGAAAGGATGTGTCAAAATCTTAAATGTCTGCATTGTCATCCTGCAGTACGGTATCCTTGAAACATGGTAGACTATGTTTCTGGGAAGAATAACATTTAAATTAACAATATTTGTTATGTTTATGACTGTTGTGTGTATAATTTTGCACCATTACAATGCGAAATATCAGGGCTTTATTACAAGGGTAGTCCTCAACTTACAACCTCCAGGTAATTGAGCCTGGAATTACTGTCATATGCTGTGCTTGTTGTTAAGTGGGTTACCATATAACTACATTTGATTTTATGACCTTTTTTGCAGTGGTTAAGTGAATACTGGAGTTATAAAGCAAATCCATTCATTGGCAATGGGTTTCGGGTTTTTTGCCTGTAAGTAGAAGTGATTTCTGGCAAAAAAAATAATAATTGTAAAGTGTGGTCATGTGACCTCAGGGTGCTGCAAACAGCCATAAAGGTGAGCCAATTGCCAAGCACCCCAAATGCAGTCATGTGACCAAGGGGGCGGCTGCCAGAACTTTAAATCTGAGTCATAAATAGCCCTTGGAAAGTCAATTGTAACTTTGAACAGTCCTAAGCAACCAATTATAAGTCAGAGACTATCTGCACTAGTAGTTTATTTTGCTTTCCCCAAATTCATCTGAAATTAGCCCTTTGATATGAGGCAGACAAGAGCCTTCAGGGAAAGGAATGTCCAAGCTGCCACTGAGGTAATCTCAGGGCTCTGATGATGGCATTCAACCAATTTCATTCTGCAGATCAGTCCATTTCTCCTATTTAGTGGAATTGTTTTAGAACATGCCCAACTCCAAAAGACAAACTGTAGCAAAAGCTAGAGTGATAGCCTTAGCAGCATGATCTCCTAGGAATTCCAGTGAAAGGGAGCAAAGATGTCCCAGTACTTTTAAAAGAGTTCTACTGATTTATAGTACTGTATATTACAGCAAATAGTTTTGAGATATGGAAACAAATGGAATTAGAAAATCTGCTGTGTGTACTTGTTCCTGACACTAAATTTCATGGGATCCATCAGTAAAAAGTTCTGTCTCTTATGAATTTTTATAACTGCAAAAATAGAACAGTATGATGGCAGGAAATATATGGTAGGAATATGAACTAGTAGGAAGTGATAGTGCTTACATATAATAGCTGGACAAGTTATACTATATACTAGTATATAGTATATAGTATATAGTAATAGTATATAGCATATAGCATATAGCATATAGCATATAGCATATAGCATATAGCATATA
>WNWU01000011.1:28079221-28090448 GCA_012654045.1 Ptyas mucosa | reverse complement strand
CCCCTCCCCTCCCCTCTCCTCTCCTCCCTTCCCTTCCCTTCCCTTCCCTTCCCCTCCTTTCTTTTTTCTTCTTTCTTCTTTCTTCTTTCCTTTTTCCTTTTTCTTTCCTTTTTCTTCTCAGGAAGCTGCAGTTTTAAGTAAAGGATGACAAACCATGCACTCATAAACCTTTCCCCTGAGCATTTTCCAATCAATTTTTTCCCCAGATGCTTCTTGCTATTGGACATTTTTATTTAAAAGTGCAAATGTAATGGGTAGTTTCCCCCTTTCCTTGACATCTACAGCAGAAAATCTCTATATATCTGGTTCTCAGTGCATTTTTGTGGAGCAACATTAAGCAGCAAACAAGATGGTGGTATACAGGCAAAGTATCCTCTCTTCTAGCTACAGCTCTTTTGTACAAAATTATAGCATCCCAAAGCTGCTGTTCATTTTTAATAGGTCACTTTTTAATACATATTTATAATACAGTTGCAATACATTTCCCTGAACCAGCACTTTGGTAAAATTAAAGAAGTACAGTTTCTCCAGAATTATTTTGTGTGTCTTTATCCAAACTGTGCTTGCTTTTCCAGATGTTTTAAATAAGGCCACCCAAATTCTTCTTACTGCTTTGCTGTAGGTGACAATTAGGGGCAGATCTCCTGGAAATGTAGAGCCTGGAGTTCACCCAAGAAGATTGCCTTAATCAGCCTTGAACATGCTGTCAGTAAAGTGTCATTAATACAATTGGGATGAAAGCAAAGAAAGATTGCACATATGGTCCATTAGCTAAGCAGCACACTAATTATGGGGAGGTGTCACGTTACTCATTAAGGGCTAGATTCTGCCAGTGTTCCTCCCATTAAGCAATACCCTCTTCATTCAAAGCTACAGCATCCCTTGCAGGCGCTACCTCCCCTCAGGATCAGTGGGTAAAAGGGGGGATGCATCAATTTGCATCAACCCCCTTCCTATATTTCTCTACCCTACCTCGGCTGTCAAGATGTACCGTGATTAAAAAAAACCCATTTTTTCCCCTCAGAGACATCTCTAGGATGATGAGTTATGAAGAGCAAGATAATTGGGGAGGGGGGGCAGGTCAGATAGTTATATTCCTATTTCTATTTGATAAACAAAATCAGACAATTATGCCGAACAAAAGGATTTCTTGAGTTGGAGACACACTTATTATTTGCAAGCTGAAGGAGGTGGGAAGAAGAAAAAAAAGGGGGTGGGGAAGTACAGCAGCAACCAAGAGAAGAGAAAAGCATTTGCGGGGAATAATCTGAGCTCATCAGCCCAACTCTCCAGCAGTGCTGAAGACAGGAAAATGATGCCTTTTTATTAGCCTTATTGTCTTTAATTAAAGCATTCAGCAGTACCCTGTGATAATGGACTGTGAGAGAGGTCGGTAGCATTTGTAATAACACAATGCAAGGTTCAATTAAGTTGTACTTTTGCAATTTTTCATCTCCCATTTAAACAAGCTAGTGATATACACAGAATGATTACCTTCCCGAGCTGAGCCGAAAAAGGGGAAGGAAAGTGAGAGCTGGGGAGGAGAAGTCATTCATGACTGGTATAACTGATGCTCCAAAATGGTCTCCTCCCTGTCAGCATTGGAAGGGGCCTTTGGCCAGAATAGCATGCCTGTCATGGCCTGCAGTGTGTGGTAGCAAGGCTGGGCTGTAATCGATTGAATTCATTCCATCCTGTTCAGTATCTAATCCAAAACAATCTGCTTTCCCTTAATTTGATATCGGTTCCCCCTCCTGGTTTTTTTTTTTTAATATGCTTAATATATACCTCATCCTATTTTCCCCACTGATTTGTTAAAACAATGCTGGAGGTAGCTGCAGAAAATAAAACAGAAAAAGGAGACTTTGGCCAGTGATGCTAAGTAATAAATTGTGGAAAGGCTCCAGAGGGCTCACAAGTAGATCTTCTTTGTGTTTTTTACTTTTTCTAGGCCTTTAAATTATTTATTTATCTATTTAATTTACATAAATCTCAATCTCAGTCAATGACTGTTCACTATAAAACTTTGCAGTTATGCTCTTCAGAGAGTGTACGGCTCGGGGGGGGGGCAAACCACCTGGCTAGCATTTAATTTTTCTCTTGCCTATTAAGGATTGCTAAATTGTAATGAGGCCACTCAGAGAAGGGTGACAGCTCTATGAAGGCTAAATATATTTTTGATGATTAGTACTACTAGCATCAATATCTCCGCAGAATTGATGACAAAGAAACATATAACCATGCACATTACTCATAAGCGCAGAGATAAAAGTGAAGCTAAATTTGGTTAGACTTGTATATCTATTGGGGAGGTAAGTGAGGGAAATAAAATCACTGAGCTGAAAGAAACAGGATGGATTCTGTGCTCCATGATGTAGTAATAGTTTAGTGAGATTACCGTTAAAACACCACCAAATCCATTTGGTATGGATTTGGTATAGCAGATAACATTTTGGTATTGAATGCTTTATACTTACCGTTCAAGCCTTTGTTGTCTTGGCCATATTTTCAACCACAATTGCACATATTTCCCAACCTTAGATTAGTTGTCTTATTTTGTGGGGTAACGGGAGCTATAGAAGCATACATCTTGTTGTCTTTGTTTGGCTTTTGGAAAAAAGACTGGTTTTAAAAGAACTTCTAGTGCATGAGTCTATTCCTGGATGGATGGAGATCCATGATAGATTAAAAAATGATCCTTTTTCTTTTGGAAACTGATCCTAGTGGGAAGTTCTAAGTCAATCTGGCAATTGAGGCTGACATTTTAAATGGCACTTCCTTTATAGTGTTAAAAATGTAACCCACTGAATGAGAGTTTGCTGCTTTTGGATAATATCTTGTAATAAAATGGATGCATCAGCTTCTTGTTGATAGCAATAGCACTAGCACTTAGACTTATATACCACTTTACAGTGCTTTACAGCCCTCTCTGTGTGGTTTACAGAGTCAGCATAATTGCCCCCAACAATCTGGGTCCTCATTTTATCCACCTCGGAAGGATGGAAGGCTGAGTCAAACTGGAGCCTGGTGAAATTCAAACTGCCAAATTGCAGTCAGCCGGCAGTCAGCAGAAGTAGCCTGCAGTACTGCATTCTAACCACTGTGCCACCGCGGCTCATGCCTTTTAATGAAGCACTAATTTCACTTTCTTTTTAATTTCCTCCTATGGGCATGGACTTTTTACAAAATTGTTCCACTAGGTTTTCTTCTGGGCACTAAAGGGATCATAGGGCGCAGGTGTCCTGCCTGACAGAGAAAGAGAGCAGCTTCTCAGTGTTAGTTTTCATGGCCCAGATAATGAACCTTCCCAGGGTGTTGAAGCTTCAGAAGTTATTCACGGCTGCCTAATTTTAATAGTGAACTTATTTGTGTGGAGGTTGAGACAGGTTTCTCCTCACAGTGACAGTAGGAAGCTGCTCTGGTTCAGACATTTGTGGATGTACTATAACTCCACTGTCTCTTGCCATTGGCCACACTGAAAATGTCTGATAGAAACTGACACCCAAAATCCCTAGTGCTGCATAATGGGGTGAGCTCCTGTTACTTGTTCCAGCTTCTGCCAACCTAGCAGTTCGAAAGCACATAAAAAAGTAGAAAAATAGGGACTACCTTTGGTGGGAAAGTAACTGTGTTCTGTGCGCCTTTTGCGTTTAGTCATGCTGGCCACATGACCACAGAGATGTCTTCGGACAGTGCTGGCTCTTTGGCTTTGAAATGGAGATGAGCACCACCCCTTAGAGTTGGGAACAACTAGCACATATGTGCGAGGGGAACCTTTACTTTTACCTTTATTATGTTTATGATCTGTTGGGATTGTTTAGGAGACATATTATTTAAATGCTTAGAAGACCCAATTCAGTTCTGCTTGTGCAAGACAGTCTAAGCTGGCATAACAGGGGCTGATAGCATTCAGTCTCAAATGCTGGTGAAATCTAGGTGCCAGAGTAGTATGATGAATCAAGACTGTTGGAAAAAAAGGGAAGGGAATTTTGGGACTGGAACATACTGCCTGCAATAAGTCCCTTCCCCCCTTTTCCATTTCTGTTTCCTTAACAAGATGTGAATATTGAAAAAATGAATATTAAAAGTAACTGCTAAATATTTTGTATGGTTAATGTAATGTGTCTGATAGGCATTCCTTGAAAAAAAAAGTTCAGGCAAGATAAGAATCTGAATGAGGAATCAGTTTTTAATCTTTTGGAATAGATGATTTAATCAGAAAGCAACACTGGAAATATTAGCATTTTGATTGGAATAAAGAATCACATTTGAGAGACTGAGATGTATACATTCAATTAAGGTTTAAATATTATTAATATTGACTTTGATAGGGATTTCTTTTCCTCAGTCTTTCCCCCCACTTTGTGAAAAACCAAACAAAATAGATTAATCATTGGTAGAAAGTTTTAAAACAAAAATAATGCTAAATGTATGTATGATAACTGATTAATACTAATGGATGTAATTACTTGCATATAATTAGTATTAAAGTTTATTGTATGTTTTTATTCGGATGCTATTGTATTTTGGTCACTGCAGAAATCCATAATACTCCTGACCAATCTATGGGAAAGCTAAAGTCTAGTGATGGAAGTCACTTTCCTTATTCCATTTAAACAATAATCCACACGTAATCCACGGAAACAGTTAAAAAGGGAACTGCTTAAAATACCATCGCACTTATGCACATATTCAAAGTGTTGATTGTCCTTGCTCATGTTAGTGCAGATGATAGAGTCATTGTCATTCTTATTTTGTATATCAGAAATACTTTTTGAACAAGAACACTTGAAAGCCTAAATATAATAGAAATTAATCATTCCTTGTTACTGTGAATTTTCTTTGCTTCCTCCCTATTGTCTTTCCATATATAAGCATTTAGATCAGAGATAGGCAACTTTCTTTTTTTCTTTTAGAAAAAAAAATTCAAATAGAATAAGGATATCATTGCTAGAGTGAAGCCAAGATTTTCAGACTGATTTTTCCCCTCCCTTTTGGGTTTGTGTGTGTGTTTTTGTATGAGGACAATTTTACCGCTGTGTTAAGAGTAATGCTTCTATTGTGTATGATTTTCTATCCAGGTTACATAGAATCAGAGAGTTGGAGAGAACCAAGGGGTAATCCAATCTTCTGCTCAGTGAAAAATCAATGAGAGATTCTGATAGATCATCATCAATCTCCGTTTGAAGACTTTTAAAAGAGAACACATCACATTATGTGGCAGCGTCTTCTGCCAGCTGAAAGTCTGTGTAATTCCTGCTATTGTCTGAACCCCCTTTTCGTAATTTCAACCTATGCATTTTGGTAGTGCCCCCAGGGCAATAAAAATATGTAAATTCCCTTTTCTGTGTAACAGCCCTTCAGATATTGAACACTGCTGTCATATCCCCCCAGATAGTCGCTAGATAATCACAAAAGCCTGACTGAAGGAAACATTCCAGTGGAGTATAAGCTTCATATTGTTCTGACCTACCCTTTTCAAAACAGTCTTTTATTCACGTGGATAAACAAAAACAAACATAATTAGTGCCAACAAACCTGGTTCTGGCCAAGGAATCCAAATTTCTTGCTGTATACTAGAAAACGAATGGTTGTCTGACACAACCAGCCACTCCCAAACTCCTACTATTTATTTCCCTGCCAGAGATGGGCTGGCTAGCGTCTGTCTGCTTTTCTCTGAGAGCCGGCTTATTGATTTCCTTTGCTCTCCTCTCCTTTCCTCTCTATGCATATGTGCATCTGGGATGGGCCCCATCTGTTCCTCCCCCTCACTCAGCTCAGGCTCTGAAGACAGCTGCCTTTCCACCTGGAGGAGGAAGGAAGGCCCCGGCTCTGCCTCTGCCTCTGATGCTGTTTCCTTATCAGAGCCTTCCAAAGGCTCCAAAGCTGGCCCAGGCTCCCCTTCAACTTTCTCCTCATCTGACTCTGCTGCTAGCTCTGTTGGCAGCTGACGGGCCACAACACATATTTTAGTCAGGCTTTGGAAGTCAATGGACCACCAAGAAGGACAATCAAGTACAGAGATAGTTTTGAAGAAAATATGCAGCAACAGTTACAAAAACAGACAACTTTAGCCTGTTAAGGCAGGAGAGAATGAAGAAAAAATTAGGATTAGACTGCCTTGATTCTCTTGGGTATAAGAAAATGTCAGACTTTCAAGATGCTATGCATATGCAAGCATACAATTGCCTTCAGGGTCAAATCTGGGTTGGTCACCAGGACCAGAGGTTTTGTGTTCCAAGCTTTCAGTCCCATGCTGGAGCCCATGTTCAGGGATCCCAAAGGTGCTTTTTTCAAGAGGCAACTGGACTTTCTGGATTTTCTTTGAAGACACTTTGCTTCTCATTCAAGAAGCTTCTTCAGCTCTGACTGGATGGTGGGGAATGGAAGAGCTGAAGAAGCTTCTTGGATGAGAAGTCAAATATTTTCAAAGAAAAACCAGAAAGTCTAGTTGCCTCTTGAAAAAAGCACCTTTGAGACAACCATGACCTGGATGACTGAGAACATGTTCAGGGATCTTCTATCTAGCAGAGTATATGCTGTTCTGTGTGTAGTATAATTGCCTCCCTGGATTAGTGCAATTCTTGAACTTCACTCTGTGTAAACCAGGTGTCCTTGTCCACTGGTTTCTAATAAGGCTGGGTGAAGATTTGATCCCTGTATGGATGCAATACCTATTGGTGGGCACCTCGGCTGGATAAACTATTTCCGTTATAAGGATGAATGTCCTAAAGTAAATAGCATCAGACTATTCAATTCCTAAATGCACAGAGAAAGGGCATAGCAGTTAGATAATGAACCTATCAAGAGCTGCACAATTTTAATTGCTGTTATATGGTGTAATCTGAAGGAGTAGCTCTGTAGTATATCTTTTCTTCTTCTTTTGCTTCTAAAGGCCACCTCAGATAATGGCTTTACCTCAGCTTAACCCAGGGGTGAAATTCAACAAGTTCTGACAGGTACTGGAGAACCGGTAGCAGAAATTTTGAGTAATTTGGAGAACCAGCAAATACCACCTCTGGCTGGCCCCAGAGTGGGGTGGGAATGGAAATTTTGCAATATCCTTCCTCCAGGAGTGGGGAGGAAATGAGGATTTTGCAGTATCCTTTTTTTTAAAAAAATTGATTTATATGCTGCCCTTCTCCGGAGACTCAGGGCAGCTTACAATGCGCTAAACAATAGCCTTCATACTTTTGTATATTTATACAAAGTCAGCTTATTGCCCCCACAAACTGGGTTCTCAATTTAACTACCTTAGAAAGGATGGAAGGCTGAGTCAACCTTGAGTCTGGTGAGATTCGAACCTGCAATAATTGCAGGTAGCTGGTGTTAATAACAGGGTGCTTTAGACCACTGTACTACCAAGGCTCTTTTTCCCCTATCCTTCCCCTGGAGTGGGGTGGGAATGGAAATTTTGCAGTATCCTTCCCCTGCCATGCCCACCAAGCCACGCCCACCAAGCCACACTCACAGAACCAGTAGAACCAGAACCAAATTGAATTCCACCACTGGCTCACCAAGGGATTCTTAGATGAAAGTGCCAACATACCCAGACATTGTCCCAGTCTCCTTTTGTGGCTCTCTTCCAATGGTCTAATTCTTTTTTTCCTTTTTTTAAAAAAGGAGCTATTACTTTGATTCATTGGCTCACATTTGGATACACAAGAGCTGTGTTCTCATACCAAATTCCTTATATAATTGGTGTTATGCTGTGCACAGGCAGTCCCTATTTAGTGATGAAAAAAAAAAGGTCCAAATCTCACATTTATGATTTGCACAATTCTCTTAAGCAAAAGAAAGCTGAAGTATGATTATAAGCAAAGGATTTTACTTAGTGACTACTTCACTTAATGACCAAGTTGCCAGTTCCAACTTGGGTCACTAAATGAGGAGCTACTGTACAATTAACCCAATTTCTGAGGAAATACATGATGAATCAAGAGATGACTATGTCTATATGTATAAAAGCGAAAACCACTCATGCTGTAATCACGAAATCTCCAGAACCATAAAGCCTACAAACTTGAAATTTGCCACGTATGTTCCTCTTGGCTTCTAGGTGCTCATTAAGAAAGGATTTTTTCGAAATGACCATCAGAGCATTAATATTTCCTATATTATTATTATTAACACACTCTGATGCTAATTAGTTAGACTTTCTACTCCCCCTCCCAACCTGAAAATAACTCTGGAGAGAAGGGCATAGGATAGGGGAGGATTCTGTGGGGCAACCATGAAGGAGACAAGGGGATACGATAGGGGAGGATTCTGTGAGGCCAGGCTGAGGGAGAGGAGACAATAGGATAGGGGAGGCTTCTGTGGGGCAAGGATGAGGGTGAGAAGAGGAGAGGAGAGGCCGATCGTAACTACTCATTAATTTTCAAGCTGTAAGTGTTGATTTATCAAGCCCGATCACATAGTTTCATAGTGCAGCACGGGTATTCAGCTAGTTCAATAATAAACCTTTGGAGCCTCTTCCAGAGAACTGAGTCTTTGCATAATGCAGAGGTGTCAAACTCACGTCATCATGGCGGCGTCACATGATGTATCAGGACTTTTTCCCCCTTCGCTAAACTGGGCATGGGCGTAGCCAATTTGACAGCCCTGGCATAATGTGTCCAAGTAGGGTAACTTGAAAACTGGTCATTTGTGCTTTGTGTTTGACCATCCATCTTGGCTGTCCACAATATTCTCAGGGGAGTCTTCTCCAATACTAAACTTCAAAGCTGTCAATAGTTTTCCTATTCTGCTTCTTCAAAGTCCCATGTAATATCATATTTTCTGTCTAAATTCCATTCTACAACCTCTCTTTCTCACAAAGCCCAGTGTCAGCTGTCCCCCCACTTCAGTGAGATTTCTACTAGTTTCTGCTGATTTCCTTGTATTGGTGCAAGGCCATATCTTATTTCCTGTGGGCATATAGAAGTTTATGTTGCTCAGTAGGTGTACACATAAAATATAGGCTTACACTCTTAAAGATTGAATAAGGAATCAGGGTCCTGTTAATTTAGGCCTTTCCTTTATCTCAGCTTTCTTCCTTGCCATCTAAATATAATTACATCTACCTTAGTAGGTTGTTATGAAGGCTGACGTGCAGAACGTTTTCTGTATAGCTATATAAATGCTGAATTGTCTCTATTTATGAAATAAACATTCTCTTCCTATCCCCCACTCCTCCAATCTTATTACATTCTAATCATTTGGCTGCATTGGAATGTGAGAATGCTAATCACACCTATTTTGCATCACATGCCATGGCTAATTAGAAAATTTTAAGACATGCAATTTGAATGTTACCAATTAGTTCAATTGCGGACCAAGACCAAAGATTTTATTTGCTTTGTCCTAGCCATAGAAAGTCAAATAAACAAATACTTGTATCTTCCCACTGTCTTCTCTGTCCCTTTAGCACAGCTGTGTGACAAAATAATAATAATTTCATTGTCTGCTTTCCAAAAATCCCGCTACAGTTAGAAAGGATCATTAAAAAAAAAAAAGAAATGTGGTTTATTTTGTCTAATTATTTGAAAATCAGTCTGTATGTCCCAGAAGAAATAACATGCGCCTTACTTAAAGAAAAATGATACCAAATGAGGCATACACAATGGCACGGGGCACGTGTCCTGTTTTCTGATTAAGTGTTTATTGTTCGGGTCGGGAATTTTTGAATCAGGAATTAGGCATTCAGATCAAATGGGACTTGGCCATGGGATGTAGAGATCCAGGTCTTTTTTTTTTGGTGGATCTAAATATCTGATAGTCTTCACAAAAAAGCCAACTGCTTAACTGGTAAAAATGGAGTTTTACATTGTTGAATTGATCCTTGGTGTAGAGTTAGGAGAAAGAGTGGAGTAGAGATTTTCCTATGCTATAGGTATGTAAGGATGCTGTAATATAGAAGGGCACAACCAGAGACTTCAGGTCTACCTTATCTTCCATATTGTTGAATGTAATAGCATCCATAAATGCCCATCATGGTGTCCCTTTCAATATAAACAAGGGGCAGAAAAAGGAGTAATAATTACTAAGCCAAAGATGTAGAAAAATAAAAATAAAAGGAAACCTTGCTAAATCTGGTTAATGCTAAAGCCACTCATTATAATTCTCCATCTGTTTTTGATTCCTGCAAACCACTCTTGCTTTTATTATATCATTTTTAAGTCCTATGTTGCTTTCTGTTCTTCTCACCAGTGTATTGCCCAACAGCTTTTAAAGATTTGCACATTTTAAAACCTCTCCATCTATTTTCCTGTTTTTAGAAAATATTCCTGCAAAATGCACAAGTTGCTTTAGTTTGTTATGCTATAGCTTGCAATCGTTCAATCCATTTTTCCATGTTAAACGTAACTGTCTTAGTCTTTGATACATTAATTTTCTACAGTTTTTGTACAATCATGCAAACCACCTAGTATTTGTTGCAAATCATTTAGTTTCTAAGCTGGTGAATAGCATCATCTGCGTATTGCACTAAATAACATTTGTCTTCACGACCATAACACCTCTAATATCTCTGCAAGCATTCCTGATACATTTATTCATAAATACCTTAAGCAACTAAAGGGACATCACATATCTTACCTGACTCCCTACTGAGTACTGAACCATTAGAATTCCATTCATTTTTGGCATATTTCCATCATATCCCACTGTTGCTTTACTCAGCAATCAACCTTCAACTCCATATTTGTACAAAACATTGCATAATTGATGTCTATTCACTTTATCACACACTTTCTCTAAATCAATGAGCGTACATTAAGGTTTTTTTTCATATTCATACGTTTCTCAGCTACTTGCTGCAGAACACAGAGATGTTCTGCACACTGTCAGGGATGTGCTAAGTTGCACTGCCCTTCTGATGGAATGTTGCTCTTTGCATCACAATACTACCAAACATCTTCCCAGTACCTTTAACAAGCAAATCCACATGTAGTTTTTGCATTCACTCTTGCTACCTTTTCCTTTTATAGGAAAGGAATAGCAGCAATCTTTCAATTCTCAGCAAAGATGCAACTTTGCATCTTTCTAATTTTCAGTTAGAAAGTTGCTGCACTCTTCTCTGGCATTCCATAACACAATTCTTTTCACTTTGTTGCAAGCATCTTCCACAACCACTTAATGTATTTATTTAATTTATGTGGTTGATTCTGGGTAGCATACACAGATTAAAAACCCAACAATTATTTATTTATTTATTTATTTATTTATTTATTTATTTATTTATTTA
>WNWU01000011.1:28042548-28070139 GCA_012654045.1 Ptyas mucosa | reverse complement strand
CTTCCTTCCTTCCTTCCTTCCTTCCTTCCTTCCTTCCTTCCTTCCTTCCTCTTAGTAAGCTTCTGAATAATTAATTTTTGCAAGTTAGTGGGGCTGCTAAGATTGGATACTTGGGTGCTACCCATAGAGCCTTCAGATTTAGCACAATGTATTTTAAATAAAGAGGAATTATGGAGGAGGGAACAAGAGAGGAAGAGGGGAACAAGAGGAAAGGGGAAGAAAAAGTGAGCTGAGCGTTACAATTCCTAGGAGCATATGTTCCCGAGATTCCAGAAGAAATCTCGCTCAGGGTCCCTTCATACCTTGCACCACTGCTACTGAAAAATAATATTTTAACAAAGTTGTAAAGATATGTGCTATAACAAATAAATCATAAAGATCTGATTTCTTTTATTTGCAAGCCAAATCTGTCACTTGAGGGAGCTATTTCTACCTAATCCAGAGACTCTATGGTGCTGCTTTGTGCCTTTCCATGCCATCTCATGATTGCTTGTGATTGCTCTTTTGTCCAGTCGTTGCTCCAAATGTGTTGGGCTTCAAGGTCCATATTGCTAGAGTATAGGGAAAATAAACCCAACACATCTGGAAGGTACCACATTGTGCAAGGCTGCTGAGATCTCTAAAGTAAGTACAATTATTTCAAAATTATAGCTGGACGTAATCCATGGTTTTCTTTTTTCCAGCCGCTGCCTGCATTTGGAGAAACAGTTTGCTCCCATATGTTGCTAACATCCAGCTGAATGTGGTATGGTAGAAGAGCTCTTCATGGGAATGTACATTTTGAGTTGCTTCCTCCCTCTGTCTTGTTTGCCTTAGGAGCTAGCCAAACAGCAGGCTCTTCATCACCGTCATTTGCTCGCTCTCCTTGCTTCTGCAAAATGACTGTCAGTGTCTCTTCAGACAGCTCATTAGGCCTCCAAAATGCTGGCCTTGGGCCACTACATAGCTATAGACTGGCAGTGCTGACACAGTGTCATGTGGCTTATTTCTAGCCAAGCCTTCTCCCTCTAGGTTATGAGGATACCGTAGAGGAAAGAATCTGGCAGGTGACAGATTCATTTCTTATTGCCTTAGGTGCATTGTAGAATTCTTGATGATGATCTTGTGGCCTTGTTCTAAGTTTTACTTATCAATTTCAGGAAAGATATGGGATAGGAATCCATTAATGTATATACAATATGTTGTAATCCTTAAACTTCATTTCTGTTTCACCTATTAAAGTCAATCCAAGGTCAGATGCCTTATCTACTGCAGCTAGTATTTCTAGCTACAGTAACTAAAGCGGAAGCAGTATGCTCCATCCCATATTTGGGTGGACCAGGTTGCCCTGATAGACCGTCCTCATGGGAAAAAAACATGTAATCTTTCCCCTGGTATGGGAGCCCATGGGAGCCCATGGCTTAGAGGTTAGTACATCTACCTCAGCGGTGAAATCCTCTGAAGTCTGCTACCGTTTCTGTGAGTCTGCTATCGAGTGCACGCTTCGCACAGCACTTAGAAAGGAACATTTTGAAGCCTTCTGAGTCTGCAAAGGTAAGTAAAACAGCAAGGGGGGGAATCCGCTGTGCCACATGATTTAGATTAGCTAGAAGGCAGGAAATTCGACAATTCTATCTCATATAAATCATGTGTCACAGCTGATTGTCGCCCAGCTGATCATTGGAAATACTGGTTTGCCTGAACTGGTAGCATTTCATCCCTGATCTACTTAATATGTAAGTAGCTTGGGTTCAAATCCGAGAAGGGTATGGCTAGCTGAAAAGAACTAAATAGTTGTAAATAGCTCTATACTAGTTTCCCTTTATTTTATTTTCCAGTAAATATAAATTCAACACAAAAATATTTTGTTGCGAAAGTGACTGCCTGTGAAGGCTCCTGGATTGGGGCTGAAAGGTGAAAGCAGAAGCAGTATACTCTGTCCCATATATAGGTGGAGTAGGTTGCCCTGATAGACTGGTCTCACCGGAAAGAACACTTACTACTGTAGCTATTCATGCTGTTGCTTGGGTAGCTGTTGCCTAGTGGTGCCAAAATGCAGTGATAATTTAGGATGTAGCATTTTTGGGATGTGTACATGTGGGGATTGAGTTTCATTTTTTCATTTGGAAAGTTACAATTTCTAAGATGTAGCATTTTTCAACTGTAAGTTTTGATAAAAATAACAGTATTTTTTTCATTATATCAAGAGACATGGTGGGGCAGTGGTTAGAATGCACTATTGCAGACCAATTCTGCCAGCTACCAGCAGTTTGATTCTGACCAGCTCAAGGCTGACTCAGCCTTCCATCCTTCCAAGGTCGGTAAAATAAGGAACTAGATTGTTGGAGGCAATATGCTGACTCTGTACAACACTTAAAGAGGGCTGTAAACCACTGTGGAGTGGTATATAAGTCTAAGTGCTATTGCCAAGATAATAACAATTACAAATTTAGTATTGTGGGGTTCAGTGGGTGCTAGCAACCTCAGAAGGTTGAAAGTATCTTATTCCAATGGAACAGATGCTTCCTGCCTTGACATACTGCTCTAGCAGCATCGGTCTAAGCAGTAAAACATTTTATCCGGTCCACTTATACTTGTACATTATGCATGAATAGATGACATGCTATATCTGTGGGCATCCCATCGCATATATAATGAAAAGAAACAATATTGGCATTCAAATGAGCAGTTGCATTAGCATAGTTGTTAATAGGGCTATATAGCTAGGCTTAATTAAGATAGAAAATGCATGCTAACAAGATTTATTGAATTAGTGTAAGCTTTTCTTTTATGAGGGATAAGGGGCAATATACTTCACTCAGCTCCATAAGGCCTTCCAGGGTCTTCCTTCTGACTTCCCATGAACTAAGAGGAGAAAAAAAGATAGTTATATCCTTTGGTTATAGAAAGGATCAGAATAAGTCTAGATATTTTTCCTGGTCTCATACTCCCCCCCCCCCCTCAATCGGCAGCTCTCCAAAAAGCATCACATAAAAAGTAAGATCTCCTTGCAATTGAGCCCAGAGATGAAGACTTCATGGCCATGACCATGTAATTTTCTTGGCAATGGTATGGAACAGGCTTATTTATTTATTTAGGACATTTGTATAGTTGCTTATCTTAAATACATAACTCTGGGCTGCTAACAACCAATTTACATAATAATTAAATAAATGAATAGAACATCCGTGACCATAAAAAGTTAAAATAGCCTAATACAACAAAAAGGAAAATACCTCCAGATACCATAGAATAAATTCACAAAACAGGTATATTGGACTCCTCTAATGCTTGGAACAAAGGGTAGATCTTAATTATTTTTTGGAAGGCCACAAGAATCAGGGCTCTTTGAATCTTAGGGAGTAGGGCGCTCTATAGCCGCAACAAAGAAGCCATACTTCTTCAGTCTTTCAATATGACAATGTTTAATAGAGAGGACCTGGAACACACCCACATTTTCAGATCTGGCAGAAAGGCAAAACCCCTCAGATTTTGACAATCCCACAAGCAAACTGGCCCTGTGCCCATATCAAGGGTGATAACCACTATCCCTATATTTCATTCATGCAGATCTCATAGTAATGGTACTGCTTGGGGGAATACACAATCTTTCCTAAAGTCATCCATATATTCCGGGGGGGGGGGCTGCTGGGGGTTCGCAGGGGTTTGAGACAACCTCTAGCTAAGATTCTGTGCAGTTCGGAGAACCCCCAAATCCCACTCCTGGCTGGCCCCACCCACCCCTCCCCACCTAGGAGTCCCCACGTGGCCTGTTTTGTTTGTTTTTTTTTTTAATAAAAAGTTTTTATTGGTTAAGAATATACAATATTATAGTTTACAATATGTTGAATTTTCAATATCTTTATAAAAAGATATTTCAATTATTATTTTCTTTTTTTAAATTTCTCACACAACAGACATTATTATCTTAAATCAAAACAAACAACCAGGTTATATAAAAATTATATAAACAAAAAAAAGAGTGTTATACAAAATACAATAAAAGAAGAGAGAGAAAAGAAAAATGTCAATTAAAAAAACCTTAAACAATAGATTCCCCTCCTTTCTTCATTTCCTAGTTCTGGCTCTTAAAACCATGGTCTGGCTTCCCTCCCCCTCCCGGGCCGCAACAGCTCCGTCCGCCTCCGCTCCTTGATCATCTAATACTTCCCCCTCTTCGGCTCCTGTATCTTCTCCACCTAGGAAGGATTTATGTTGGTCAAAAAAAGCCTTAGCTTCCGTTACATTATTAATTTTCTTCTTACTGTCCTCCCAAAAAATCATCAAACCCTCCGGAATCAGCCACCTAAAACCTACTCCCTTGAGGTACAGCTTATTTGATAAAAAATAATATTTTCTTCTTAATTCTCGTACCTGTCTGGGAATCTGCTTCAGGATGGTGATCTCCTTGCCCCTGTACACCAGCGCCCCCAGTCTTTGTTTTCTCAATATCTCATCTCTCAGTTCCCTTCTCACAAATTTAATATGAATCTCTCTTGGTAGATTATGTAAAATTGCAAATTGTGAGTTTACTCTGTACACCAGGTCCACATCCCTTCCAATAGACTCCAAATCTCTTTCTAAAAATTCACCCAACATTTTAACCATCACTTCTCTCAAATTTTCCTGGTCAAGTTGTTCCACGTTTTGGAACCTGAGAAAATAAGACATCTTATCCAATTGTAAGGTTAACATTGCATTTCCTCTCCCATCCTCCACCTTCTGGAGTGCCCGTACCTCCCCCTCCAGACCCCCCATCTTCTTCTTGTTTTGCTCTGCCAACTGTTGAACATCATTTAAATCTTTTTTCATAAGTGTCATTTCAGATTTAATTTCAGATAATCCTTTTTGGACGTCATCTAACTTGTCCAACTTTTGGTCCAATATTGCCAGTCTTTCCAAAATTTTCCCCATGTCAGTTGCTGCTGATTTGTGGCCCTTAGCCATCTTAGATCAGTAGAAGATGAGAAATCAAAGGGCAAACCTCCAGAGAAGAAAGAGGGATTCGCAATCAAAGTAATTTTTCAACTGTCCACCAGTGGGCGCTCACAGGAGCAACGAGTCCGAAGTATAGAGTAGGTCAAACAGGAAGCCAGAGGAGAATGTTGTCTTCAATCATAAATAAAGAAGCAGGAAGTCAGACAGTCGCCATTGTCTGCCGGGGGGAGGGGCCACCAGACCTCTCCAAGAAACTCTGCCACAGCCATCCTCCAAGGAAAAGTCAGAAAGGTAAGGGGTTTCACCCCATCTCCTTCCCCCTAGTTCTCTGCCACGGCACCTTTCCAGCTACAAGGGGGGGGGGAAACTCCAACCCCCCCTCTCGCCTCCAGGATGCCTGCTCCACTCTGCAATCAGTCAGTACAGTCCGTTGTGCCTTCTTAGGTAGCACCGGTCCCCTTAGGCGCTGTGGCGCCTCGGCGGCCTCGAAAAAAAGCCGCCGATCGCCTCCCGCCCCCTCTGGAGCCTCGGGCGCGCCAGCATCGGCCTCCCGGCCCCTGGAAGTGAGGCAGGGGACCCCTGGCGAGCCGCCCTCAAACGGCAAACACCCCAATAATGGGGCGCTTGGCCCAAAGGGCCTCCAGATGGGGGGGATCAGACTCTGGGGCCAGAGCTAGCCCGATCAAAGTCTGTCGCCAGCGGAACCGGAAGCGGAAGTCCACGTGGCCTGTTTTGAATGCAGCTAAGTGCAGGGCATGTGTGGAGGCTCAGGGAGGGTGAAAAGCAGGCCTACCGAAAGTGTGGGAAAGCCAGAAACGGGCCTGTTTCCGGCCTCCAGAGGGCCTCCGGAGCCTGGGGAGGCCATTTTTGCCCTCCCGGAGGCTCAAAGAAAGCCTCCAGAGCCCGGTGAGGGCAAAAACGCCTCCCCCCGCTGTGGTGCAGGAAGCCAACTAGGCCACGCCCACCATGGCCAGGCCCACCCAGCAACCTTGCTAAAATTTTTGAAGCCTACCCCTGCATATACGTAACCAATACTGTCAATACTATCTTTATCAATTTATCAATACCGATATTGCCAAACTGAAGCGTAATTGGAAAGGATCCAGCTATCTGCTTCTTCCAGAGCCCTTGAAACTGTGAATTATCTATATAATATTCCTTGAAAAGTGAAGGTTAGAGATTGGTTGCACATTATTTTGTCATTGTTTTCTTCCAAGAGCGTTCTTACATTCCCAAATGGGCTTTAAGAATATATTTTCACAATCTCTTGATTTGGTCAATAATTTCCTTTTCTGTCATTAAACATTAAACATCCTTCACTACATCGTATGAATAAACTCAGGAAGAAATACCCTAAATGATTTGTTTAGTCATCCGCTTATAAACATATGGAAATGATTGATCATTTCTCATTAGAGGCAATGACTAGAAGTTTAATTCTGTAGATATGTCTCTTGTGTGTGCTCTTTTACTAAAGAAGAAGCAATGCATAATAACCTGAAAGGGTATCTTTCCAACTCTGGTGTCCTTAGGTATGTGGGAATCTAGATTCTAGAGGCTTGTTTTGTAACAATATTCACTGTGTTTTAATTAAAAATATTGTTTTGAAATAATTTCCACTAGTTTTAATGGTGGTTGTACAGGAGGAATCTTCCTTTGCTCAGTACACGTGATAAGAAAATAGTGTGGTTGTTGGTGGATGGACAACAGAAAGGAGCATGAAAAAGCATTTTTAGTTAGCCATATCTCCTGTATTAAAGCTGTTACTGTACTAAGATGAGCTTTCATTTGGTTAAGTGATATACAGTATTTCCATTAGGTTCTGTAGTTTAATGATATATTTAATTTCATTTCTGTTTTCTCTTATGAGTAACCACTATGAGTGTTAGTTTTGGGAAGAACAATGGGATATGTAAAATCAGTCAAATGATCCCCCAAAGTGCTTTTTCAAAAGGCAACTTGACTTTGTTTTTCCCTTGAAGATGTTTCACTTCTCATCCAAGAAGCTCCTTCAGCTTTTGGATGAGAAGAAAATGTCTTCAACAAAAAGACAAAGCCCAGTTGCCTCTTGAAAAAGCATTTTTGTGACAACTATGACCTGGATGACTGAGAATCTCCATAGACAGCCAAATGAGCAATTGCAGAACTCCTGTCTCCTGCGCCTAACATATCTCTGGTAGGTAGGTGAAGTAAAAATAAACGTAAGAGTAGGTAGTAGGTGACATGACATAAAGTTTGTCAATGAGAAACCAGTGCTAATCACTTCAGGCCAGCCTTCCCTAAATTTAGTGTCCCGCAGTTGAGTGGATTTCCATTCCTAGAATTTTTACAGGGAAAGGCTAAGTGGGGATTTAGGGAATTCCCTGGCACTTAGACTGATCTCAGATTGGGCAGCTTTCTATGTTTCAATTTACAGGTTGATGCAGGATTGCATGTCCTTGCTAGTGATACAAATGATAATGATCAGTGTTCCGATATTAAAATATCACAGCTTGGGACAGAATATTAAAACTGCCACATAAAACCTAATAAAACAATCAATACTATGTCAATAAGCAAAATGAATACATATTGCCGTGGTATAAATCCAGAGCCTAATACACAACCGACTAATTCAGTATTAGTCCTTAGAGCTATAAAATCTTAAGGGGGGGGGGGGGAGAGAGAAAGAGACACTGAATGCTCTGCCCAATCTCTTTTCTTTGATATGGAAGATCTGATGTGTAAACTTAAAATGAATTACCTCTCAATTGGATTACTGTAATACACTGTACATGGGACCACTCCTGAAAAGCATTTAGAAGCTGCAAGTAGGAAGTGCATAGTATGCCTACATGAAACTTTTGGTCCACAAGCTCACAGGCTCCCACTGGCCTTCTGGGTACAATTCAAGATACTGGTTGTCACCTATAACACCCTACATGTCATAGAACAAGGAATGTGCAGGACTACCCATCTCCAAATGTTTTGTTTGTCCCATCAGAACCAGCAGGCTCTGGATCCCTTCTACATGGAAATGTTACCTTGTGGGTTAGTGGGAATGAAGATTTTGCAGTATCCTTCCCCAAGCCACGCCCACAGAACCGGTAGTAAAAAAAATTGGATTTCACCACTGGCCCTGACCCTATTGATCTTTAAGAAAGACCTGGATGTTCCCTCAGCTTTTGGGACAGAAGATTAAACCAGTTCTGTTAGTCAATTTGTCTGTTCTGGTCTTTATCAATTGAATGCTCTGGAATCCACCAGAGTCACTGCTGTGAGATAGGCAGATATAAATCATTTAACTAAAACTAAAGTAAACTAAATGCATTTGTTTGAATGTAGCTGCAATGTCGTGATTTCATGGCCTATTAGATTAGGACTCTTATTTGCCATTTTATTTCAGATCTTTTTCATCAATTGGGCACACTCATGAGGAGAAGAGGCAGCAATTGAAGTGCAATAGCATGTATACAAGAAGCCTCCTTGGAATTTGGCTTCTTCAGAATTCCCAGAATTGAGAATATATTTTCCACTTACCTTAAAGGCATAGGAGTCTTGCGAAGCGCTCACGTTTTCCCAAACAAGTTCAATATTTTATAGGCCTTTTGCATAAGTGAATGTATGCTATATGTATGTGTTTTGCTAAAGCAGTAGAAGTATTTTAATAGGTATATGGTGATTGCACAACCCAGGGGGAGCAATTTAATGCATGAACATCTGCATTCCAGTTTCTAGCTCACTTAAGTGCAGGTGTATGTGAGAAGCACAGGTGTGTGTTAAGAGTGTAGGGCATGTAGCAAAATTGCATCATGCTGTTCCCATATATCCATTGTCTTGTCAAGCACAAAGGACTTTTTAACAAAGTGAATTTTAAATTTCCCCTAATGTAATTATAATTTGACAGCCCAGCCACCCAACATGCTTGCACAAAAGAAAATAGAAAGTAAGAAATTCTAAAAATAAAACAATTTTAAGGAATAAGACAGGAGCTGTTTTATGAGCAGCTGAACCAGTCTCGCTTAGGCGGCACTTCCTCTGATTTTTTAGGGAAGATTATTTAACTTTCCATATCAAGTTCCTAACTTTTCTAAGTTACCCATTACTACTTCTTAAATATATTTACAACACCCCCTCCCCCCCATGGCATCTTTTTTAGTCTTGCAAAAATGGCCTTTCGTGGTATTCTCCTAACTACTTCAGTTTCACAGTTTCACAGCTAGTTGAATCTAAAACTTCCCTTCCTAATTAACTCAGAATAGGGTTTGAAGATGCTCTAGCCCCTGAGAATATCAAATTTAGCTCCTAGCCTGAAGCCAGGCTCTGGGCAAAAGAACACATGTCACATTAGGAAATCATGAGATATATACCTTGACATCTTGGGTTTTTATTATGTCCCTTGCACAGCTCACATCCACTCTTTCTCTTTTGCTGGTGAATGCTAGTTGGTACTGTGGATTAAAACAGATGAAATCAATACGGTTCCCATTTTGAGTAATTTCTTATCTGCTTGTTGGCCTTAGTGTAAAGATTAATTGTAAGCACTATCGTAAAATTACAAGTAATTTTCCAACAATATTCCACAAAGAATTTTAATCCTTGTTTGTTGATATATAAATAGATATAATGTAACTCCTCTTTTTCTCCTTCAGCATTTTCTATTTTCAGATTCTAAGTTCCTTAGGAATTAACATTTCTTGATTTGGATATGTGGCTTCTGCCAAGTTATGTTATGCTGGTGGTAATGAGAATAACAACTTGACCACCCAAATTGGAATTTGAGGTATACTGTTTTTAATATGTCAAGATTAAAGGCTCAAGCTCAACCCTTCCAAGACTGAGTGGCTGTGGTTCCCAGCATCTGACTATTGGGGGCGAGTCTTTGGCCCCCGTGGAGAGGGCTCGCAATCTGGGTGTCCTCCTGGATATGCAGCTGGCCTTGGAGGAACATCTGACGGCTGTAGCCAGGGGGACTTTTTGTCAGGTTCGCCTGATCCGCCAGTTCCTTCCTTGATCGGGATTCTCTGTGTACAGTCACTCATGCCCTCATCACCTCTCACCTGGACTACTGTAATGCTCTCTACATGGGGCTCCCCTTGAAGGGCACCTGGAGGCTCCAACTGGTCCAGAATGCGGCTGCGTGGGTAGTTATGGGAGCTGCATGGCGCTCCCACACAACTCCTCTCCTGCGTGAGCTGCACTGGCTCCCGGTGGTCTTCCAGGTGTGCTTCAAGGTGTTGGTTATCACCTTTAAAGCGCTCCATGGCATAGGACCTAGATATCTTCAAGACTGCCTACTGCTACCAACGGCTTCCCACCGACCTGCACGCTCCCACAGAGAGGGCCTCTTTGGGGTGCCATCAGCCTAACAATATAGACTGGTGACCCCCAGGGGGAGGGCCTTCTCTGTGGGAGCACCTACCCTCTGGAATCAGCTGCCCCCAGAGATAAGGAGAATCCAAGACCTTGGTGCCCTTAAGACCTTTCTCTTCCAGCAAGCCGGGCTGGCTTAACACTTTTTAAATGTCTTTTAATTGGTTTGTCATTGTTTTTAATTATGGGGCCAAACACATATATATCTTTTTAATTGTATTTTAATGTTCGTATTTTATGTTTTTATTTCGGCTGTACACCACCCTGAATCCTTCAGGAGAAGGGCGGTATATAGATTCGATATTAAATAAAATAAAAAAAATAAAAGATTAAAGATATCCTTGGAATATCCTTCAAACCAGGTGGCTCTAATATCCACAGCTATTCAGTCTATGGAGAAGTGAGTTGGAAACAGTTTCTCTGTTTCCAGACCTATAGTTTTTAGACAGTGGCATAGGACATTGGCAGCCTTGCTTCACTGGCCTGAAGTTGAAAGATATAATTGGGTATTATGAGCATACTGTGATGATATTGAACCCCAAGTCAGTGGATGACCTCACCTAGCATGTTGACCCTCCCTTGTCCTCAGACAAAGACCTCTGTAATCCGATCAAAGCAAAGAATAGAAACCTCCTGACCAGTTCATGGTAAAGCCCAAGAACAACTCTTACATAAAATGTGCAACATAGAGAAACCCCAACTCTTCTATCCTTCATCAACTGATGACTTCAACATTCCATCGAATACTGAAATTTACATTTCTCTATCTGGAACAAGAATATCAATAAATAATGGAAGCCAAGCAAGACTGTCAAAGTCCTATGCCACTTCCTAACTATTATAGGCCCGGAAGGGCAGGAACTGTAAGAAGATAAAAGCAGCTGAGATACCTGGTAGGTAATCCAATAAAAATTAATATGCCTGCAATAGCATAGAGACTGTCCTTCAGAAGATGAATAGCGGAAATGGAGTTACAAGGACAGAAGAAGGAAGTTCTACACCGAGCAGGCCACTTGTGCAGATTACAGAATTTGCACAGCATACTCACCTCCCTGTTGAATGACATTATCCAGTTCAATATATCATGCAAACAGTGCTTATAAGTTGATTTGCAAGTCAGTCACATGCTGAACTCAATGACTGCAGCTTCAGAGATGGCACGTTCAAACATGATGTTTCTAAAGACATTGTGGGAAGAATTTCTAACTAATAAAGTTTCCAAACAATTGCTTTGCTACACAGCCAGCCTTAATAGAATGGATGTGACCTTCTAGTCAGTAGAAGACAAAGCCTTTGTGCACTGGCCCTAAAGAAAAGATAACTGTATCTTGTGCATCTTAAAACTTCTCTTTTCTGAAAGCAGAATATTAGATCAGATACCCCTTTCCTACTTTGTGAGCATATTTCAAATACTTACAAGAAACTATGTGAATAACTATCTATGGATCCAAGCTTTTCTTTCCATAGAAAAGGTTTAACAGATTATTCAAGATCTCAGTGGCTTTGAGAAAATTATGAACAGGTGGCAGATAACTTGTGAACAGAAAACTTTGGACAATGAAATAATTTGCTCCAGCTATTTGCACAGCTATAATAATTATGCTACTCTGTCTTTTTTCTTCCTCTCCAAGGAAGTCAATATGCCAAAAGAAAAAATAATTTCCCTATAGGATAAATTATTACTTTTGATCTGTAAAGTTTCACTTTTTTTTTAAAGATAACTGAATAGGCAGAATTAAAGTAAGGAAGATTCCCCTTCCCCCCCAAAAAAATGCCTTCTTCATTTTTTTAAAAAAAACTTTCCTTAAGAACATATTATCTGTAAAGTAGGATAGCTATATTTTAGCAAGGGCAGGACGGTCAATAAAGTCAAAGATGAAGACTCTACATATTATAGTTGTGTTGAACTTGTTTAAAAAAATGTGTAGGCTTCAGGCATATGGCTGAAGCTGCCATTTTATTTTATTTCATTCTTTATTTTATTCATTACATTTATATGCTGCTCATCTCGTTATCAAATGACTCTGGGTAGCTTAAATTTTGAAATTTTATCCACAAATGGAAGCTTTCCAGTTTTTTATGAAGATTAGAAAGAACAGTATATTTCATGAATGTTTAGGTTTGTTTTTCAATATGAGATATATAAATGAAAAACTTCTACACTTTGGCTTTTAAACAAAAAAAATCAGGTAAAATAAGAATTAGAGTGTGAAATCAGATAGAATTTGTTTCACAAGCCTATAACTTTTCAGGAGTTCTTGATGTGACTATCCTGAAGATGTTTTCTCTGTAAATAGTGGATTTCAAGAATCCACTGAATAAATACTCTTAATTTTGTATATATATCATGTATTCATCTAGATTTTTTTTTAACTTTTTAAATATTACATATATATTGTTACAACTTCCAACATACCTGTTTTTCAAAGCCTGAGCACTCCCTTTGTGGCTGCTTTGTGGATCCTGGATATCTTCCCTCTGCACAAACAGGTATTGTATTAGTTGGGAGATGGAACCTATATTGCCAGTTAGCATATAACAACAATCCTTTAAAACAAAAATCACAGATTTTCTTTGAAGTCTAGACTATGATAATGTCATTCCTCTATTATTGTATCTATTTCATAGAAGAAGAATCAAAGCAATATGGAAATAGGTTTTTTTCACTAATAAGTATCATAGATGT
This sequence comes from Ptyas mucosa, assembly GCA_012654045.1. Lineage (NCBI taxonomy): Eukaryota > Metazoa > Chordata > Lepidosauria > Squamata > Colubridae > Ptyas > Ptyas mucosa. The sequence continues at coordinate 28,057,184 of WNWU01000011.1, read as the reverse complement.
GGCTATCCTGAATACATGGATATTACCTACCAGAGACCACTTGGTATACTTCAGAATTGTGGAACTGAAATCTGACAGACAGTTGTTAATATTGGGTTCAGTTATCAGATGCAGTGGTTTGACAGAATGCTGGTCCAATCATATTTCTTACAATTTAAATACCATAGAAAACAACATACTCTTTTACTGTTACACTGCTTGGTTGAAGATGGATATAGAGGATGTGTATGGTTTGGGGAGATGCATAAATATATTTATTTTCCCTCACTCTGTGTTATTCCAAATTATTGTTCTTTGTACACCTTTACAGAAATTTCAGTAATATATAGCTACATATACAATGCTGAGAAAGGATTTTTTAAAAAATGGCATATTATTTTCTCACTTTATTTTCACTTGCTTCATTTTGACAGTGCTTCCGGGTGACTATTTTTTAGAAAAACCGTGCCATGTAAGTCCCTCGTGATTTGCAGTCCTATATAGATATTTTTGCACATAGATAAGGCAATAACACTGATTTTATTATTTTTTATTAGAGTGATGTGCGAGTTTTCATGTCTTGAAGAACTGTTTCTTGAAATGAAAATGAAAAGAGAATTCAGAGCTAAGTCAGTCCTATTCAAAAAGGTTTCTTGGCAAACTTCTAAAACCGAGTGGGTTTATAACTTTTTGATATGGTTTGAAGAACTGCTGCTAAAATGCTATCTTTTGCTTTTTAAATTTGTTTGGGCCTTTGGCCCATACAAAAAAAAAGAGAATAGCTTGAAAAAGTAAAAAGGCTACAAAAACAGTGTATGTCAGAAAGATAAAAGGAAAATAGTTTATTACAGTATTGCAAGAATTTATCAGAATTGCCCAATTATAAAATGTAAGTTTTTTTAAAAAAAATTGCAACAGCAAATTGCATTGACTTAGAAAGCATGGTTGCAAAATTAAGTAGCAAAGTTAAGACGATCCAATTAATAATTGTTCAAACCATTTCAAAATTTTCTACTTGTATAGTTGAAAAGTCAGTATTTCCCTGCTAAATGGCACGTGGGCCAGAGTGCACTCACAAAATTAGAAGTACTGCTTCAAAGTCCATATGATTTCCTGCATGATTATACAATCCCAAACATATTTCTTTGGAAACACAAGGGAATCAGGTGAAAGGATGATGTGATACCCAAGAAGGACTTTCACTATTTGCCTCTTAGGTGGGAGGAGAATTGAATCTAATTGGGGTTTTGGTGTCTGATTTGGCATAATTGAGAGTCAACATGCATATGATGATGGGCATGGTTCAGCAAGAAAGTACACTTCAGAGATAGAACTACTGCCTCAGAGTAAGGCAATTTGTCCAACTTTAGTCTAAGAACTCATCCTGTTGATTGAACAGAGCTGCAGTTGAAGCAAACCTAAGAGTTAATTAGGAACGTTTGCTATGTTTTTAATGCAGTTTGGTGCTCGGATTTGTGGGGGTCACCAGCACTTTCTTCCTCCCTATTCTGATTGGTAAGCACACACCATAAAAGCCTTATTTTAATCAGAGCAATTATTAATCTGTGTTTTTTAGAGAATGACAAATATATTATATCCACCCACCTGCACACACATTCTCTCTGCCTGACGTGTGACCCCTGTCTAAACGCTGAAGACATGGGGCCAGCTCAGTAAATGAAAAGGATTGCTTTGCAAGCTCATTACTGCTTTGAAGTCTCTCATTAGGAATGAATTCCATTGGTGCTATCTTACCGCAACACCCTTCATTATAATGACTTTTCTGGATATTAGTGCGGGTGCTGCAACTAGCAGCTCCCCCACTGGGCACTAACTAGGGGCTCCCATGGGGCACAGCTATTCTGTCTTTGGAAATGCACAAATCAGATAGCATGCTGGAATTAATTGGGGTGTAACTTAGGAAAGAGAAAAGTCTGCAGGGAAGTGGTCCATCCAGGCTAGGGGCAGGAAGCTTCTTCTGAATTTGATTTTAAGGACCTTTAGGAACCAAACGGGATAGCTTGTTGTCTTCGTGAGAGCCACCATCAATAAAGGAATGGAATGGAACATCATCAAAGCTTACAGGAAATCAAAGATCTTTCCTGATGTTAGGAAGTTGTATATTTTGCTGTAAAGCAGTGTGGGGTGTTATATAAATCTTAGCGCTATTGCTATTTTTCTTTTTTTGTGGGTAACTCAATTTATTTAGCTTGTTACTTGTGTTGTCGCCTTGTTATGTAAAAAAGAATTATTGGAGCTAGGTTGTTTCAACATAGCCAACTATTTCCTAGCACCTACAAAGAGTTTTTCTTTTTTTTTTTGTTTGGGGGGGAAGGTGTTCAGAAAATGATTAATTGTCAGAAGAACTAATGAGGCTGTTTCACTATTATTATGACTCCATTTCTCATAACAAACTTAGCCAAGTCTGCAAAGTTTTCTGTCCTCCTTTTTTAAAAAATAGCCACTAACAGCTATTGTTAAATTAAAAGTTTCTTTTTCCTCCTGTGTTTAAATTTCCCTCAGGCACTTAAAGAGTCAGAAGAGCAGGTTGCCTCAGCCAAAGGCCTGTCATGACTATTCTGTGTCATACAATGGCCAAAAAAGCTGTGGCCTGACATTCAGCGGATTCTGTAATGTACAACCATTCAAACTAGTAGCTGTTCTTAGCCTTGTCCCCTATGAATCAGTTTTGTTTGCTCACAATTTACCTCAGTTGGGGCCTCATTTGCTTTGTGTAAAGAAATACTTCTGATTCTGAATATTCCTAATATTTAGTTTTAAAAGTTGTGCTGCACAAAATAGGGAGATAACAAAGGTGAGTTTTAATTTTAATTTGATTCTTAATGATTCCTAGCAAAGTGTTCACTTTTTATGTAACAGCATCAATATATTTGATTATATATTGAGAGGAAGTAGGGTGCAGTGGTTAAGACACCAGGCTACAAATGGGAGGCTATGAGTTGTAACTCCACCTTAGGTTAAAAAACCAGCAAGGTGACCTTGACCAGTCACCTTTTCTCAGTCTTAGGAAGGAGGCAATGGCAAACAATTTCTGAAATCTTGGCAAGAAAACTACAAGGACTTGGAGAGGGAGAGAGAGGAGGGAAGAGGAGGAGGGGGGAGAGAGGGAGAGAGAGATCTTCATCATGATTTCTTGTTGGTTACTTCCCGTTTAGGCTACATTGATTGATAAATGAAGTTCATATTATTGTAACATGCATAACTTTGCAGTTGCTTACATTGAACTACATTGAGAACTTTAAAGCCCATTTGTGCGATATGAAGATAAGGTGTTTGTTTCAGTGCCTGGATGTGTTTCTCTTTAACTGATGCTTGTTTTATATTCTAATTTTTTTTTTTTGCTGCTGCCCAGAGTTCTAGCAGAGAACTAGATAGGCGTATAACTGCTAAACCACTAAATAAACAAACAAACAAACAAACAAACAAACAAACAATGAGGAGTGGGTTTCAATGTTTTTTCAATATTCATGTTCTGGACATCTTGGTCAGAAAGATGAATATGCCTTTGTGTTAAAAATTCTGTTGGGGTCCTGATATTCACATCTTCTTAAAACCTTCCAGTGTTGAAGCATTCACAACTTCTGAAGGTAAGTTGTTCCACTAATTAATTTTTCTAACTGTCAGGAAATTTCTCCTTAGTTCTAAGTTGCTTCTCTCATTGATTAGCTTCCACCCATTGCTTCTTGTCCTGCCCTCAGGTGCTTTGGAGAATAGCTTGACTCCCTCTTCTTTGTGGCAGCCCCTGAGATATTGAGACACTGCTATCATGTCACCCCTGGTCCTTCTTTTCATCAGACGAGACATACCCAGTTCCTGCAACCGTTCTTCATATGTTTTAGCCTTCTCGGCATAAATACCTTCTCAGCATTAAGATAGCTATGCATATGACACTATAAATATATATTTATAATTTGGTGGACAAGCCATTTCTTCATCATTGGACCACCTAACTGAATGGTCTCCTGCAAAATGAGTATTTGGCCCCAACTCTAGTTTCCTTCTAGAAGCAGTTGAAAATAGGTTTTTTGGAAGGCATATGCTATCTGCGATATGTATTTTGTATTTTTAATTTTAGGCTTGCCTATTTTTTTAACTTTTATTGTATTTTCTTCATGTTGGGAACTGTGGATTGTCTGCTTACAGTTGCAGTGGGCCATAAATGAGATATATTATTTATTTATTAGATTTATGTGCTGCCCATCTCATCTAGAGGCCACTATAAATATTGTAATATACACCATATCTGTCCTGGCTAACTATCTGGATAACTATTTCCGTCTGTGCATTTATTTGATCTGTAAATTATGAGGTTGAGTTAGTTGGACAGCTGATTTGTTTGTTTTTTTAAAAAAATTGTTGAACTTCAGGCCAGTCTGGCAATATATCTTAATCCATATTCAGGATCTTGGATGCAACAAAAATTTATGGGCATCTAGATGAGTTGCTTTACTCAGTCAGGAAACAAAATATATGAATGCAGAAGATCTGCTTATTGCAAAAGACAAGTTATATATATATATATATGTGTGTCTGTCTGTTCCAGTGTTTAAATCCTAGCCCTTTTTCTTCTATCCCTTTGGGGCAGCATCATTTTGGCTATTCTCTCCCATTTCTTGAGCGAGAACATCATCTGCTCAAAGTTTACATAAAATTCTATCTAGCCTTAGATACATCGTTCTCACCTTGCCAGCTTCAGCCCTTAACAGGTATTATCAAGAGAATGGAGAACTGCCCTGACCGCTTCACTGGGCTGCCAAAATTGCACAGATGCTTCACTTGTCAGACTGCTTAACTCCTATTTATCTTGATGCCAGATACCCTCACAAGGCTGCCCAGTTTATATACCCCTGGCTGGCTTTTTTGATATTCCGCTGCAGAATATAAACAGGAACTGTTGCATGAATGAGTGTGATGGATGAGAGACTAAGTAAGGGATGAAGAGAGGAACAAGAATAAAACATGATCCTCTTATTGTCTCAAGAAAATCAACAATCGGAGCCTCTGAGGATTTGTATGCTGGACAATGGTTTAATTTATCCACAAGAATGGATTCTGAGTCAGTGGAGAGTGTCAAGATTGGCCAGTCACCTAAATTTATGCAGGCTGTGACAAGTTGCTAAAGGATCTTTTTTTTTTTCTACTTTGATTGGCCAAGAAGGGAAGGGAAGACAGAATTCAGTTTCACTTGTGTGCAAAGAAAAGGCCATATGCTGTATATATTTGCAATGGAGGAAGCAAATATTTTATAATATAAGAAATTATAGAATTGAAGTAATCTTGTGCCAAAAACAAAGGATATATGCTTGTATTCATTTATAGAAGATTTACAAATTGGAACAAGGATGGGAGGAATTCACTATCTTCCAGTATTTCCTTCCCTAATCATCCATAGTTGAAGCTAAGGCCATTTCCTCTTTACTGACTTAATAGCATGTTCTAGAGTCATCCAACCATCTTTGCTTCACAATAACAATAATGAAGCCTGGCTTTATGTCATTTCAGCAATGGCTGAGTGACGCTGTAAAGATGCTATAAATCACTACTGGAGAAATGGGCTAAACTTATTTAAAAACCTGGCCCTATTGGTTTTAAGCTACTCTTTGTCAAGCAACTTGGGGGTATCACAGTTTATTGCTCTAAATCTAATTTCCTACCTGTTCTTGCCAGAAAGAATCAATGCAAAGAAATTATTTGCAGGAATTGAACCCAATTTCTGTTTTACCACTGTTGTTAAGTAAAAGGATTTTGTAACACATTGTCGATGTTTCTCAGTACTAGTTAGTTACGCTGGTGATCAGCTCATGAAAAAGCTGTAAATCAATAGGTTTATTTTATCGCTTTTCGTGATTTGCTGCATGCCTGACAGGGGTGAAATCTAAATTTTTTTGCTACCGGTTCTGTGGGCATGGCTTAATTAGTGGGCGGGGCTTGGTGGTAAGGTGACTGGGTGGGCATGGCTTGTTGGTCAGGTGGGCGTGGCCAAGTCAATGTCACTTCTTTGCCCTTTGTTAACCTACAAAACACAACACAACACAACTGGCTCACCCACAATGTAAAAGCAGCTGTGCTAGACCCAAAATGGCCCCTGGAACAAGCAGAAACCTCACACAGGCACAAAAAGTCTAAAAAACCAACTTTCACACTTTACACACTCAAAATTCCACATAGAGCATTGTGAAATTTTGTGTGTTTGTGTAGTTAGAGTGAAACAGTACAGAAACACACTAAATCTTAGAAAGCTGCACAAATATTATTTTATTTTATTTTATTTTATTTTTATTTTTATATAAAAGCAGCTAAATTTAAAACTTCCTAAACTTTAAATGGCTAGGTCTAAAAAAAGAACAGCTAAAAAAAACCCCAATTAACTATTTTTTTTAATGCTCCCAAAGGGGGAAAAAACTTACCCAATAGAACAGGGGTCTCTAACCTTGTCAACTTTAAGACTTGTGAACTTCAACTCCCAGAATTCCTCAGCCAACCAGCTTTCCTTGCCAAGGTTGGAGACCCCTGCAGGCAGGAAGGCAGGCAGGCAGATAGAGCTGCTCACCGATGAACTTGATTGCAGGCAGGGAGATTGTTGCTTGCTGATGCAATGGATTGCAGGGTTCACAGCAAGTGAAGCAAGGTAGACGTTGCGACCAGCAGTAAGGTAAGCAAGCTGGGGGGGAACGGGGATTTTTGCTACCTGTTAGCAGGCAACTCAGCTGGGACCGTCAGAGCCATTTAAAAGGAAAAAAAGGCTCTGATGATCGTGTGGCTCAGCTGGGCATGGGGGGCGGGGGCAGGGATTTTTGTTACCGGTTCTCCAAACTGCCCTTTGCCATCGCTACCTACTCGCCCGAGCCGGTCCGAACCGGGAGCACTTCACTCCTGATGCCCGGGTACATTTCTAGGAATCACTTATTTTACTAGAAAGAACAGAGTTGCATGGCACAATAAGAATACGAAGATTGTTATGATTTAACCTTCCCAGTCCATTTCGTCAGATACATGGAATATGTTTATTCTCACAGTGATTCAATCCTGCTCAAATTATCTGTATCAGTAGTGAGTTTCAATTTAGTTTGCTACCGGTTCACTTGAACCGGTAGCAACCCGCCACTGATCTGTATCCCTTTCACAGCAAAAGATGTATCTCCAAATTGAATTGGCTCAAATGAGCGTTGCCCACATTGTTTTGTGCACAGGTCTCTTCTGCTGGGTTAGAGCAATTGAATTCCTGTAGTGTGAACATGAGTTTGTTCCTCTTATTGAGAAATAAAACCCTCTGAAGCCCTAGAGATGGAATCAGTTATTAATCTGGCTACTTTGCTGCCAGCCTGAGGCCATTCAGAAATGTCCTGCTGCTGAAACATGATTTGAAGTGATACTGTTAATTACACGAGTACCCTGCGCTTTCTGCCAATCAGATTAACATTCTCGTCTCACAGCAAAGAGTTATTTGCTGGTGCACAGGGTTACATATGAGTTTATAATTATGATGATTTGGGATCGTTAATTTTATCTTTGGGTTGAAGCTGAAGATATGGCTCAATGAAAAGGTGCTATATTCTGATCACTGCCTCATGGTGTGGCATGCAGGGAAATCACAGCAGGGCTTTTAAAAAGAAAATAAAAGAATATAAATAATGGAACGAGTGGACAAGTAACAAATGAGCTGAGACCCATCAAAAAAGAAGATAGGGGAGGGTTTTTCTCTCTCTCTTTCTTCACCAAGTTAAGTAATGGGCGTGGAGAAGAATGAAGTTTGCTTAAACAGTGAATGTAATACAATTATTACAATCCAATAAGGATTGTAATAATTGTAAGACATTTGTTTATGCTTGCTGAGATCTTGAACAGACTTGGCTTGAATGAATTTAACTCTGTTGGATTAAAACACTCTTTATTTTAAGGAGTCTGTTTAAATCAGGGACTGCCCAGAAGTGATTTAAAGAGTCTGTTGTGTAGTCTTTTAGCAAGGGAATTCAAGCTGCCATACAGTGTATTTGGCACCTACAGTCACCCTGTGCCTTTTGAAGATGCATTTGCTAAACTTTACGTAATTGTCCATGGGGGTCTTGTATTATCATGGAAGATCCGCTATAATTTATTTTAATAAAATAAAATACATTTATAAATTAATAAATAAGTTCTATCATTATAGGTTTTGCAGCATGTAAGAAGCCAAGATCTCCATCTTTGCATTAAAAGAAAGCAGGTGGTGGGAGTTATGGAATTAGTCAGGAATGGAAGCTATGTAGGAGGACACATGGACTAGAAGAATAGTGTTGCAAGTCATAGATGTATTAATAGAATTGCGTAGTTACACTTATCGTTAATGTGCATGCCTCCTGTTTATTCTAGATTTTACTGACATTTATTTATTTACTTAGTTGCTTATATAATTTGCATCCTTCCACCTTCTACAGATCTTTGATGTGCTCCTGGATGTATACTTGCTTATGGTTGTGCAACAAGCAATTCATTATCAAGCTGTTGGGAATGGCTGTGTCAGAAGAAAATAGTTGTTTAGAAACCAGATAGTCTAATGAATAGACTACACTTGTTTTTTCCTGGTAAAATGGCATGAGATGCAGTATATAAATAAAATTTATAAATAAATAAATAAAATTTAACAAGTTTTTATATATATATAATTTAGAAGACTAAATTGATTAAATCTGATTTTCATCTGTGCTTGATGGCCATTCCTTTAGGTAGCTTTTCAGAAGAATCATTCACGAAGGGGAATGAGAATACTGGCACAGTATTGGATTGGATCCAGAAACGATGGGAGAGAGATAAAGGATAATGTTGGATTATAATTATAGATGATGGTATAATTATGGTAATCAATAAGTATTGGAAATGTAAATTTGTATATAAGAATATGTAAATAGTTTCTATTTTTACTTTCTGATTATTGGTGTATACTGCATATACATGGATATTTTGGTGATGTTACACCGTGATGGAAAAACTATTATACATTTGTTTCATTTTTTTGTTTTTTTGAACTATAATAAAAATTTATTTAAAAAAAAAGAATACTGGCACAGAATGCGCATTTCATTGGAACCATGCATTTGAATCCCACTTCCTTTAGTGCATCAGTGAAGAGGAAGAATTATTTCCAAACCCTGTTTGTAAGTTTCCTGGAATCAGGAGGCTGGATTCCAGCTATTTATATATATATATATATTTTGCCAGTACATGGGTAGGAAAGTAGACTATACCAAACTGCTTACTCTTATTTTATGTAGATTCTTCTTCTTTGAAAGTCTTGGCTCTATCTGTACTGATGTCAGACTATCCTAAATCAGCTTAGCTAAAGAGATGACATTCTATTTTCTGCTCCTAATTTCATTTATTCTGTTGCTTCTAATGTGGTATCATAGTATTAGTATTATACTGACTGTAGATATTGCTACCACGGGAGTTGTGCTTATTGAGTGTCTAAAAAGAGAAAGCAAAGAAATTTACTAATAGGTGTTTAATACCATGCATGTTTGCTAAGCTCTTGATAATAGGTTAAATGTCATTAGCTTTGGCAATACATTTATTGCCAAAGAGATATCTCCTTGTAAGCACTGATGATGTTACCTAGTTTGGTAATGAAACACAGGCAAGAAAACAACTACACTCAGAGAGCTCCAAGGACCCTGCAATTATGGTACATTCTTATCACCACATTAAAAGCAAATCTTTGCAAAAAGAACACAACAATGAATCTGTAGCGTAGTTACATCATAAGTATCTTTTAATGATCTTGCTGTCAATCAGACGCCTTTATGTTTAACAAATACCTTGAAGTTATTAAAAATGTATTTATTACAGTTTAATAAGTATGAAATAGCTACAGATCTGAATAACTAAAACTTGATAAACTTACTTATATTAATAAATTCTAGGTTTAAACAAAATAACTGTCTAACTTAATCTAAATGAAATGGATTTGACAGAGAGAGACTTATAGGTATGTAGCCTTACTCTACTTGTTTATACAAATTTGAACATATTTTTGATGGTTTCTCAACCCTATGTCTAAAATAAATTACATTTTAAAGAGGCACACTCAAATTACCTGTTGTAAGAAAAATCTCTTCCATAAGAATGCTTTGGAGGATGAGGAGCTCTCATCCAATCAGCAGGTCCAAAGTGGTCTTTTATGAACATGAAAGCAGGATTTGGCTCATTATGAATCAGTGAATGTACCTATTCATAGAGAGGAGTGCTATTGTCTTACTATTAATAATCTGTCAGAAGTGAGTTGAATGGTAGATTTCTAGGGGTCTTCTGAACTGAAAATTTGTAAACTAGGCATATGGAAAATCCGGAAACCTCCTTTTTAATAAACTCACAGGATGGAAAAACATTCCTGCTCCATTAGAATTTATAATCTATCCACACACCCTTGTGCATCCTCCCTGAGTCTTGCTATGCTTGCATCGTGCTCTCTGACCACTTGTGCAACGTTGTGCATCATCCCCATCTGGCAGCAGCCTCCCAAAGCCCTACTGTACTCTGGCAGCACCTCACACTCACTTGGACACACACACACGCACACACACACACACACACACACACACCCCATCCCTGAATCTCACTGTTCTTTTGCTGTGCCTCCCTAGCCACTCATGTATGCTTCCCAGCCACTCGCTTATGCTCCCTGGCTACTTACACATCCCCACACATCCACTCCGTCCTGGCAGCAGTGAACCCCAAGCCTTTCTGCACTGATGCCTCACCACTTGAGCACTCTTGTGCATCCTCTCCCATCCAACCAGGGTGGGTTCTAAATTTTTTTACTACCAGTTCTGTGGGCGTGGCTTATTTTGTGGGTGTGGCTTGATGGTCATGTGACAATTATTTAGGATTTAGCAGAGGTACTGGTCTACCAGGCTTTTAACTGCTTGCAGAGCTGTACCGATCTACCCATTTATTTTTTTGCAGGCACTGGTCTACCCATTTATTTTTGCAGGCAGTGATCTACTCATGTATTTTTCAGGCACTGGTCTACCCATTTATTTTTGCAGGCACTGATCTACTCATGTATTTTTGCAGGCATTGGTCTACTCATTTGTTTTCTTTTAACACTGATCAGCTGTAGGGCAGCCCTTTGAAGCCCCGCGGCAAGAGTTTAAACAGGTTTTTTCCCTCTAGCCATCAGCTGGGACTCAGGAGGCAGCAATAGATTGGGAACGGGGCCAAATAAAAGGTAAGATTAACGCGGGAGGTGGGGGGTGGGGGGGCATGGGGGGTGGGGGGCAGAACCGGTTCGGTGAAATCATATCGTCACCGCTACCGGCTCGGAAGAACCGGTCCGAACCGGGAGGAACCCACCGCTGCATCCAACCATAGCCACTTATCTGCCTGCCGACTTGCTTGTAAGCCACCTGGTAGTTGCAACTTCCTGCTGGCTTCCCCATTGATTATGGTTGTTGGAAGCTGGCAGAAAGTTGTGAGCATGTGTTTGTTTACTAACCCTCAATCCTTGCTTCATGACAGCAATAGGGATTGCAAGGAGTGCCATTGCAAGGCAATGCAGTCATGTGAATTATGCCTTAGAACCAGTGGTGGGTTGCCCCCGGTTCGGACCGGTTCACAAGAACCAGTATTAAAACTGATGGGGGACCCTGCCCACCCCCCCGGATGTCATCATTGGTGATCTGCGCATGCACAGAAGCAAGGCACACATGCAAACAAAGCTTGTGCGCAGAATCCCATTGTGAACCGGTAGTAAAGGTAAGTAGAACCCACCCCTGCTTAGAACCATATTGTTTAACAACAGAAATTCCCATTCCAGTTGCTATTGTAACTCAAGGACTATTGATGCTTGGTACTGAAGGGTGGTTTAATATTTTAGCAGTCTTTATTTACAGTGTGACTAATTTACTTAGTCACTTTAATGTATACAGCTTTTTAGTCAACAGACTCAAAAGTGGTTTTATATGACCTTCCTTAGCATTCTCCTCTCTTAAATATAACAAAGGAGATTTAAGAGGAATTCCTAAGAATTCAGAAAACATATTATTTAACTGTCAACAACGTCTGGCTATACAGGGTGATGATACAATGGCATACGTATTTTTTATTCTTAGGAGTAATTGGAAGATATTTTAATTGATGTTGAGATTTTGTGAAGTGTTTCAGGGTAATTAATTCAGATAAAGGTCATACATTATGAAGCATTCAAGGAAAGTTTTCATAAAAAGCAAGCTAGAAGTTGAAAGAACCTATTACAGGAAGAGATGCCAAATGTAGGACTAAAATGAGAGTATAGTGAGAGATACTATATTTTTTAAAGAATTACTATACTATTTATATTCAGTCTTCTCAGCAAGTTCAAGGTAAGTCTCATAGATTTTTCCTCATATTTTCCTCATAACAGCCTGGTGGTATGCTAAATTAAGAGAAATACTGACTGATCCAACTGAGCTTTGTGCAAAACAAGGTTTCGAATCTAGATATTCTTCGTAGTCCAATATTATATTCCCAATTTTACTAAGGTGACCAGATTTTAACATTGGTAAAGAGGGACACCATTGACCGGGAGGGGGGGGCTTGATTAAAAATTTGGTATATATGGAGCAACAAAAATTTTCATAGAAAGCAAAAATAGTACTGTAATATATTTTTTTAAATTTCAACATAAGTACAATTTACAAATATAATAAATAAATAAAAATTATGTATAGTATTATTTTATTCTATAGCGACTACTCAGAGGGCTGAAAAAAGTCATTTCTGATAGGTCCTTGCACTTTTAACTGGTCCTCACTCTTACGACCATCCTCACATTTATGCCCGTGCATTCTTAACAACCATGTCACTCATTTCACAACCGCTTCTCTTCACCATGGTGATAAGATAGGGCAAAAACGTAAAATGTGAGGACAGTCGTAAGTTCGAGGACTGGTCAAAAGTGTGAGGACCAGTCAAAAATAACTTTTTCAGCCCTCTGAGTAGAAAAGAGAGAGGTGGTAGGTTTGAGGAGAAAGATTGCTGTACAATAAAAAAGATGAAAGGGAAGAAAACCAACCCCAAACAAATATAAAGATATCAAGATAAAGAATGAATTGTTAAACTTTAAAGAATAAAAGAGAACAAATATGAATAAATAGCAATAATTAGAAACACACATACACATACAAACATACAATGTATTTTCTTTGAACAGAGTATTTGGCTGGTTCACAAATTTAAACAGTGTTTAGTCATTGTTAAATTTACAATTTCTATATTTCCTTTTTGCCATATTTATTCCTCAACTATTTTTTTAAAAAACCAATATTACCCTTCATCCCCATCTCTAATCTTAATCAAATTCAATTTTTCCCTTCTATTCTATATTATACCCCTTCCCATTGTCATCTATTTTTATATCCATCCTCACATTGGTTAATTATGTAATATTACAGTTGTTTAATACAAATTCAACATTTTAATATAAATCAATTAGTTATATAACTATCTTTTTTGTATATTAATCAATATGAACATGAATATTCCAATTATTTCCATGCAATCCAATTTCTTACAAATCAATTAATTATATTTACCAATAATAATAAACCAAATAATTTCCCCCATATATTCCTCCAAACCACAACTTAACCATTTCTGCTTTCAACACAATATACAATTAATAGTATCTCAATTATTACAATTCCCTAGTTAAATAGAGCTTTTTTTTCTTTTGTGTTTTAAAATCTTGAACTCTCCTCTTTTGCCATTTGCCATAAATTTCCCATTGTTTGCACCTACCTTTTTTGATGAGGAAAAAGAAAAGAAATCTGCCTTTACAACGTTGCAGCAAACAGCAAAGCAAACAACCTGCTTTAGTTTCAGTTTCGGTTTCAGCTTGAATTGCACAAAGAGAAAAAAAATGTGCTCCAGCAGTACTCTTTGCACTCTTTGCCAAAACAGCTGAGAGCAAATCAGCTGAGAGCCGGGAGGCCGATCTAATCTACTTATGGTAATTAACCTATGCTGAAAGGGGCTGTTTTTTCTATTTTTGCAGGCACCAGTCTACTCATTTGTTTTCTTTTAACACTGAACAGCTGTAGGGCGGCCCTTTGAAGCCCTGTGGCAAGAATTTAAACAGTTTTTTTCCCCCTCTAGCCATTAGCTGGGACTCAGGAGGCAGCAATAGATTGGGAGTGGGCGGGGTAAGCAAATCCCTTCTCCCGCCAATCGGGACTTTTTTAAAACGCTGCGGGACGCAGGACAAATTGTTGAAAATCGGGACTGTCCCACCAAAAGCGGGACGTCTGGTCACCTTAAATTATACCACACATTTGTATAATGATATTATTAGGTGCTGTAATAATATTACCTAAATATGTGAATGAAGAGAATTGTTATCTAGGTTTGTGGCAGATACACACACACACACACACACACACACACACACCTCTATGTATGTATATGTATATGCAGTGGTGGGATTCAGCCAGTTCGCACCACTTCGGGAGAACCGGTTGTTAACTTTCTGAGCAGTTTGGCAAACTGGTTGTTGGAAGAAATCATTAGGACAGAGAACTGGTTGTTAAATTACTTGAATCCCATCACTGTGTATATGTATATGTATATGTGTATGTGTATGTGTATGTGTATGTGTATGTGTATGTGTATGTGTATGTGTATGT
>WNWU01000011.1:28001901-28032738 GCA_012654045.1 Ptyas mucosa | reverse complement strand
TGTTCTGTTCTGTTCTGTTCTGTTCTGTTCTGTTCTGTTCTGTTCTGCTCTGCTCTGCTCTGCTCTGCTCTGCTCTGCTCTGCTCTACTCTACTCTACTCTACTCTACTGTACTCTACTCTACTCTACTCTACTCTACTCTACTCTACTCTACTCTACTCTACTCTACCCCATTCCATTCCATTCCATTCCATTCCCATAGTATCCTTGTCTCATCATTTTGTGCTTTCTCTTATATGTATTTTCCTCTCATCCACAGCTATTTTCATTACATCTTTCAATCAAATATTCTTTTTGATGCTTCCCACCAATGTATCTCCATATATTTCTGTTATAATTTGTAACACAGTTCTTTTCATATCGTTCCAAGAAACTATTTAGATCTTATTTCCATTTGTCCACTTTTATTTCATTTTGGTAAACAATTAGTCGATCTTCTAATGCTATTCATTTGCTTGCTTGCTTATATTCTTTCAAATCAGAATCAACTCTGAGCATCTTATAGAGCTAAACATAGTACAACAGTATTGAAACATAAATAACAAATAATCAAAAATTACCAAAAAAAAAAAAAAACAAAAACAAAAAACCAACAAACCCAAGTCTCAAGGAACAAGTCAAATTCAAACACTTCTCCTACAGGAAGATATTGCAACAAATCAAATCTTGAAGGCTTATACAGTAGATGCTATTTCTTTCTCTTAGCTTCACAGACACACAATACACATACCTTTCTTTCATTTTCTTAATTCATGTTTCTTACCATTTAATTCTCTAATATTTCAAGTTATGATCTTCCATGTTTGATGTTCATTACCAGATGGGCCCATAAAAATTGATCTATTCTACCCTTTGGTCAATTTTATTCATTTGACAGATTTATACGGATGCCCAATTAGTAAAAAGCAACTCTGGGAGGTTTATGATTTATAGAAGGATAAAAACAAAGACATAGAAATAAAATACAATAAACATCTGGAAGCAAAAAGAGATCAACAGAGTAAAAGAGTAACCAAATTTTTAAAAAGAGCAGAAGTACCTGAGGCCAACCAATACATATCTCATTCAAGATATTTCATGTTGGACAGACTCATCTTGTGTTCTCTGAGGCTTTCACATAACACCTTATATAGTAAGATAGAGAACTAAATTAGGTTATTATCCTTAGTTATATCCATTCTCCCCTGTAGCTTCTTTCTTAATAGTAAGGACAGTAGTAAACTACTTTGGCACAAAGCCCATTTTACCTCAAGCACACTTATGCTGCCCTATTGAAAATAAGATCGCTAGTCCAGATATTATCACATCAGCTAATATATTCTTGTCAGCATCCCTCCAACTAGAGCATGTATGCAGTTATACTGGCCTACACTCAGAATACAAAGCTTAACTCACTTAAATATATACAGCACTCACCAAGCCTCCTGAGTGATGGTATAAAATGCCTAATAAATAGATATATTGATCTGCTTTTTAGAAGAAAGGAATGGAGTGAAGGCAATGGAAGTTGAAGAAGTTTGATCATATCTTTGCTTTGTGCAAAATCAACTCTATGTCCTGGGAAGGGGCTGTTTATGTTTTAAAGAGCTTTATAATAAAATAGTGGTTTTCCTCAGACCTAACAGTGAGTTATAAATGCTGTAGAAGTGCAGCATTAGCAAACATAAAAAGGGAAAGATGACTTTGCTCTGGTTTAAGTTAAGTGAGAGCACAGAAGGTGTGGAATAACCCCACTCTGGGATCACACAGGTCCAGAGTTGTTTTGAACGGCTGCAAAGAGTTCATAGGCAAGTCCTCCAAGAATTAATTGAGCTGGCTTGAGTTGCTATTGCATGAGTTCTGAACAGCTACAAGCTGTCTCTGAGACCATGGCTATGACTGCTTATTCAAAATTATTATCTTAGGGAGAACTTGAAAATGCATTAAAGGGCTACCATGATAAGTGAGACCCATTCCAAAACACCCATTTATCAGGAGGTAAACTGATGAGACTGTTTCTCAATGTGCTACTTTGGTTGTCAGGATGCCTCCTACAGCTTTCTTTTATATTTGTTATAAACAGATGGGTGCAGTTCTGAATGAAGCATGAAGCTACAAGCACCCGCTGATTTTTATCCTTTAAGAAAGCACATGGACAGTCTTGGAAACGTTTATTCTTTTGCAACATGCAAAGCATTCTTTCAAAAAGTTTCGATTATATATTTTATTTTGTTTTATATTTCTATTAATATGTAAAAAAAAACTTTGATATAGTATAATAAGGGGAACTATCATTTGTTGTAAATGTTCTGCATTGGACATGTAGGAAGAGAATGAGTTACTTGAATCAGGACAAGGTTACTGGGTATTTATTTAGGTTTAAATTCTCAGTGGACTCAGTTGGATTATTTTTAAGCAGAGGCATCTGATGCACAACCTGCACAATTTTGAAAATTATTTCCGTTGAATTCATAGGGCTCACTATCAGATAAAAACAGGTAGGGTTGGGATTGTTGTTTCTCAGTTTTGGAGAAAATAGCTTATGAGGTAGAGGGAAATTGCTACCTTGCAAGTCATGAGAAACTTTTCAATAACTTCTAAGGCCGGGGCTTACATAGAGCCATCTTGTCAAAGTGAGAGATCAGTTCCCAGCTTGAACAGAACAGAACTTTTGAGTGGTGGAACACTAATAAATCCACATCAGCCTGAAGCAATTCATAAGTAACAGCTAACAAGTGTGTGTAGATGTATGTGTGATGCTATTGAGAAATGAGAACATTTCCACTCTGGTGCTTCTCAATTTGGAAGTGAGAAAGGATAGGGTAGAATTGCCACCCTTGCTGTGGATGGAGAATAGGTTTGAAGAGAGCTGTAACTACAGCTCCACCTTTTGCAATTTGCAGCCTTTTCGTGACAATGTGATTTACCCCCAACTCTTTCATATTAATCTCTTATTAATTAATGGGTGAGAATTCTTCAGAGCATATTTAAAAAAAAACATTTTTAAGTTCCCGAGTAGGAAGAATGAAGAACAATAAAGAAGACTGGTTTTGAAAATTGAGGCTAGTACTTCCTGGTAACACACTCTGCATATGTATGTATTTGTCCCACTGAGCAAAGGCATTATCGGGAGTTAGCTCTGAATGCTGTTTCTTAATACAATCCCAAAATACAGGACAGCACGGTTCCTACTTCTAAATTTTCTTTTATGGATGATGACATTTTGCATAGTATGAGTTGAGCTGAAATGTACTTATGTTTCCCACCTATCTACATGAATCTTGAACCTGTTCAAGTTTACGGTAACCACATTTTCTTGTTAAATCTGAATCCGCTCTAAAAAGGGATTCCTTTGATAAGTCATAGAATTTATTAATTATAATGCTATAATTAATACAACACTACTGATGCTACTTATGTAGCGCATAAGACACCAGACTAGAAACCTGTAAGTTGTAGTTACAGTTGCAGTTGTAGTTTCACAATAAAAACAGCTGGGTGACCTTGGGCCAGTCACTCTCAGCTCTAAGGAGGCAAAAGCAAATCACTTCCAAAAAACCTTGCCAAGAATATTGCATGGCTAGTTGAGGTGGTTGCCAAGAGTCAGCTATGACTCAAAGATGCCAAGAAAAAAAAATCAAAATGAATTATATTATTGATATGAGTTATATACCAGCTTTCCTCAATTTAGCACTCCCTGGATGGGTTAGAATTCTAAATTCCAGATTTTCTATTGAATCTCAATTCAGATTAGCTGAGAATTTTGGGCATCAGATTGAGATGGGAATTTTTATCACCAGTATTTCTTCCATGTGTTAAAAATGAATTCTTTCCCTTATCATCATCTGGAGCTGCTAGGAATATTGGAATATTTTGTATGGAAAATGTGACTGCTCCTATGAATGCTCTGCTTGCAGGAAGTTGACAATATAATAGAATATAATTTTTTTTTATTGGCCAAGTGTGATTGGACACACAAGGAATTTGTCTTTGGGGCATATGCTCTCGGTGTACATAAAAGAAAAGATATGTTCATCAAGAATCATAAGGTACAACACTTAATGATAGTCATAGGGTACAAATAAGCAATCAGGAAACAATATCAATATAAATCGTAAGGATACCAGCAACAAAGTTACAGTCATACAGTCATAATTGGAGGAGATGGGTGATGGGAACGATGAGAAGATTAATAGTAATGCAGACTTAGAATAGAATAGAATAGAGTAGAGTAGAGTAGAGTAGAGTAGAGTAGAGTAGAGTAGAATAGAATAGAATAGAATAGAATAGAATAGAATAGAATAGAATAGAATTTTTTTATTGGCCAAGTGTGATTGGACACACAAGGAATTTGTCTTGGTGCACATGCTCTCAGTGTACATAAAAGAAAAGACACGTTCATCAAGAATCATAAGGTGCAACACTTAGTGATAGTCATAGGGTACAAATAAGCAATCAGGAAACAATATCAATATAAATAGTAAAGGATAGCAGCAACAAAGTTACAGTCATACAGTCATAAGTGGAAGGAGATGGGTGATGGGAACAATGAGAAGATTAATAGTAGTGCTCTCAATAGTTGAGGCTCTCATGCAAAACAAAATTCAGTTCTGCAAATTTTGCAATTCATAGGAGACATGAGTTCACAATCTAGGTATTCTACCACTTGCAAAAAAGAAACATTTAGTCCAAGAGATGTAAGAGATAATGTCAGATCCTGCAGTAAGGCTGCAATCTTGAATACACTTACTACACCCTAAACACAATGGCACTTACTTTTAAATAAATATGTATAGGACTATATTGCTTTTTTTTAAATACTTGGTAATCATTAATGGGGGTTATATTTAGATATCATGTCCAAGATGTTGGATGTAAGCATTCTCATTCTGAGCCCCACCTCCAGTGATTCTACCTACTGTCCGTTTCTAGGTAGAGATGGTAAACAATTTTCATTTTGGTTCATTTTGTGAAGATAAGAACTTAGTAAAGTTTAGAAATCATCTCTAAAAATGAAATATGTCTAAACAGGTATGTTTAGCAGAAAGTAAGAGCATGATCAAATGATGTTAAGTAGTTCAAAGTTCCATTTATTTTAGCAGCCACACAAGATGTCATGGCTTAATTTAACATTGAGATCAGGATTACTTGACATGCTCGATTTTTGTATGTTCGCACTACAACAGATATTGTGGTTTTCTGTCTCAGGCCAGAAATAACACGGCTATCCTCTCTACAGTGTTCAGCAGCCATGCTGCACTAGCATCTGAGTTGACTTTTCTTTTTTCTTTCTTCTTTTTTTAAAAACATGGAATGAAAATACTAAGTCTGGCCAAAAATGCCATCTGTTTATTCAATAGGACCTAATTTTCAAACATATTCAGTAACCATTATTTGGTCTGAATTTCAGCAAAGCCACTTGTTCCTTTTCACTAAGGTTCCTCAACTATTTTTAAAAATTGGCAAGCAAGCAAAAAACAAAAGGAAAAAAAACCCATGGAGAGCTCTTCAGTTTTGCAAAGCCTTCCTTCAGTAGGGTGGCCAAAGAACAGGAGGAGAACCCTTTAAAAAAAGTAGGTTTTTGGCTCAGCCATCGGTGTACCATGAGCCAAAAAGCAATTGACTTCCAACATAGAGGATATTCTTGCTTAAACTAATTTCAAGTGCATCTATAATTATACTGAAGGTCTCTACTCAGGTATTTGCATTGTGGTAGCACTTTATTATATGTCAGATCCCATGTTGTTTTACAACATAGTTTCTATGGTTACACGCTACCTTTGGTAACCTGCAGAGTCTACGGATATAGGGAATTGAGTTTCACAGAGGCAAGAGCTATCGTATATAAAGCACTTCAGGAAGTGATGCAAAGTGCAAGCCCCACTGTGGAGGTCCCCGCTGCAAAATGTTGACTCAGAAAGCACAGAAGAGCAGGAAAAAAGGGACAAGCCATTGTTGGGTGCTAGAAGGTTATCTCTGAGCTTTCAGCCAATCAACCTTTAACCCTGTTTGTCAGTAAAGTTCATACCAGCCAATGAGGGATGGTATGATAATAGGGTAGTCTGGCTTTGTGCTTCTCACTTGGCTGAGTCAAAAGAAATAAAAACAAAAGTAAAAGATACCTCCTGCCCCCCACCCCCAGACAAAATTGAAACTCTAGTGTTGAAGTAGTTGGGAAGAAGTCTGGTACTCATCCAAGCCTAGTCTTAAGGAGTGTTATCTGCTCTGAAGTAACAGCCTGTCATTCCCCTACTTTAAATATGATTCTAGATCAGGTGTTGCAACCACCCTGTTTAAAACACAACATAGGCAATACTGTCTTCCATTTCTACTATAGATATTAAATCATATCAAAATCCTTACTATAGTCATAAAGGTAAAGGTAAAGGTAATAACTTTTATTTGCGGTCACAGACCAAAATACAAATACAGTTGCAAAAGAACGTGGGGAAGTAAAATCATAAACAGTTGGCTACCAGAAGCCTTGGCTGAGAGGAATTACAGCGTTCTCCTCTAATAGTTACAGCTCTTAAAAAAAATTTAGAAACCTGAAAAGTAATGTGTGAGGAGCTATCCTCTAAACAATATAAGATCAAATTACTAGCATTGGATCCAGAGAGATCTGTTTCTAGGAGAGACAGTAATTTAGTCCTACCTGCGATAAAGGTAAAGGTAAAGGTTCCCCTTTCACATATGTGCTAGTTGTTCCCGACTCTAGGGGTGAGGCTTTATTTCCCAACCATTAACATTTATTGGTACCCAAAATACTAAATGATGTAGCATGGCCTATAATGAGTTTAAAAGAAGAAGAGAAGAAACATTATATTTATTAACCAAAATACAGCAAGAGATGAGTAGTAATATGTTGAATAATAAATTAATTTTTGGATTCATATCTTCAAAAATTGATTCCAAGAGGCATAGTGAAACAGAAGGGTCTTATACTATACCTATATTGATCTAAGTATTGTATCATGCACAGTATTGTATTGTTTTCTGAGGTACTGACGTTGGAGTAGAAGTTGTGTTGCAAACCTCAAGAAAGTACAGGGGACAGAAATGAGGAACTTGTTAAAGGCACCGATGAGCTTAATGACCTATGTTCTATATCATCCCTGTAATGAACTTATATTAAGAAACATATTAGCAGAAGTGTTCACGGAAAGTAACAGACTGTGTAAGATAGTATCCATATATGGAAATAGAGTCAGAAGCGTAACGCCTCTGGCATGGCTAGAATTGCATAAGGTATAAAAGGTACACCTTGGGTGTAGCCCAGGGTTCGGAATCTGACATGTGAATGCTCCGAAGCTTTGCTAGCAAATAAACCTGTGTTCTCCAACTTTTGTGGTCTTGTCTCCTGCATTTGGGAAAGTGGGTTTTCCCGCTTCAATAGCACAATATATTAATAGACATTCACCACCTGGAGGTCCAACTGAATTACTGCTCCCACTTAGTTCAGTAAGAAGAGAAATAATTCCAGGAGGTATCTAAAGATTCAGATGACTTTCTAGCAACATTTCCTTTCCAAAACAAAAATGATAGTGAATATAATCCTCATACAGCAGAGATGGGGAACCAGGTGTTGCATTCCAATTTCCATCAGCACCAGTCAGAAATGTTTAAATATGTTGTCCAGATATATCTGGAAAACTCCAGGTCTGCATTCATGGAAGAGAATATTGGAATAGATTCCAAGGAGGCATCTTAGTTCCTGTGGTTAGAAGTTTTTAATTACTAGCACTGATGGGGAATGTGCTTCAATATATTCAGCTTCAAAAGGAGAAGGGAAGCAAAGAACAATGATGAATGAGAGTGTGCCAGGAGAAGACGAAGGTGCTGAAGAGAATGATCTGTGGGAAGTCAAGCATCTATCTGAATCTGTGTAAAAGATAACAACGTGTCCATATTTGTGGCAATGTGATAACGCAGAAAAAAATTATACAGATGGTGTAAATTTGAAGAAGGGAGAGAGAAATAATGGGAATTCTCTAAGGGATTAATGTATTTCATCAAAAGAAGATTCCAGTAAAGATGCAGGGATTTTTATGGAAACTACCTTTTAGCTTTTTTTTCTTTTTCTTTTAGCAAAGCAGTCAGATAATTAACTGTATCTATCCATTTTCCTTCATAAGCAACTAATCTGTTTCCTGCTACAGTTCAAGATAATAACAATGACATTAAACACAAAACATGGCATGGGGTTAGGACAGACAAATTCAGGAAGGAGAGCTCTTTAAGCTCCATTAGTCTTGATAGCTTGACTACGACTTCCTGAATCTAGTTTAATCTTGCCATTATTTCATGACAAAACAATCAGTTTTTCATAGGACTTTTTGCAGAGTTTGGCCATTATCACAAAACCACTAAGACCTGAGAATACAAAATGTAGGACTCAGTAACCATTTCCAGAGGGATGATTAATTCATTCCCAGGAGTGAATGTCCTCCGTATCTAGTCTTAGCTATTGTAGTCTCAGGATTCATACAGGTTTTCTAGATATTAAAATCATCTGCTACCAGATGGATTTGCAATTAACAAATTTACCCAACATGTGCAACCTTAAGGAAATAAGTCTACATACAAAGAGGTATGTAGTAGGAAACCTTAGAGTTCTGCCCTAGGTCCTATGTTTTTCAATGTGTATATAAATGATGAGATAGAAGGGATGGGAATGCCCATCAAATCTGCAGATGACATAAAACTGGGGTGGGTGAGAATTGCTCACATCTCAGAAGACAAGTTCAGAATCCCAGAATCCCAGTTTCCCTTTTAGTATTTTTAGAAAGAGACAAGAAAGATAGGATTTAACTAAATTTACTATTAAAAATGTAACCTTATGATTTCACAGGATTTGTTAGCATTTTCTTCATAATGTATGAATTGCTAGCTACTTATTCTTTGTTACAAATTTCATGGCATTTGTTCCTAAAGCCAAATCTTGCTTTCAGAATAATGACCTGTAGTTGGAACACATATTTTTGATCAATTGTAATCTTTATAGCTGATAGAAAAAAAATCTGAAAGCCCATTTTAATTTAATAATGCTATCATTCCACAATAATAGAAACTGAGGAAAAAGAAAAATTGAATTGTGTATTTCGGCTCAGTCACAAAAGTGTTTACTATTTTATCAATTGTCAATTCATCAAAAACATTGTATGCACATGTCTATGCACGAAAGTACACATTGAACGCTCAGTTCAGTATTTTAACATAAGCAGAGTGTTTGGAAATAAAATGCATGAGATTCTGATGGGTCTTTGTGTACTGATACCATAGTTGCTGTTTTCATCTAAAGTTCATATGCCTGGACCGCAAGAGTTCATTATCAATTACAGAGATTGTTCCCATTGTGTAAAATTCTCAGGCTGCAGGAGATCTAACATCTGTTGCACTTTGTTCAGCAGATCTATTGCAATGTGCCCTTTTCAAGTTACAGCCAACTGTATCAAAATCTTGACTGGCACATCTTATCTGATAGGGATAGCTTCCCACTACCTGCTTTTTAGACTGATAAATGTCAGAAGTTTTGGAGTTTTGTGTATCAAAGTGTTCCATCTGAAGCTTGGAGACAGGCAATTATCCCAGGATCCACAGGACTTTGTGATGCATTCTGGGACAACACTTGTTCTGCGGAAGCTTCAAAAACTCGCAGTGTCGAGCACCGAGGGAAAGTCTGATCAGTACTCAGAATTGAATAATGACCTACCACAATTAAAGTATGGATTCTCCATTCTGATTTTTTAGTGAGGTTGATAATACAAAATGGGATGGTGTGATTGTAAAAAGAATCACCATAATGGTCTGAATTGGAGACAGACAACTTTAAATATAGCGTTGGCTTTTGTGACCATATCCATCAGAGCAGAGCAGATGCTCATATATCAGCATGTTGTTTGTGTAAGTATTCATGCTGGAGTTCTAAAAAAAATGGCTGCATAGATTGAATGCTGATGCACATCTGGATGTGTGTTCACATTGTGAATCATATTTGAATGTGAATTGCCCAGTGCAATCATGGTTGCTCTTTCCCATCTGTTTTACAAGATGGATGTAAGTACACATGCCCATCATTGGAGAAGGCTTTTTAATTTTGTGCTGTGATCAAACAAGCACAGCATGATTCTCTAGATCATGGCTAAGGGCTTGGGATGGTTTCAGAACAGTAGGTAATGGTTAACAGAAAAAAATGTCTGGCTGTCCAATAGTTTCACATAATTGATCCAATGTGACCTTTGCAGTTTGCACAACTGTTTTTCTTCTTTTTTTTTTTAAAAAAATCTTGAGTGTAAAGGAATTTCTCAAGGGTACTATCTCTGCTTCTGGTTGTCCCAAAGGTCATTTTTCAGGAGACAACGAGACTTTCTTGTTTTTTTCTTTGCGTCTCATCCAAAAAGCTTCTTCAGCTCTGACTGGATAGTGGGGAATGGAATCCAGTCAAGTTCTAAGTGTCAACTTCTACTGAAGAATCTTCTTGGATGAGAAGCGAAACGTCTTCAATAGAAAAACAAGAAAGTCCAGTTGCCTCCTGAAAAAGCACCTTTGGGGCAACCATGACCTGGATGACTGAGAATAACTACAGACTCTGCTTCTGGTCATGTGCTGTTGTGGTCAATTTGAAAACCATCAGTTGTTATCCAGATATAATGAAATATTAGTAACTACAAAGATTCTCATTCAACTGTGTTGTCAACCAATGGGAGGAACATTGCAGCAAGTTTTCATTTCAGCTGATTTCCATTCTGGCTGGCAACAGAACATTTCATAATCAACCAGACAATTTGGGCTTTACTTCAAGACTGAATATACTTTTAAAATTAGCTAAGCTTCACAATTTTACCTGACCTTGTTGACCATTACTGGTTAAAATATGGAATGTCATAAGATGCTAAGTGACTTCCTTTGGGTCCAATATCCTGGATTTTTAGCTAGGCTTAATTTTTGCCTAGTGGCACCTGCAGCAAACTACGCTGATGCCAAAATGACATGAGTATACCGACAGGATCATGAAATTACCATCCTTCCAAACTTAAGTTCCGATGTCTGATACCTATTTCATCATTTGTTCTCTCACTTGCCTGCCCCTGTGGATAACTTTTGTTTAGCTTTTATTTTTTTACACTGCATGAGCATGGATCTCTAGCTCAATTTTATTTCTTACACTGAGGTGCAATGGGACTTAAAGATTTCAACCAAGAGATTTTTCTAGCTCAGGGGTCAGCAACCTTAAACACTCAAAGAGCCAAAAAGGTCCTAACCAGAAGCCCCCCCCCATTCAATTCTGGAGCCGACCAGAAGTCTGGTTCCCCCATCATAGAGTCTTCTTCTAGCGTGGCATCCTGACCAGAAGTCCGGGTTCCCCCACCATAGAGTCTACCTCTCCTAACCGAAAGCCCTATCAATTGTGGAGCCAACCAGTGACAGAGAGCCACAGCAGAGGGATGAAAGAGCCACATGTGGCTCCAGAGCCGCGGGTTGCTGACCCCTGTTCTAGCTAATGTTTGATAATACTAGGGACCTTATCTCAAAGTTTTGGTCTGCAAATCATGCTTAACCTTGTGTGTGGATCTTCACAAATGGTACAGTTAATCCTGACTAACAGCTATAGGACTATTTGCTTTCTGTTTTTGTGCCTCCAAGTCAGTTTTTGAGTTCTGCCAATGGTCTAGAACAGGGCTGTCAAACTCACGGATTGCGGGCCAGATGTTTCATGTGCTGGTCATGCCCATGCTCAGTTTAGCAAAGGGGGAAAAGTTCCGATACATTATGTGACACCACCATGATGATGTGAGTTTGACACCCCTGGTCTAGACAGAACCTATGGTGTTCTTGAAAAGAGTTTGGAAGAGGTTTGTCATTGTTTTCTTCCTAAAGCTGATCTGAGAATCTACCTCAATTGTTTGCCTTTCATTTCTTTGGATTTCCATCTTGGGGTTTATGAGTACTCTAATTCAAAATTTTGTAGCCAAATTATATATATTTTAATTGTCTTAATATTTATATTTCATGTTTTTTATTTCTGGCTGTACACCGCCCTGAGTCCTCAGGGAGAAGGGCGGTATAGAAATTAAAAAAATATATATATTTGGAGATTCTTTTGTTGGATAAGGCTGGTGTACGTGCACAGGTTTTTGTGGCTCTGATATAAGTTTCTAAAATTTAAAATTGTGGGCAGGACTAGGGAAAATAGTCTGTCACTTTCAAACCATAGAGTGATTTCATATGTAGCAAGTGCATTTATTAAGTCTGCTTTCCTCAAAGCCCAACTCAGCTTGAATCTATATATATAGAACAGAATATGGTGGTAGAATATTGAATTAATATAATGAACTATATGGAGGAGCTTTACAATTTTCAATCTGTTTTGAATTTCCCCTGCCAATGGAAAGGCAGCATTTCAGATTTAAAAAAAAACAACAAAAAACTAGTCCAGAAAATCAAGAAGGCAAGGTTATTTTTCTCCATTTCTCCGTTATTTTACATGTACATTTCAAAGAAGTCAGCCAGTTTTGCACTGTGCTCACTTTGCGCATATTCTAGGGAACCTGCTTCTGCATTTTTTTTTCCTATTAATATGGAACAATTGAAAATGTGATCACCCACCTTTGCTATCAAATGTGATGCCGTTCACCATGCTGCTACTTTATTCTATTGCACTTATAACTAGGGCAAGAACATTACAAGTGCTGATTTTGCTGCTGCAGACCAGCATGTGGTTCATCCATATTATAATTGGAAATGATGAATGACTGAATTAGCCTCTTGGATGTTGCTGTGAGTTTTTCATTGCACAACAAAGGTTAATGGATAGATACATCTCCTCTTCTGAAATCAACAAACATTTCTTACACTGCCATCTACCCAGGGGGAAAAAAATTAACGGCCTGGCTGACTCCCCCCCCCCGCTTTTCGGCTTTTTTTTCCTTTCCAAAAAAAGCAAAGGGAACATTTGTTTTTCCAACCATTTTTTTTTAAAGAAGGCCAAATGACAGATAGTGTGATTGACCTGTGTTTCTAGACTTTTTGAAAACAATTAATTCTTGTTCAGAGCTTCTGACCTCCATCTTTTAAACCGAGAAAGGATTGGTCCTATGAAAATGGTTATACCCTCTCTTTGACATAATATAAGAACTTCAGAGTTCACACTCTGTACTATGAAGAAAGTCTTAGAAAGCTGTAACTAACATATTCATGGTTATAGTGAAAGGCAATGATTATAAGACTGAAATTTAATCTGGATTAACAGGGTGAAGTTGTGGGTGTTCTATCACCCGAGGTTTTTAAGAAAAGATTGGATAATCACTTGTTTGAAATGACACAGGGTCTCCTGCTTAAGCAGGGGGTTGGACTAGAAGAACTCCAAGATCTTTTCCAACTCTGTTGTCAGAGTGGCCTTCTCTCTGGACTGGGCCCATAACCTGTCAGAGTGTTTATAGCGTGACTACTATTTTGAGACAGCCCAGGAGCAAATACAGGACACAGAGGTTTGTCTTATGAATGGTGGTTTATATACAAGACTTCTATATACACATGGTAGGCACATACCAGGCAATCAATCAATCTTCAACTCTACATGGAGAATTACAATGCAGATAGAACACAACGAGGAGAGAGATACACGAGGAGAGAGAGATACGTCCTCTCATGGCTTCCCTTATATAGACAGCTTCTTAAAGTGGCAATAACCCTGCTGACTCATCCTCAGCCTGTCATCCTGGTCCACACCCTTACAGTGGCTGGTCAGCTTTAAATCTTCATTACCCTGACATCTGTTATTCTCTTCTTATGCTCTTCTGTATTGCTTTTAGGAAGAAGAATTATATAAAGTGGCAATCCATGGCTTGGAAACTAGAAAAGGACTTGGGAATGGTCATTGACAACATGCCAAGGATGACTCAGCAGTGTGAGACAACTGCTAGAAGACTAATGCAGTTCTGGGCTTCATTAGAAAAAGAAGCATAGCATAAACACATGTGAAGTCCTTATTTCTCTCTATTCCATGCAGGTAGGATAACACTGAGGGTATGGTATACAATTCCAGAAGGACTGATGGGTCAGAACAGGTTCAGAGAGTGAAAAAGAAGATACAAAGGCTTGAACTGGGGATTTCAGTCTGGAAATTGAAAGATTTGAGAGACATGATTTCATAAAAAGGTGCCAGAGAGAAGATGTCAGATGTTTTCTCTCACCACAGAGACTAAGACCAAAATGGGTACACTGAGATTTTGTTCAAATCTGAGAGAGAGAAAATAATATCTGTATAAAAAAATGCAACAGATGAATTACAAGGTTATGCGTTTTCCATCTTTGAAAGTTTTTAAGAGGTTGAAGAGCCATCCCTTGAGGATGAGTTAAGGAGAGTGGAAGGTGACTTGATATGTATTCCCAAGACTTGTCTGTATTCTGAAGGGGAGTTTCCCTTTCTGAAATTTACCTAGCTGGGTTGTCAGGGTTCCAAGTAACACCTCCAACAATAGAAGACTCCAAGGCTTGAGATTCCTCAAAGTTCCAATTTATTAGAGATGTCATATTGGCACATCTGGGAAGACCCGAATCTGAAAGTTTCCAGGTTTTCCCCACCCAAGTGAAAGTTCAAGTCCCTGCCCAGCATCCACATGTCCATCACATGGTCCAATCATCCACCGTCCAAATTAGAGATACCTCCCGGTCATCCAACTCCAGGTGCCAGGGCAAGACGTCCTTGATTCTCTGAGAAAGAAATGTTATTTTGACTATATATCTCCCATACTCCAACAATTCCCCCCTCCCATTTTCCCACAGTAGAAAATATGGCAGGCCTGAAGGCCCAATGTAAAAGATGGTTTCCAGGCCTGACATGGGTTTTGAGTGTGGCATCAGCCTGGACTCCGGGGCAGGGCTGGGTAATTGTCACCAGAATCTGTTAGATGAGAACCTGCTCCAAAAAGGTCTCTGGTTATTAAACACTGTTCATTAAGCTAGCTAGAGATTAGTTGGAAGTGCTGCTGTTGTACCAACCTCTCTGTTGCATAGCAATTTCTCTACCTGAGAAGTCTAGATGTTCCTCATGAACCCTTCCAACCTTACCATTCTCTGACTGCAGATTTCAAAGACTGTTTACAGATGAGGCTTTTCTATGCAATCATCGTGGAATTTTTCTTTGTGCAATGTCTTGGTGCCAGACATCCCATTTATTTATGTATTCCATTTATAATGCTCATTTTTTTTAACTTATCTTTAATCAGGAGCAAAGGATGAAATAGTTGCATAGTGACTTTCTATTGGTAATTCTAAAAAAGCCATCTCTCTGATAGCACCCAAACAAGATTTTTTTTTCTTTTCTATTGTACTGTCATCCATTGCTCACATACCCAATAAAAAAGACTTAATCTGTTTGTAGCCTGAGGGCCTGCAGAGAGCCCAGCTGCTTGTCTTTATGAAAGGAGCTCACCAGTGATTGGGCCAGTTCTCAGCCTGAAATCAGTAGTAAATAAAGATGCTTTAGATGTTACTATTATACTTGAAGCAAGCAAACCTGTTAGCAAACCTAATAATACTATACAAACTGAGATATTATGTCAATTACATCATTTTGTACCTGTTACATTGTGTTGTTATACGATCACAAAATTGATCTATATGTTATGATCTCTAAAAGGTGGATTTCAATCTAATTTCTAGAAACATGGAGTAGCATCACAAGTGGATCTTAGTGGACTCAAACTTGTTGGGGTCAAAGGTGAGATTAGGATATAAACATATTTGTTTATATAAGCATATTTGTTTTCTTTTTTTAAACTTTTCACAAGGGATAGTTTTTATATACTTTTGATTCTTTTTTTAAAAAGATTTTTTTTAAAAAAAAAATAGAAATATTTCTGTGGCCATTCTTATTTTTCTATGGATTTTCACATTTTCTTGTGAAAGTGGAAAGTATCCCCTATAACAGGGGTGTCAAACAGGGGTGTCCATGGGCTGGATGCATCACGAGCATGCCACGCCAACCCCGGCTCAGCAAAGGCAAAAAATGTCATGATATGTCACATGACAGCACATGACATGATCGAGTTTGACACCTGTGCCCTATAAGGACTAAATCTGGTAAGGCAATAACTGGTGGTTCTGAAGCTAGAGAGATCTGTTATGTAAACAATTATTCAGCTATTTCCTAGGGCCGTGATGGCGAACCTATGGCATTGGTGCCACAGGTGGCAAGCGGAGCCATATTGGTGGGCACACGAGTGTTGCCCTAGTTCAGCTCCAGCGCGATATGCGCGCACCGGCCAACTGATTTTCAGGCCTTCCGATCCCACTGGAAGTTGGGAAACTGGCTGTTTCCGGCCTCCGGAAGGCATCCAGGGGGATGGGGAAGGCTGCTTTTGCCCTCCCCAAGCTCCTAGAAAGCCTCTGGAGCCTGGGGAGGGGGAAAAATGGGTCTACCGGGCCCACTGTGCCATCATGTGCCAAAAGCAGGGGGAAGTGTGTGGAGGTCACATGCGCATGCACGGGAAGGTGGGGCGCATTGAATTATGGATGTGGGCACACGAACCCGCGACCCCCCCGCTCCTCCCGCTTTTGGCACGCAACGGCAAAAAGGTTAGCCATCACTGTCCTAGGGCCATCAAGGGAATAACCAAATCTCCATTTATCTAGAAAATCAGAAGGGAAAGAAACAACAACCTAGGGTTGTTGTCCACTGGACTCAATGCTTTTGTGAAAATATTGAAAGCAGCATTGTGCCATCACAGCGCAAGCTTCATCTTTTTTGGATGTGAATGCGGTGCCATGACACACAAAGAAAAACAGCAGAACTGGCACTGCAGTGGTGCAACACTTTTATAATTTTCCCCTGCTCTTGTCCTCCACTCATTCCCCCCTCCCCTCCCCTCCCCCCCATGGATGCCTGTGTTAAATCAAGCCTATAAAAGCTCTTTTTGTGCTTTTCCAAGGGGGGGAAAAATCATACGTTGCATGAGGCTTCACTCTTATCTTTTGTGATGATTCTAATGCAGTTTAAGTTATATCACAGAGCTTCTGCCAAGTTAAACCAATTGCTGAATAAGGGATTAAGAGTCTGGAGAGCTGAGATTTATTGCTATGTCCTGGTGCGACGCCTGACAGCAGCAGGAATATAGATTTGCAGAGCTGTTGTGCTTTTGGTACTGAGGGATGAACTGAAAAAAAATAATTAACTACATAGTTGTACAGAGTTTAATTAGGGACCTTGCTGTAATGTACTGGCACAAGCTTTGCTCACTATGATGCAAACATTTTAGAGTTTTTAGACCCCTTAGAGTCTGCAGCAGAATGCCTATTTCACTACTTTCATTTTATCTCTTCCCAGTTGAAGAAAACATAAGAACGTTTTGAAATTTTGGCAATTGGTCCGATACTTTGCATATTGTACCCCGATAGGTAGGTGGGGGACAGTGACAGGACCAGATGAAAATGAAAATGCCTTTGCTTTGATCTCTTGCTAAGTAACCTTTTGCTCTTTTAGACTAACATCTCCTCCAGCCATTGACCTTACTCATCAGGAACATTAATAATTATAATCCCAAATATTTAAAGAATAGGCTGACATAAATTCATTGATAAATTCATTGTCCTATGATTGACCTACAGTTGTCACTTAGCACTTGGAAGAGTGGCTGCTTAGACAAGCTAACTCTTCCTATTTACTCTTGCAAGTTATGAGATTTTCTTTTAGCTTTAACCCCAATAATTATTTCCCTCTTTTGGCATAGCAGGGCACTAGATGCTTAAGTATTCTGCTAGACACTTAATTCTCATTAAGATTTGATCACCACATTACAAAAAAGATGTTGATATTTTGTAAAAAATGCAAAGAAAAGCAACTAAGATGATTAAAGTTCTGGAGATTAAAACATATGAAGAACGGTTACAGGACTTGGGTTTGGCCAGTCTAGAGAAAAGAATGTGGTGGTGGTGGTGGGGGGGGAGTTCGGCATAGACACTTCATCCTTTGGAAGATAAAAATAGGCAGACCAATAACAGGAAAGAGATCATTGTATCTAGGCCTGGAGGCTAAAACATATGAAGAATGGTTGGAGGATTTGGGTTTGGCTAGTGTAGAGAAAAGAAGGACTAGGGGGTGGGACATGATAGGAGTATTCCAATATTTGAGAGGCTGCCACAAAAAATAGGGGGTCAATTTATTTCCCAAAGCACCAAATGGCAGGACAAGAAATGATGGATGGAAACTAATCAAGGAAGGAAGCAATCTGGAATTGAGGAGAAATTTCCTAACAATGAGGACAATTAACCAATGGAACAGCTTGCCTTCAGACATTGTGGGTTCTTCATCACCAGCGGTTTTTAAGAAGAGACTGGGCAGTCACTTATCTGAAATGGTATAGGATCTCCTGTTTGAGCAGAGGGCTGAGCCTCCAAGGTCCCTTCTAGCTCTATTCTGATCTAACCTTCCTTTGCTGATGCCTAAACTAAGCAACTCTGGATATGGAGGGGGAAGGAAAGATTGCTGTGAGAGAAGGAGTGGCAGAAACTGGGGGCAGGATGAAAAGAGGTATCAGTCTAGAGTCCCTAGGTAGCCACAAGTGAACTAAGTCCAACCCTCCTTGAGTTCATTGACCCTTATCTAACTCTAAGTTAGTTAAGACAATCCTTATGCTATAGGAATAAATCAGTTTCATTGAACCTTGATGTGTGAACTTGGACTTTCATGCCTGACAATTCAGGGCTATAAAATGTGCCCAATGAAAGCAACCCCTTTATAAGTCAAATACTGGAGACTGTCTTTACCATTTGGACTGACTATGGCATAGGGAGGAGGGGACAATGGTGCTGTAAGCAATTAATGGGAACAATTTAAATAAAAACGATAATTGTTTTGGCCTTGATACTTGAGAATCACATGACTGTGGCAGTGTAACAGCAGTGCTGAAGAGTAGTAGTGCAGTAGTGCTGAAATCTGGCAAGAACGTTCCAAAATTTCATTCCAATGGGAATAAGGAGGGTGGTGGCGGCATTTTTTAAATTAATCCATTTGAGGTACCTTGGCAAAAAAAGATTTTATCCTATTATATACCATTTTGTCCAATTAAATGTTGGTACGAGAGTTTTAGTAGTATATAGATTTTCCTGACCCCACTCCCTAGGTTGTCTTCAAATATATGAATTTAGGGACATTTTCCATACTTACAGATAGGCTATACATATATCCTTCTTTTCTGAACTTCTGCTGTACTATGAAAATGAGTACCTATGAAGATGTTCACACTGGAGAAAGAACCACACTTCCATGTAAGTAAACGCCTGGGGGAAATAGCTAGAAGAGATTCAAGACTAGTTGTGGGTTAGCTGGCTTGAATGTCAGTCATCCCAGATTAAGACAATGTTTGGCTGTTGTTTGGCTGCTATTCATTTCTTTGAGAAAATGTAAACTGATGCACATGGGAAGAATCAGATGGACATTTGATTCCCAAGGATCTGGCTACTAACTGGAAAATCTTTCTCCTCTTCTATATTTATGTCATATCCAAATCTGCCCTCTCCAAGTATCTGCTATATTTATAGACATCTTAGAAATAATTAAATAGGAACTGATCTTGATTGAAAATCTGTTTTGTAATGCTTTAAAATATTCTAGTACACTGGAACAGGTGTACTGGATTCCCCTTTGAAGCTTAGCAGTAGCAGCAGCAGCACTGTTTCCAACAAAGGCAACCCATCTGCCTTGCCTTACTTTCCATGTCTCTCAAGCGATGCCAACACTGCTTCTTTTTTGGTTCTCCAGTATCCTCTTGCTAATCAGACTCTGCAAAAATGAAAGACGTTTTGAAGTTAAGGACAAAGAGCACTTCTTGACTTTTCAAACTCCTTAGATCACCAAGGAGCCTTGGGGTTTCATCTGTGTGTTTTCCTATTCCTTAACACACCCTTTGTGTTGTTCTTTAATTGAAGTAAATACAACAGCTGCTACTTCAGTGCGCTTTTCCCATTTTCCCCAGTGTGCCGTACATTTCCTTCCTTAATGTTTCTAGCTGCTATCGTCCTGTCCTAAGTTGCTGGTGCTTCTGAAGTTCCTGCTTGTGTTCTTTCAAGTCATGGAAATTAATTTCTTTTCCTCTAGTTCCTCTTAATTATTTTCATTAGCCTCATTAACCATGATAGGCTATAATATAACCTTATATGGTTATAGCCATATAACCTATGGCTATAACCATAAATAAAGCAAGACCTTAAGTAGAAAAAGCATCCGGGTCATGGGGGGGGGGGGAACTGGTGCAGCAATCCCAACAGGATGCCACGGAGATAGTGTAATTGAAAGCAGCAGTAAAAATGGGCTAGAACTAGGGTAAAGACAGGGATGGGGATACAACAGGAAAAGCCATTGATTTATACTGTCATTGTCGCTAGACTTGAAGGTATGTTCTTGAGGTTTACAAGGCACAGTTTCATGTAATTAGCCTTTTGCTTTTATTTCCCCCCTATAGTGAATGGGCAATTGATTCCTTATCATCATCCTTATTTGAGGGTAAGTTGCTCGGGTTAAGAAATCTCCCTCTTACTCACAAACTGGGTTGATGGCAGAAAGAAGAGCCTGGTCAAGGTGTTTTCTTCTTCCAGAAAGATGGAAAATGATAACAGCGGAAAAGTGCAACATACCTTAAACAGAAGCTCTACATTGAACCTGGGTAGGAAGGAAATGAAGGCATCAGTTCTCCCTCCTTACCCTAAAACTTTTCCAGTGGTGGGGTTCAAATTTTTTTATTACCGGTTCTGTGGGTGTTGCTTGGTCAAGCATGGCATGGCTTGGTGGGCGTCGCAGGGGAAGGATACTGTAAAATCTCCATTCCCACCCCACTCCAGGGGAAGGTTACTGCAAAATCCCCATTTCCTCCCAATCAGCTGGGACTTGGGAGGCAGAGAATAGATGGGGGCGGGGCCAGTCAGAGGTGGTATTTACCGGTTCTCCTAACTACTCAAAATTTCCACTACCGGTTCTCCAGAACTGGTCAGAACCTGCTGAATACCGCCTCTGACCTTTTCCTAACAGCAAGACATCTGATAGCAAATCAGGGGCAGTGGAAAGGGTAGATCTTGTTTTGGGCCGTCGCAAATCCTGCTTTAAAGCTCCTTGAACAATTTACATATCAAGTATGGATCCCACTGCTTAAACAACCTGGCTCTGGATATAATTCATGATGAACTAGAGGGTAGATAGAAGCCCGGGTAGATATGGGTGAAAGTATACATTTCTTCTTTCCATTCTCTTTTCCTGTTTTTGTTACATTCTTGCTGTTCTGAACTTCATGGTCTTAAATAATCCTTATCTCATGATTTAAGACAGGCAAGGGCAAACCTCAGCATGCTGACAACCTTATGTCTTCTTCTGTGCTGTTATTATTTTTTCACCCTCGAGAAAGGAATGCTAACACAAAGAATGTGAGGAAAATAAATTTACATGCGGGTCAACGTTGCTACAGTTAGTCCTGTTGATCTGTGTCAATCTTTTTCTATCACTCTGATCCTATCTCATAAACAAAACAATATATACAGGCAGGCCCCCTTTTGCCCGTGTCTCAGTTTGGTGTAGAGGTATAGGATCATGGACCAGGATTTTGTGAATGCACATATAGCCAGTTTAATTCTCTTTGGCTGTAATTATTACTGCCAACATCTGAGGGGATATTGCAGACGTTTGCCAAAACAGACTTCTAGTCCCGTTTATAAGTTTTAAAAATGTTTGTGATCATTATGTTTACAAACACTTTATTATTTTTAAAATATCTCTATATTTTAAAATATAAAATATTGCACATAAGTTATATAGTCATATGAAACAGTTTTTTGTTCCCTGAGAATGCTTAAAAAACACTTTTTAATTCTCTATGGCAGAACTTTTAGAATACATTTATTTTATTTAGTTTGTCAAACGTGTACGAGGTAACAGGTATAAGTATAAACATGGACATAAGCACATGAAATGAGTACAAATAAATGGGGACAGTAGGACAGGGATGGTAGGCATGCTGATGTGCTTATGCACATACCCTTACAGACCTCTTAGGAATGGTGTGAGGTCCACAGTAGACAGTTTAAAGTTAAAGCTATGGGGGTTTGAGAAGTAACAATGGACAAATTTTTCTTGAAACCAAACTGCTTGTTGGAGAGCAGGTTGTTTGTCTCTAAGTGGAGGGTGATGGATTGGTTTATGATTGATTCCATGACTTTACAGGTGACGCAACACAGTGAGATTGGTCGGTAATTTTCAACTAGGCTGTGGTCTCCCTATACATGCTATAGGTTGTCCTACAATGTTTTCTTGCTTGATGTTCCTCTGGTACTGAGTCCAGGACTCAGATCCATTTAGAAAAGAAGAGATAACCATAGAAAGGATGGCGTACTCACACTGCTCCATCCTTGGCATTCATTGGCAAGACTGTGCCTCCAATCTGGAGATCTCATGGATCATGTGGAGTTGAATCCCTGATTATCAGAGCCAGATTAAATGGGTGGGACACATCATCAGAATGGATGAGTGCCATATGTCTCACCAGTTGCTTTATAGTACTTTAGAGTCTGGGAAGAGACCTCAAGGTCAATCATGTAAATGCTACAAAGACCCTGTGAAAGAAACCCTAGACCAGCCAAGGCAGGGGTGAAATCTACTTACATTCCCTACTGGTTCAGAAGTGCGATTTTGGACCCTCTGTGCATGCGCAAAGTGTTCTGTGCATGTGCAGAGGGTCAAAAACAGGTTACTTCCTGGTTAAAACTAGGAAGTAATGACATCCGGGTGGGTGGGTGGAGCTTCACGCTGCCGCCGCTACCACTTTGCTGAACTATGCATCACCACCGCTACCAGTTTGCCAGAACTGGTGCGAACCGGTAGCATTTCACCCCGAGCCAAGGGAACTATTGTAGAAGCTGCAGCTGCTGACAAAACCCTCTGGTGAGCACTGTGTCTTGAAAACTCCGCTAGCTTTGAAGATAGGCACCACCAAAAACCAGGAATGCATCACCCACAGTGACTTTCAGTGTCCCCTTTGTGCTAGACTCTGAGCTTCCAGACTGGGATTGCAGAGTCACTTCTGTGTCCATAGAAGAACTGCACAAACAGCATGTTTTCTTCAAATGCAATAAGAATGATTTACTATATTGAAGTAGGTATTTTGTTGAAAAACTTTGTTTGGAACTGTTCCCACCTACCTAGAAAAAGGGGGATCATTTCCAGTTCCGGATGGCAGCAGATGCTGCCTGGGTAAGTTCTTGCCCCAGCGTCTGAATCCCCCCGCCTGGAGGCCCCTCGGGGCTGGGTGCCCTGGTTTTGGGGTATCTGCCGTTAAGGGCGGCTCGCCAGGGGTCCCCTGCCTCAATTCCAGGGGCTGGGCGGCCAATGCTGGCACACCCGAGGCTCCGGCAAGTATGGGCGGCACTCAGCGGCCATTCCCAAGGCCGTTCCGTGACTATGTGCCTGTAGGACCCGGTGTATATCGAAATTAAGGCAGCAGGTAAAGAGGCGATCGGAAGAGGAAGGAATGCAGGCCGGAGAATAAGTAGAAAAGGAGAGACCTTGATTGGTAAAGGGACGAGGCATCCTGCGAGTGAGGGGGGGTGAAGTCCCCCCCCTTGTAGCTGGGAAGGGCGCCGTGGCTGATAAGAAAGAGGAGGAAAAAACAAGGAGACCTCTTACCTCGCTGATTTTTTGTGGAGAATGATGGAGGTGGAATTCGGGAAGGGAGGCTGGAGGCCCCCCCCCCTTTGTGGAGAGTCATGGCCGGGGCCTGATTTCCTGCTTCTTTGTACACGATTGATGACATCACCCACCTCTGGTTTCCTGTTTGACCTACTCTACAAGCCGGACTCGTTGCTCCTGTGATGCCCTCTGGTGGATCGGGAGGAAACAGTGCTGATTTTTAAGAGACTTCTCCTTTCTGGATGCTTGTGCCTACCTGAGGACCTCTCATTCTTTATTATTGCAAGATGGCTAAAGGACAAAGACCAGCTGCAGGTGACATGGAAAAATTTTTGGAGAAATTGGCAAAGTTGGACGAGAAGCTTCTCAAACTTGATAAACTTGATGACCTGCAAAAAGGGCAATTGGAAATAAAATCTGAAATTGTAGTTATGAAAAAAGATTTAATTGCTGTTCAACAGGTGGCAGAGGAGAATAAGAAAAAGGTGGGAGGTTTGGAGGGGGAGGTGCGGGCAATCCAGAAGAGGGAAAAAATGAGAGGAAATGTAATTTTAACTTTGCAGCTGGATAGAATGTCTTATTTTCTCAGGTTTCAAAATGTAGAAGAGGTGGACCAGGAAGATCTGCGAGAAGTGATAGTTAAATTGTTGGGTGAATTTACTGAAAGAGATTTGGACTTTATGAGATGGGATATGGATCTAGTTTATAGAGTAAACTCACAATATGCAATTTTACATAGTGTCCCAAGAGAGGTCCACATTAAATTTGTGAGAAGGGAAATGAGAGATGAAATACTGAGAATTCAAAGATCGGGGGCGCTGATACACAGGGGCAAGGAGGTCACCATTCTGAAGCAGATCCCTAGACAGGTATGAGAATTAAGAAGAAATTATTATTTTTTATCAAATAAATTGTACCTTAAGGGAATTGCCTTCAGGTGGTTGATGCCGGAAGGTTTGATGATTTTCTGGGAGGGCAGTAGGAAGAAAATTAATAGTGTGGCGGAGGCTCAGGCCTATCTGGAGCAACATAAGACCCTCCTAGAGGGGGAAGATACAGGAACCGAGGAAGGGGAAGTACCAGATGATCAAGGAACGGGGGCGGGTGAGGCCGTGGCGGTCCGGGAGGAGGGGGGTGCTAAGGCCAGAACCTTGAGATCTAGAACCAAGAAATGACGAAGTGGGAGGAATCTATTACTTTGTGCCTTTTATGATATCTCTTATTTTTGTAAACTTTAATATTACTCTGAATACTGAACTGATATTTTTGTATAAATCCGGTTGTTAAATTTGAAATTTTAATAAGGGAAGATCTGCTGTATATGGAAAAAAGAAAATATATATTATCTTTGTAAAAGGATAATGAAAATTCCACATATTGTAAGCGATAATATTGTTTATTTTTAACCAATAAAAACTTTTATAATAAAAAAAAAAGAAAAAGGCAAGAAAAATATGGTGGAAATAGGTTAGTTGGGAGCAATCTCAGCAGTTTTTGAACTGATAAGTGGGTATTTTAGGGCTGACGTATGGAAGCCATTTTTGCTGAATATCCAAGAATTCCTTAAACATCGTCTTCGTCCATTGCATAATTAAGCTACAGAAGCCACCTTTACAAGATACATCATTTAAAGTTAATTTAAATGTATAGATCAGAGGGAAAATATCTGGATATCAGTTGCTGGGAAAGCATGGTTGGTCAATGTATCACATTTCTGACTTCTTGATGGAAATTATGGGAAACAGGATGTTTAACTTTTGACATGAATATGCATTTTTATGATTCGTATGTAATTCACTTCCACCCGTTCACCTTTTTTGCCAGATCACCTTAATTCAAGCAGCTTCTTCCCTTCCAGCATTGCTTTCTAATCTTCTGGCTTGCCTCATCCTGAAATCAATCATAAATTAAAATGGGCCATTGTACCTACAGATTTGGGAGTTGTATTTCTGAATGCCTGAGTTAACAAATATTTAGGCGGATATATGATGATTCTAATGAAATTTCAAAGTTTTTAATAAGTAGTGGTGGAACAATATCAGTCTGCCCATATTTTCATACAATTTTTTTATATTTCTAAGTATGTATATATCCAGTTCAGTATTGCATTCTCCTTATGCACTTAATGACATTGGATAAAGTATTCTGTTTAATATGAATTCAGGTCAGGATGATGAAATAATTAAAGTCAGGGACAGAACCTTATTTTACTATCAAGGGTTTTTGAAATAAAATATGTGCTTCTTATAAATGCAAATAAAGCATGGTAAAACAGTCTTATCACTTGTTACTTTTCCCATATATTTGTTTAAACTATTTTATCAGTTTCTCTGAAGTTCTGATGTTCTTTCAAAAATCCATCCAGATTGTTTTTGTAGCTTCATTATGTAGCTCCAGTCAGTGAGGGTTTATAGTGTCATCATGTAGCAATGAATGTGATGATGTCATATAATCAGAGAGCCAATCAGATTTGTTTATCTATAATATGCTATTCTGAGATATGTTTGCTCCAGCGTGCATTTTGGCATGCATCCATTCCCTCTTTTATTGTTTTGCAACATGTCATCATGAAATGCGATAAAATATTAAGCATTGGTGTAGTTGCAACAGCAAACAGGAATATTTTCCCTCATTTAATAAACACTTCAGTAATCTTCCTTTCATCCTCAGAGAACTCTCCACAAAAGAGAGGATTTTGAGGGACAAAAATATATGTATAATTAATACTGTATTTCCCCCTCAGCCCTGTTTTCAATCTCATTTCTAAGAGTTATGTATATTCCTTAAACCAGCCTTCTCTTTTCTGGTATCTCCCAGAAGAGATACCTTCTGGTATCTCTTCTGGTGTTGGAGCTACAGCTTCCAAGATTTTCAGGCAGCACCCATTGGTTATAGGGTGAAAATTGTTGGAATTATAAAGCACCAAATGAAAAAGGCTACTTTAAATATTTTAAAAGTTAAATCTCAAGAAAATAGCATGGCAGTTTGTTACAGCTAAAATAAAGATAGCTTACTGATACTTTAAATGCTAATAGAGCCATTGTAACGTGATGATTCAATTTTAAGGTGGTATTGCAAGACTGAATTGTTTTAGTAAGAAGTACATGTTGCATAGTTATGTTTATTTACATTTGGCAGATTATGGGACAAATCAAATCAGCAGAGTTCTTCAATTCATTTGCAACATTACAACCTTTTCATGGCTGTGGGTCACAGCACCCTTGTTCAATAGTGGTGTCACAAACAATTGGCATCTGGGTCAGCTTGGCTCCAGGGATTGTAAGAAAGAAAGAAAAGAAAAAGAGTTCCCCACACTACAAATAGCAGCCTCAGGGCCAGGGATTACTCATCCTGCTCTTGAGCATTTTACTTCTCTTTAGTAAGATAGGGAAAACGTAGAGCTAAGTAAAAGAACTGATTGTCCCCGGAAAAGATGTAAGAGAGATCTGATAAAAGTGTATAAATTAAGTGAGAAAGTTGTAAGAGAAACTTCTACTTTTGGCGTACTCTTAGTATGAATATTAAGACTAAGGGGCTATCATCAGTGGACTGAAATATGAGTTTGGGGGGTTATTGCTATTGTAGGAAGTTAGCACCCACCCCTCTCCTGGAAGAATGAAATATTTTAGGAAATATTAAAAAGGTAGAATATTATGTTTCCCTGTATGAGAAATAGAGAAGCATGTTTTTAAAGACAGAGCAGCTCCCACCTTCCTGCCCCCACCCTTTTGTTAATGGGCCAGAGGCAGAAACTCAATCTTTGTCAATGAATCTCATCTGCAAAACAATGGGGCCCCATCTAGCAACTGAAACTCACCACATGTGACCTGGGAAGCATGTGACCTGGGAAGCACATGTGACCATCAGCCAGCAAGGCTAACTAAGACCCTCACTCCCTGGGAATCTGACAACCAATCAGGATACTCTTTCGGGGCCCCAGGAAATGCAAAGCCAGAGAGAGCATAAAAACCCGTGGATTTACTGTATCTGCCCTTTTCTGTTCAGGAACTCAAGCCATATGATCCTGTCCACCATTAAACCATCTTTCCAAGCAGTCTCCATGTTTCCAGTGTCTTTTTCCCCACTTGGAGCAGAACCCAGAAGGATGTTTCTTCCAACACTATGAATCAAGCTATTTAAACCTTTGCAGTTCAGTGGAAAGATAGACATGGAAATGGAAAATTTCCAATATGGATGGGAGACAGTAAATATATTGGAACTGTGGAGTGGTCCTTATGGAAATAGATATTGGAAAATTAAAGATGAAAGGGAATAGGACACACAAATAGAGAACAGGAGGGACACATTTTTTAAAAACTTGTGTAAAGATGGGGCACTAATGGTGGGCCTTCAAACTTGGATGGGATCTTGGCAAGTGCCTGAGTTTACCAAAACATTAATTTTAGATGCAATGGCAGATTTGTACCTTTCTGAAACTGCCTATGATTCTATTTTTAAGTAATAGAAATTTCAACCCTAATGAGGGGGAAAAAACATTGACCTCTAATTGATTTCCCTTGCTTCTCTGGAAAAAAAAATATTTGAAGAATCAGTGTCTAGTTCTGATTCTTATAAATGGTTGTGTTATCAACAGAAGGCGGGCTGTCCATCCCCAGAAGGATTGTTGTCTTGGTTTTTAATTGCTGCAAGCTCCTTTCTGAGGAAAGAAACAAAAAAAAAAGTTCCAAGCAAACAACAGACAGAACATTTCCTTTGGTTTGAGGCCCCCTGTAGATGTCTGCTCATCACCACAGAGATAAGTCTGGCTGCTAAGGAGAAACAAGTCTTTGGAATTCAAACTGGGCCAACATTTTAAACAAGACTGTAGCAACAAGTGAACCTATTATAAATCTTCACTTATTTTGAAATTATTGATTTTGATTTTTTTAAAATGTAAATGGCCATTCACACCAACAACACTTCTATAAGATGCATAAAGAAAATGTTCCCAGGCTTGGGACCCCCAAATATGTGCACGTTTGTTTTGTTTTTTTTGTTTTATTAGTGACTAGCTGTACCCGGCCACACGTTGCTGTGGCCCAGTCTTGTGGGTATACAATATTTTTTGACCAAGTGCCAATAATGTCCCTCTGTAGCTCAGGTCATGCCTACTTTGCCTCCGTCCCAGTTTGCCGCGGGTGTAAAAGCTGGTTTCTCGGCTTGCTGGTATAACTGCCTTCACCTTCGCAGCTCTCCGCACCAGGTGGCATCGCGGTCCCTGCCAAAGGTATGGCATACTCTGTTAGTCGGGAGGATGCTTGGCGGTGGTTGACATTTCCCGCCATTTTGCTTGTGGGTTTGGTGGTGGTGGCGCTGAGGGGAAAAGACCCAGCTCGCGCTTGCCATTGTGGTGCTGCAACATTAAAATCCAAAAAGGTAGTATAGCGTGTGTTGCTTTTACATCCAACAGATGGTGCTGTTTTTCGAAAAAGCATGTTTTCACCTGTCACAGGTGGGACATCTATATAATATAGGTATATAAAAACACGTGGGTATTCGAATGCAATGTTGTGTCAAAATTTCAAAGCAATAGGTGAAGAACTTTAGGAGATTTACGATTTTGAACAAACAAACATTTACATTTTTA
Source organism: Ptyas mucosa (assembly GCA_012654045.1). Lineage (NCBI taxonomy): Eukaryota > Metazoa > Chordata > Lepidosauria > Squamata > Colubridae > Ptyas > Ptyas mucosa. Next base: position 28,003,508 of record WNWU01000011.1, on the reverse strand, counting down.
TTTATATTTATATAGATTATGTCATGGATTTTTTTCATCATGAAATTATGTAGTTTGCTATAGTGGATTCTTCTACATCACAGGCAGCAAAAAGAGTCTGCTGCTATCCATCGGTTTGCTAGAAAATTTGGCAGAAATTGGGAAAGTTGTGTAGAACATGTTACCGCTAAGTCACATTTACAGAAATTAAATAATAGAGCAGTTTGTGAGCACTTCTTCCACTGACACTGGCGTTTCCCTAATGTATCCATCTCTAGAGATCGGTGTGCAATTATCAGATTTTACTCTAAAAGCTTACTCCTTCCTTCCACAATTTATATCTCATCTTTCCGCCCTCAGTGCTTTCTTAAGACTCCATTCTTTCCCTCTTTCATAGACACATACACACTGTATTTGACAAGGTTTAAAGTTTATTTAGCATGCTACATTGTGATTGTGAGAATGAACCAACAATGTGGTTACTTATTTGAGTCATTCGCATCAATCGGTTCTATACCCTCTTCAATAGTAGAAAATGTGTGGCAATGGAGCATGAATACATATTTGCTACTCTGTAAATAAGTTGACAATATTTTCCCAATCCACCTACTGTAGCTCTGGAATGACTCCCATTCTCCAGTATGGCAGAACAGACATCCTGGAGGTCTAACTTTCTTTTAACCTGGATGGACTAACATGGGAGTTTGGAGCTATTTGGTTATGGTGCAGTCACCAACACAAAACAAAGAAATAACATCAACAAAACAAGCAACCTCATTTGAATAAAGACCCAATTTGCCTTTACTGTTGTCTCACTGCCCTATATTGCTATGTAGTGGGAGAACAGTTATCTAATATACAGTTCTAGACTGAATCTCAACTGTTTTTGAGAGACTGGAAAGGCTCATAGGATGGAATATCAAAATAAATTCATGCTAGCTGGTGTTACAAATCACATTCTAATTCTAGGCAATTTTGAGCTTTTCAATATTTGCTGGTCTGCTCAATAGAACTATTTTTCAGTCAATGTTTTTCTTTGCTTTTCTCTTCTCCCCTCATCATTTTTCTCTCAAATTTTCTTTCCTTTTCTATACATCTAACAGTCAAAAGGGAAGCGGAAGAGGAAGAGTAAAGCGGCATATCAAGGATATTATAAGCTGAGAATTTTAAAGCAACCCCAGTCTCATGTTTTCCAATTTGATGTCCTCTGAGTAGATTGATTTCAGTTCCCATAAACCCCAGTAACTGTAGCCAGTGGAATTTAGGGGAGTAATATAAATGTTCAGGAAATCTATACAGGATATCAACAGAAGATCAACTCACAGAAATATCATTTAAATTACAGGATTTAAATACATAAAACACCATTAATATCAATGAAGAAATTATGGGTTACCAATTAAAATATTCCCCATCTAGTCCACTCTGTTTATTATCATAAACCTACAAAATTATTTGCTGAGAATTGATAGTAATCGATTGTGTGCCATTTAGTCATCTTTTAACTTAACTATTGCTTAATGCATTGTAAGCTACCCTGAGTCTCCGGAGAAAGGCGGCATATAAATATAAATAAATAAATAAATAAATAAATAAATAAATAAATAAATAAATAAATAAATAAATAA
>WNWU01000011.1:27974703-27998391 GCA_012654045.1 Ptyas mucosa | reverse complement strand
TGTGGACATTGCTTTTTGTTCAAATTGAAAATGAAAGATTGTAGTTATAAAGATAGCACTGACACTAAGCAAATAGGCATGTTTTACTGTGAATTGTACATTTTATACATGCATTTAGGACTAACACTGTAAAGGACTCAAGTGCCCATGGATCAAAAAAGGATTTAGTTAAAAAATAGCATATATCAAGATTGAGGGTATTTTACTGCAACAGAGAGAGTCGGAAGTCAGTGTTTCTTTTTCTTTTTTTCTTATCCTTCTCTTCCTCCTCTTCCTCACTATAGTTGTCTCTTCTTATAAACTTCCAGTGTTGGGGCACCCACAACTTTAGTGGGTAGGGGTTTTTTTCTGAGTAGTGTAGGGTTTTTTTTTCTGAGATGAGATTAAGTGTATGGAATTTCTTTTCTTTTCAAGAAAGTTACTCAACTGGACTCCTGTCCAAACATACAGTAGGTTAAGACACGGTAAGTATATGAACAGATTGTTTCTATGGGCATAGGGTGAACCACTGGTTGTTACCTTTTTCAGTCTAGCATATTTGGTCTAACCTGAGTAGTAGTACTTAGCTTCATAGGTATATCTTTCCGGTTGTCTATTCCAAACTTGTAAGTTGAGTTTTGACAGTTTGAAAGTCTGTTTGTGTGCGTGCATCCTCATGAATGCAATATTTCACCTTAGCAATTAACATTAAATTGTTCATCATTAGTAACACCTACATGAAATGTCAGGATTATTATAATTGTATTTTGAGCACGGAAAAAAAAAAGACTGACAAACTAGAAAAGGGTGCAGAAGAGAGAGTCACAAATTTAGAAGATTACCTGTATGTCATAAAGCTTGAAAATGTAAGACTTGGAGTTCCTGGAAAAGGGGATTGATCTAAGGTCAGTTTTCAAATATTATTTTCAGTATGACCATGAACCAGGCATGCTGTCTGGGGAATTCTGAGATCTGAAGTTCTCACAGTTTAAGCTTGAGAAACTGGTGTTACTGGTGAAGAATTGCTTGGAAAAGATGGAAATAGCAGTCCAGCAGGGAAAGTCAAGGAAAGACTATGACTGCAATGCTATACAGTGATAGTGGATGGACATGTTCAGAATGATACAAGTGCTTCTCCATTTGTCCACAACCAAATAAAAATTGAGGTCCTATCCTTTTGATCTGGCTCCACCTGATTATTAGGGTGTCTTCTTCTCTGTCATTATTGACCACTCTATTCTTACTGTGAGAAATACCTGTTGTCCTAAAAAGTGTTTCGAGCACATAGGGATTAGTCATGGCCCCCAGGAACAAATACAGTTGCTGTGACTCTTCCCATACTTATGAACACACTATATACTTATAGAAATATATTTTGTTTCTTTAATTCCTTCAAACTCAGAAGTTGGAATCTATGTGGGGAATCATAGACTCTTAGGACCTTTAGTTGCCTTAGTTCATGATAAAGCTAAGAAGTCTCCAGTGTTCCTTTTAATTTAGGACATAATGTCAGCCTTCTCTGGTTCATCATAAAATAAGGGCGAGGAAAAAAAAATAGAGGGTGGATTTGTCATGGCTTGCAGTTCACAAGTGCCTTAAGACTTTAACTCAGAATGGGTCCAAAATACATTTTCCCGTCATTACCTCACATAAATTAAGACCCAGAACCAGCAGGATATGGTGTCACATTCAGTAACCCCAATGCATTCACAAACATGCTCATGCAATTTTACAGCTTTATTCCTAAATTCTATATTACTCAACCATGTCTTCCTTGTTTCATGTTTCATGAGCAGTGAAAGCTTTTTCTCTACATTTTCTACAGCTGCGTTTCTAACATGCATGGTTATCATGGTGGACAAAAAGGTAGAATGCATCACAGCACCACAAATTATATTAGTGTTCTTTGTTATGTTACCCACACCAGGTTTGCCCAAGTTGGAAGCTTGTCTTAGAGCTGATGGTCCTTTACCAGCTTTAGTACAATGGCATATGCATTAGAGAGGTTCTTTTTTTTTCTTTTCTTGGGGGGCTGGACCAGATGTTGATGGATGTTTGTCCCCATAGAAGCTACTACAGGAATAGAAGTAAATGGAAGACAGGATGCATCATCAGAACACCTGCCAGTGTTAAATATATGAAGATAGAAAGAGGCTTTGGTGGGAAAATATTCAACTAGCTCATGTAGGTCCTTTCTCTGCATCAATAGAACTGTATATATGACTACCAATAACTTTGCCCCCCACCATTCCCTTCCCATCCGTAACTTACTCCTCCCCCCTTCTTCTTTCAAATAGCTAGGACATATTAAAAAAGCAACAGTATCAGCCATCAGATCTGACCTGGTTGTGTTCTACCTCTAAGTCAAATATACCAGGGTTTTCATTCCTTGTACATCAGCTTAAGGGTTGAGCAGACTTCTCCAGAATCTATGTCAGTGAACATAGGCGGCATCTTTCAGGGACAATTGCTTAGCTGTTGCATTTAGACATCAGCAAATGTTTGTTCTGGCAATGGGGTGCTCAAACAGCAAAGCACAGCACAGGAAGTCATATCAACCAATCAGCAGATAGGATTTTCACTTCCAATTGAGATTTGGGAGGTGTTTGCATCAGCCCATCTGCAGCTATCTGCAAGCTATGCTTACCCATCAACCCCTTCGCAGCATAGATATGCGGCAATGCCTACACACAGTTGTGAGCAACTCTACATCAAGCTATATACTCCAGCTATTCTTGTAAATGCTGCATAACGATTCCCATTTCAAGCTTTTTTGGTAATGCTAAGATGTTTCTGTAAAGAAGAATGCACAATTTCCCTATCTAGTATAGACTGATAATTTGGAACAAGAATAGGCAACTTGGAGCCTTCAAAATGTTTTTCAGTATAACTCACACAGGGTAACAGCCTGAAGATTAGATTGAAACGAGTGATCTTGGAATATTCTTGGCTTGTTTTGCCACATTCAATCCAGGCCATGTTAATGTCATTCTTTCATTCTTTTTCATTAATCATCAAGTAATGATGCCATTAAAAAGCTTACAAGCCAGGGTGATGTGAGAAGATTTCTTTGATCTCTCTGCAAGGAAGATTTGGAACATTTTAATAAAGTGTATTATAAGGATTTGGGCACAAAAGCAACCTGTTTCCTTCGCTCAAGAGCTTTAATCTTCTCCCTCAGCTGCCAAAAAAAAGAGAAGCCCCCACCTTTTCTTAAAGAAAGCCTACTTGCACAAAGGAAAATAGGAGAGAAAGAGAATAGACACACACAGAGGTGTGAGATGTTGAAAGGCGCCCATGAATTGAAGCGTTTGGGTGATAATTGTGTCCTCTTTATCGGGGGCCTATTTCTCTGTTGCTTTTCCAATCCTGGATCAATAGTGGGTGCAAATGAGCCAAATAGAAAAAGGGAGATGCTTTGATTAGACAATACTAGTGGTGAAAAATGATATTGACCGAGAAAACTGAGTCAATGCATTAATTAGAAGGTGAAACATTTGTTTTTTCTTTGAAAGCAAAAATGCTCAGCATAGCAGAAGATCACCTCCGGAGAACTGTCACCCAATTTTATTCTCAGTGTATTAATAGAAGAAAGTATGTGACCTAAAAAGATGTTCTATTTTCATACTGCTGCCCCAATGCATGGAGCAACTATATAACTGAAATGTTCATTTATAGGAAGAACAAACTTCTGACTGAACCTTTCTAACTTACCTGGGAGTGGTGCAGTTCCCCTAGACTGGGTGTCGGCAACCCGTGGCTCTAGAGCCGCATGTGGCTCTTTGGGCCCTCTGCTGCGGTTTCCTGTCCCATCACTGTTGGGGAGTGGGGGAGAGGGAGTGGGAGAGAGAGAAAGAGAAAGAAAAAAGAGAGAGAAAGGAAGAAAGAGAGAGAGAGAGACATGGAGAGGGGGGGGAGAGAAAGAGAGATGAGGGAGGGGGAAGGAGATACAGAGCCTGTAGTACAGTGGTTTAAAGCACCCTGTTATTAACATCTATTAACATCTGCTGCTTGCAATTACTGCAAGTTCGAATCCCACCAGGCTCAAGGTTGACTCAGCCTTCCATCCTTTTTAAGGTGGGTAAAATGAGGACCCAGATTGTGGGGGCAATAAGCTGACTTTGTATAAATATACAAAAGTATGAAGGCTATTGCTTAACGCACTGTAAGCCGCCCTGAGTCTCCGGAGAAGGGCGGCATATAAATAAAAAAAAAAGATAAGAGAGATGAGAAGGAGAGGGAGAGGGTGATAGAGAGAAAAAGAGATGAGGGGGGAGGGAGAGGGAGAGAGAGACACACAGAAAGATATCTGTTTCCCATAGAAAACAAAACACCGGGAGCCACAAAACCTGGGAAGGCGTGGCTGGGTGGGAGTGAGTGACATTGAGTTGGCCATGCCCATCCAGGTTTTGTGGCTCCCAGTGTTTTGTTTTCTGTGGGAAACGGGTCCAAATGGCACTTTGAGTATTTAAGATTGCAGACCCCTGCCTTAGGCCTTAGAGAGCAGAGATAGGTAAGCTGGTTCTCCAAGATACATTGGATACCAATGCTAATATGGACAAAAGTAAGACCTATAGATCAAAATATTGGAGTGGGAGGGAACAGGTTTTGTATTCCTGATCTAAACCCTATTGTCATGTTCAGATAAAAAGTTAAAGGTTTCCTTTGTCTAATAGTCATCTAACTATTTGTCCAAAGGGGCGGTGCTAATCTCTGTTTCCTTATCGAGGGAGCTAATGTTGTCTGAAGCTGCTTCTTTGGTTATGTGGCTGGCATGACTATATATGCGGAGGTGCATGGAATGCTGTTACCTTCCCATCAAAATGGTATCTATTTACCTACTTGCATTTACATGCTTTCAAATTGCTAGGTTGGCAGGAGCTGGGGCAAGAATAAAAGTTCACCCCATCATGCATTACTTGTATCTCAAAGTGCCCACCTTTTGGTGGACAAGCCCAGCATCTTTGTATTTCATTTACTTCAACACAACATAAGCCAGGTTTCTTTAATGGGGGACCTTCCAAGATGTGTTGTTGAAAGGAGATCTGGATTTCTTAATCCTTTCCTAATTGTACAACTGTTAGCTCTCTTTGGAAGGAATTGTCAGGTGATCTCTGTGGAGGAGATGTTGATGACTTATCTTTAGTGGTTTCAAGAGAGAAGATATCTTAACATGCAGCTGAAAATCTTGTTGCCTAACAACTGAGAAAAGACCAGGAAGTTTGTTTTTTGATGTAGGCTTTTGTTATTTTCTGATTTAGTTTCTTGGTTGCATAGTCAGCTGCCTTCAAGCTGTAATTTTTGTAAAAAAAATATATTTTTTATTAAAACATTTAAACAAAAAGATGACTAATACAAAGTCATAGAAAGTAATACAGAAAAAAAGAAAAAGAAAGAAATCAGAGACAAAGCAATAAGTGCAAGAAAAGGAAAAAAAGGAAAAGGAAAATAGAAAAGAAAGAAAAAAGTATACAGAAGTGGCTTCCTATATTCTTCACAGCAGTTATAAGTACAAATATATTTTGACCTTTTTCTATAAAGTTACATTGTTTTAACCTTTTTTCTATTATCTATCTATAATCTACCTTCTTTCTATAATGATAATGAAATTATCAAAACCATAAGTCACAAGTTCATTTTTTTCATTTTTACACAAGTTCATAAGAGACTTCCAGTCACTAATAAATGTAACTAATGCATTTTCTTTAATTATATGATTTAATTTATCAATTTCACCAAAATCTGCCAACTTTACCAACCATTCCTCCATACCAGGTTGTGTCAAATCTTTCCATCTTTTTGCACAGTTAATCTCGCTGCTGGGGTTGTATATTGAAACAATTTTGCAGGTTGGTCACTGGGAACAAAGGTTTACTCTTCCAAGCTTTCGAGCAAGTGCTGGATTGATGATTAATAAAACGAGAATCTTTCTTTTGCAGAGGAAAAGGGACTTAATAAAACATATACCAAAATATTTGCTTGCTTTAAATATAGGATGATTTACTCCACATTCATTGTGAGTACTAGGGACAGACAATTAATTTTGTGACAAAATAGAGCGAATGTATATTTCAAAGTCATTGTCAAGATTTTAAAGAATCTTATTGCTATCAAATCTTCTATCTGCCTGTTGAGATGCTTCTCTTGCTGTCATATCTGAGTGGTTAACATTTACACAGTAGCACTCGAGAACATTGAAATTAAAAATACATTTAAAATTAATTTACTTTTTGCCATTCAACCATAAAAAAAGACTAGGAGCATTCAATGACAAAGCAGGTAGCAAGTTTACAACCAACAAAAGGAAACCTTTTCATGGTGTGTTCAGGTGTAAACTATAGGATTTTTTGGGCAAGGATTGAGGCCAAGAATATAGGTAGAAAGATTTGACGTAGAAATATCTAGGCATCAAATCCCAAAGATTCTATACCTATAACTATTACTAAATGCACAGAAATAATGAAAATATTTCTTCCCACTTTATTAAGTAACCAGTTGGGGAAATCTTCATTTTCTAAAAATGGGCATTCCAACTTCCTTTGATTCAGGAAGAATTCTGTATGCAAAAGCAGGTCAGAGTCTGTGACAGAATGTCTCAAAATCCTAGAAAGAAGTGAAGGAGCAAAATGTCCCAGGAGAGAGTTAGACTTTACAGAAAGAGATTGTTTAGGGAGAGAGGAAATGTGAGAAAGAGACTTGGTAGTTGTTCTGGAGAATAACAGAGAATTTTAATAAAGTAATATATTGTAGATATATGATGCCAGAGAAATTATCTAGAACAGGGGTGTCAAACTCAATTTCATTGAGGGCCGCATCAAGGTTGTGTTTGACCTTGGAGGGCCGGAGGGGCATGGCCAGGGTGGGCATGGCCAGCTTGATGTCACTCATGTTGGGGGGGGCACCTGTGATGGCCTCTCTGGGAGAAAAAATGGGCTCCTGAGCTCCATTTTTGGCTGCAACGGCCTCCCACAGCTCTCCACCAGTGAAAACAGAGCTCGAGGAGCTGCATGCAGTCTCCCCCGAGCTCCATTTTAGCTGGCGGAGGATTGCAGGAGGCCATCACAGCTGAAAATAGAGTCTGGGAGGGATGTGTGCAGCCCTCCTGAGTTCCATTTTTCTGGTAGAGGCACCACAGGCTGATCCTTCACTGTTTTCAGGGCGGCCCTGCAGGCCAGATCTAAGCACCCCACGGGCCAAATCTGGCCTGTGGCCCTTGAGTTTGACACCCCTGATCTAGAATGTATAAAGATACTTCAGATGTATTTTGAAAATGTAAACAAATACAGGAACCTTTTATCATGCTTGGAAGACTTAAAAAAAGTTTTTTAAAAAAGGATGCAAATAAATACTTTGGCACAGAGGACTTTTAAGATCAGTATTGAATAGAAAGCCACAACTTTTCCTTTCAGAAGTAATGGATAAACAGACAAAAGCCATGGATCCCCCTCCATGGATACCACTGGCAGAGAGATCAGACACAAACTAGGAAAGTTTCTCCGGCACCTTTAAAGTTTATAGAAGAGTTTCTATCAAATGCAGTTATGTAACAAGTGCAAAATAAAATAAAATAACCCAACCTTATTGTGAATAAAGTGAGAGGAATCATTCTTTCTACCTGGTTACCAGTGGTGGGTTTCAAAATTTTGTACTACCAGTTCTGTGGGTGTGGCTTGGTGGGCGTGGCATGACTTGGTGGGTGTGGTAGGGGAAGGATACCGTAAAATCTCCATTCCCTCCCCACTCCAGGGGAAGGTTACTGCATAATCCCCATTTCCCCCCGATCAGCTGGGACTCAGGCAGAGAATAGATGGGGGCAGGACCAGACAAAGATGGTATTTACCGATTCTCTGAACTACTCAAAATTTCCACTACCGGTTCTCCAGAACTGGTCAGAACCTGCTGAAACCCACCTCTGCTGATTATCCTATTCATTAGAAGCACCATCTTTATTTCTTTCAAAACTAACAGTTTTCTCTGCCATGTTGATGTTTCATATTATCCAGCATCAAGATTTGTTCCCATAATCATTTGGCCACAAAACAGGGACTGTTATGGCTTAGAGTTTCAATCAATCAATCAATCAATCAATCAATCACTCAATCAATCAATCAGAATAAAGCTGGAAGGGACCTTGGAGGTCTTCTAGTTCAAGCAGGAGACCCTATACTATTTCAGACAAGAGACTGACTCTTCTTAAAAATATCCAGTGATGAAGCACCCACCCTTATGATATATCTTTGCTCTACTTGCATCTAGCCATTTCCCCTCCATACATAGCAAATGTTTCTGTGAAGAGGAGATTATTTAGTAGCCTTATGTTCCATTTTTCCCTTTGGAACTTAAGGGAACACAGCCTATTTATCATGACAATAGCCTTGACTGGTAGATGTGAAAGAAAGTAATTGTCCCTAAATCTACAGAACAATTTTGAACCTGGATCGCTTAAGCTACTACTCTCATGTCATGGCACAGAGTGGCCAAGAGCAATTGTTGAGTGCAGACAAGCAGACTAGGAAGTGGTTAAGTTTCTTGCATGCTGCACTAAGCTGTATTCTACATTTCTCTTTCCTTTGTCCTTGTGTTATTGTTGCACGTCAATGCTTCACAAAGAAGTATGGATTGCTCAGGCCTGTCTTGTTTCTCTCCATCGAGAGATGGGAGGGTGGGAACAGACATAAAAACCCCTGTCGGCTTCATAGCTTTGCTGTAAAAAGAGGACACAGGAGGAAATGGAGCAGGGACATTGTAAATAGAATGAAAAAAAAAGTGATAATACTACACTCTCTGCTTTCCTGGCTCTTTCGCCTGCCTTCAATGACCACCCTGGTACATCTTAATGTTCCTTTTCCTTGTTCATCTTGTAAATACTGTGCCACTTTTGTCTTGAGCTCTGTTGCCAAGTGGGAATCTGCTTAGAGTGTCAACATGGAAGGAAAGAGAATAGGAGGTGACTGGCATATCCTTTAGTGGAGTTGTTTAGAGGCAGCAGGCTTTAGTACAGACAACTTACAATGGTCATTTAGTGACCATTCACAGTTACAACGGCGCTGAAAAAAGTGACTTATGACTGATTTTCACATTTACAACTGTCGCCGCATACTTTGTAGTCATGGGATCAAAATTAGGACATTTGGTAACTGGCATTTATTTATCACAGTTGCAGTGTCCTGGGAATATATATGTTCACCTTTTGAAACCTTCTGACAAGCAAAATCAATGGGCAAGACAGATTCACTTAACAATCATGTTACTAACTTAACAACTGAAGTGATTCACTTAACAACAGTGGCAAGAAAGGTCGTAAAATGGGGCAAAACCCACTTAACAAATGTCTCACTTAGCAACATAAATTTTGGGCTGAGTTGTGGCCATACATCAAGGACTACCTATATTTGGTTCATCATTTTCTTTAGAATGGCACATTCGGAACAGTTTTCTCCAAGTTACTCAGGAATTCCAGCGTTCCAACATATTCAGGATGGTGCCAGTAGGAAAGTAAGTTGAAACAGAACATTGTAAGAAAGGATGCAATTGCTTGTGATCTGCAACTATGTTTTGTAAAACATCTCTTGTGCTGTATTTAATTGTGAGATTTTTTTTCACTAAGGTTCATATGTTTACTCAGACTTAATTTTGCAAGATAAAGCCTTGAGGATCTAATTGCTTTATATTTTGCATATATATATTTACTAGAATGATGTACATTTTTCACACATATTTTGTATTAAATACATATTCTATTATCTAGTGAGTGCAAAGCAGTAACTAAAAACCTACAAAGTCATTGTGATGCTTTGGAGACATTTTGAAAAAGATTTCTGGAACACAGGAATATAAATGATGTTCTGTTTGCAACTTTTAAGGCAGCTGTATTTTTGTTGTTGTTATCATGCAGCCTGTAGCAGCTGCCATATGATTCTGGGAAATGGCACTGCTACTTTAAAGAGTTGCAGACAAAACCTATGTTCACACCTATGCAAACTCTGAAGCATTATTTAGGACTCAGACCTAAAACACTGCACAGCTCGGCTTGATCATCTCTGTGTTTCCCCGAAAATAAGACCCTATCTTATTTATTTTTTTGCCACCAAAAAAGGCACCAGGTCTTTTTTTTGGGGGGGGAGGGGATGCCATCCACTGACTCACTTCAGTTTCACACTTTGCCCCCCTTCCCCCCCCCTGCTTCCTTTTTAACAAGGCCTGCAAGGCTTTCCTGAAGGCCTCTGCAGCCAATAACAGAACTCTGGATCGATCCAGAGCTCTGTTATCAGCAACATAGGCCTTCAGGAAAGCCTTGCTGGCTGCAGAAGAAATGGGTCAAGGTGTGCGAGGCCTGGCTGCAACTATCCGAAGGTAAATGGTAGGGCAGCTCCACCCCCCATTCCCACCCTAGCTTAATTTTTACCCATACACCCTGGAGTGGACGGCGTCTTAATTAGGGCTTATTTTGGGGGTAGGGCTTATATTGAGCGCAGGTGTAAAAATCAAGTTAGGACTTACTTTCTGTGTAGGTCATATTTTCAGGAAAACACAGGTATTAGAAGTATTCCTATGAATCCACCTCCCCCTGCATTATGAATAAACCTATTAGCAGATAGCTGGGCCGCTGTTTGGTCCTTTCAGTGTTTTGGGGAAATGATGTCTCCAACACTTGAATGTTCATGGTTTCATGTCTCAATCAAATTATAAATGCTGATTGGTCAAAATCTCTGAGTGGTTGGAAGACCTCTGTCAAAGGATAGGTGTGTAACAGGTGAGCATCACTAAAAACTAAGTGCCAAAATCCCTTTCCATTGTAATACTTAATCTGTAGTGTGGCTTGTGGAGCAGGGCCAGTGAGTGACTTATATCCCCATTATCCCTTCACCCATTTGTTCATATAAGCATTCCTTAGGAGTTGATATTTGCACATATAACCTCATAATCACAAATTACATTAAAACACAAGGATGGAGTCAGGTAAATATTTTCTTAGAGCTTATTCCAGCTGGACTGGCCTTCCTGCAACTATGACTCTCCCCAAGATCCTGGGGATATCTTTCATATTTTTAGTGTGATTTCATTAATGCAATTTCATTGATGCTACTTGTTAGTGCTTCAGAGGACTTTGCATCTCAAATGTTGTGATCTAATTAATTGCAAGGAATGGCAAAGATATAAAGACTTGACAGACAGAAGCATCTACTTGCTTATCCCTTGGCTTTGATATGCCTGTTTAAAGAACTTGAGCCAAGCAGAGCCAGATTGAGATGGAGCAACAACTAAAGAAGTTTTGAGTGCCTTCACTGCAAGACAAGCAAACAGACTGCTCAGATGCAGCTTGGCCTGTCTTTGCAATTGGTGAAGCAAGGGTTGCAAACCTTGTGTGTAAAAACAGAACCAAGCAGGGCTAATCAGAATAATAGGACATATAATAAATTCACCCGAACCTCTATTTGATTTGCATTGATTCCTGCTTTGATTGGCCCACTCACTGCTTTTAATAAGGACTAATTGGTTAATGTTGGCGTCTTAATTTAGCCTCAACTATGAAATCTTTAGTAAGATTGGAGCTGTGGAAAACAGTTGTGTGAAAACAGTGACTTCCCTATGCAGACTTATATGGCTCTTTTGCATGGTAGGAGACATACTGTGAAGCAATGAGCATGTTCAGACTTTCAAGACATTATATTTAATCATATATTTAACAAACACAGGATATTAACCATCGATATTTAATATTTTCCCAACCAAAGATGCCTGCCTTTCAGAAACCTGCAATTTCAGTCTAAAAGAATAATAGAAGACAAAATAATAATAAAGAGAAGGAGAAAGAAAGGTAGGGAGAAGAAATGACGACTATTGGCAAATAATTTTAGTGTGGTTAATTTCCAGTTTACTTTGCACCAGGACCTTCCTGGTCAATTCCTCTGTCCAGATCAGAGTAGTTACACATGTCATTCAGAGATTGTTAGATTTTGTTCTATGTCATGTTTTGATTCCTAGAGATCACTTGTGATTTCCCTTATGATCTATCCCTAACCCTATCCCTATTCTTTCAAAACTCCCAATGGAGTACTCATCATCTCACGGTACTGCTAGCAAATATATAGTTTGAAAGTTTGTTTATTAAAATCAGAAAACATAAAAAAATTAACTGGTAAGAATGGACAAAAGGAAGGCCAAAGTAGGAAAGGAGAGACAGAAAACACTGGTAATAGATTAAAAGGAAAAAGAACTGTTAGTTATCTACAGTCTGTCTGTCTGTGTGTCTGTCTGTCTGTCTGTCTATCTATCTATCTATCTATCTATCTATCTATCTATCTATCTATCTATCATGTTTTCCCGAAAATAAGACCCTGTCTTATATTTTTTTGAACCTTGAAATAAGCGCTTGGCCTTATTGCCATGCACTCAAAAGCCCAATTGTCAGGGGATGTCTTATTTTGGGGAAAACAGGGTATCTCTCTCTCTCTCTCTTTATCATCATTATGATCATCATCTTTAAAAAGGCACAGAATTTATAAGAGCTATGACAAGCAATGTTGTTGGTTATTAACATTAGCAATCCCAAAAGGAGTGGTCTTTGGTTATTTCAGCTTTAACTTCTTGATGATCATAATAGCAGCCATATAGAAGCCATAAAGAGGACACCAGGTGATCTTTCTCTATATACTGCACCATGAAGGAAACAGTTTGGAGGACAGATATGATGTATTCAACAATTGCTGTTATATTGTTCTCAGTGGATAGCACTATTTAGTTCTTTTTGTAGAGTTATGCATTTCCAGTTGCCATTGTAAACTTAAAATTTTGTCTGGCTTTCTGACTGGGACTTCCCTGAAGCCTTCTATCAAAAGACTCAACACATTCCTACATGTTGTTTGAAGTGATTGCTTCCATGTTTATTCCTGTGGTGGGAGCAGCTGTCAACTTTACCTCAGAAGTAGTAGTACAGTACAGTAGATGTAGCTAATGAAGTTGTGGGCTGTTTATATTCAACTTGTTTTGTAAATTCTAGCTTTTATTCTCCAGTCTTTTATCTGCTGCAGTCAGGACTTCTACAACCAATTAACCTCATCATAGTCTGGTAGCAACTTTAAAAACTGAAAATCAACATCATTATGCAAGCCAGTTTCCCATGAAGCATTCTGACATTCATAATACCGAAATGTAAGAAAGAGTAATGCACCCAGTATTGTCAAGACTTTAATAATAATAAAATCATGAAGAGGGACAGAGACAATTCAGTTCAATTTGCAGCCTCTCCAATTCATTTAGTTTACACAGTTTGCTGTCACAAATATTTGCTATTGATATAGGTGGCTGGTGATTTTGCTGCAGATGTTAATAGGCTTTGTACTTGTATGGAACAATGGATAATTGTACCATGAATGCTTGCTATAGTCAGATATCGGAGTTTGTATTCTGATCATCTACATTATAATAAGAAAAAAAATGTATTAAATTTATTGCCACCCTCTTACCACAGGGTAATTCTAAAAGTCTTGGGCATATGCAAAAAGAAAGTATGATCAATAATGATAGACGACGTGTACTTTTTCCTATCCATTTCTGACCTCTAAATAGTGATGGGGAAAGTTCTTAGCAAGGAAGAATCCATACTTGACTAAAAGCAGTTAACAATCTTCTGTGAAATTAGGCAGATCTATACCAATCTTCTCCATCATGGTATCCTTCAAATGCAATGAGAGAACAAACCTTGCCCAAGCTGGTTTGGAACTTTGGAGTGTCACAAGTTCTACCAGCCCAAATTGTAGAAGCTGCCACTATTGAACCAATATTGAAAGTCCATGGAAATTGATTCAGGTTAGGTATTAATACTTTTTTTTAACTGTAAGAGTTGTCAACCAATTGAATACGTTGCCATATAAAGTGGTGTGTTTCCTGTCACTGGAGGTCTTCAAAAGAGGCTGGATAGCCACCTGTCCAAAATGCTTTAATAGACCTGTACCAAGCAGGGGGTTGGATTAGATGATCTCTGAGGTACTTACCAACACAAGAATTCTGTTTAGTCCATGGTTTCAGCAGGGAGGTACCCTAAGTTTTCTAAAAATGACTCGGAAGCATGGCTTAATTATTCTAATAGGAATACTGAGCAATGCAATGTAGCAGATTAAAAATCTGATAAATTAAATTTACTCCTCATAAAACCTTAGTAGTATTTTTTGGCTAACATCCCTTCAAATAAGCTTAATTTTCCATGAGAGTGATCCAGTCTCAAACCATTACCTTGCGCTATAAGTATCTTACATCTTCTTCGGTCTTCCTTCTAGCTTGCTAGCTCTTCCACTTTGTTGTTGTTGTTGTTTATTCCTGAGATTTATTTTTTTCTTGTATAAAACTGTTCTAGAAACTCTGGAGCTTTTTTTTTTTCTCTAAGCACATATTTTGTTTTGATAAACTACAATGTTTTGTCTGCAGAAAAGTATTAACCGCTTACATATATTTTCTCAAAGACCATGCATGAATATTAAAAGGGATTTATACTTACAATGGCTTCGGGCAGTTGAGTCATCCATTATATTCTGTCATATCACACTGTGGTAATGTGAAAATCTGGGAGCCCCTCCAGTAATCTTGATTAGCAATATGAGGGCCTCCCCCCTTTACTTTTTTTTTTTTTGCTGTAAACACATTTACTTTCTCTACATGCCGTGTTCACATTAAAAATTATGTGATTCTTAATCCATTGCTTTGTTTTAATTACAATAATAATAATAAAAATACTTTCCCCCCTTTTCTCTGTCTCACTTTAGAAAATAATTGCTAACAAGTGCTTTTCCTGCTGGTAAAAGGTGCTAAGTTATATTTCATCAATCAATTAATTAATTTCAATGTATAATATGTGCCTTTCCTAAACTCATGTACATCTCAGTCCTATATAAATTTATGTAAAACTTTCATCCTTAATCCATATCTACATTCTAATTCTAATATATGAACATATTCCCAGGCAATCAGGCATCAAAACAGGAATAGATGTACCCAAGACAAGGAAAATGTAGCCCGAACTGAGGGGCACTGCTTCAATTTTTGTTCTTGGGGAAAATAATTGCTAACATTTTATGTGGAATGTCTCCATTCATTATTTTCTGTTCAAAATGGAGTATGGTAGTTAAAGTTTTGGAGTTTTGCATTTTAATGTCAGGAATAACAGAATAACAGAGTTGAAAGGGCCCTTAGAGGTCTTTTAATCCATCCAGGGTGAAATCCAGCAGGTTCTGACAAGTTCTGAAGAACCGGTAGCGGAAATTTTGAGCAATTCGGAGAACCGGCAAATACCACTTCTGGCTGGCCTCAGAGTGGGGTAGGAATGGAGATTTTGCAATATCTTTCCAAGCAAGAAACCCTATATCAGTCCAGACCAATGGTTGTCCAATATCTTCTTAAAAACCTCCAGTGATGGGGTTCCTACAACTTCTGGAGGCACGTCGTATTTAGATTTTTTATTTATTTATGGTGTCTTCAAGTCAGGGTTGACTCCTGGTGACTATCTGGACAAGTCCCTGTAATTTTATTTTTATTTTTTTGCAAGATTTGGGAAGTGAGTGATCTTTTCTTCCTAGGGCTGAGAGAGAGTACCTGGCCCTAGGTCATCCATCTGGTTTGGTTTTCTTTCTTTCTTTCTTTCTTTCTTTCTTTCTTTCTTTCTTTCTTTCTTTCTTTCTTTCTTTCTTTCTTTCTTTCTTTTTTTCTTTCTTCCTTCCTTCCTTCCTTCCTTCCTTCCTTCCTTCCTTCCTTCCTTCCTTCCTTTTCTTTCTTTCTTTCTTTCATTAGATTTATATACCGCCCTACTCCCGAAGGACTCAGGGCGGTGAACAGGCACAGAATAAAATACATAGATACACAAGTTAAAATACATAGATACACAAGTTAAAACCAAATTAAATAAATTTAGCCTGAGACAATTACAAATCCCAATAATTTAAAACAAATTAAAATTTCGCTTTAAAAGAGTTTAAAAGAAATTTAAAAGAAAAGGGGAGAAAGTTAGGCCAGGCCGGCTTGCTGGAATAGGAGGGTCTTAAGAGCACAGCGGAAAGTATGCAGATCCGGGATCCTCTGTATCTCCGGGGGGAGCTCGTTCCAAATAGTGGGTGCCCCCACAGAGAAGGCCTTCCTCCTGGGGGCCGCCAGTTGACATTGTTTGGCTGACGGCACCCGGAGGAACGCCTCTCTATTTGTGGTAGTAGGCGGTCCTGTAAATAACCAGGTCCTAAGCCATGGAGAGCTCTAAAGGTGGTAACCAGAACCTTGAAGCGCACCTGGAAGACCACCGGGTGCCAGTGCAGTTCGCGCAGGAGGGGTGTCACATGGGAGCGCCATGTTGCTCCCATAAGCACCCGCACAGCCGCACTCTGCGCCAGTTGGAGCCTCCGGGTACTTCCCAAGGGGAGCCCCATATAGAGAGTGTTACAGTAGTCCAGGTGGGAAGTGACGAGGGCATGAGTGACTGTGTGTAGGAGTCCCGATCCAGAAAGGGACGCTTATCCTTAAGGTGGGATTAGAACTCATAGTCTCCTGCTATCTAGCCTGATTCTTTAACTATTTTAACTACTAAATCAAACTGGCTAGATTTAGCTAGTAAATCTAGAGCCTCAGCAAGTGATAACATCAGGCTGATGTTGGTCTCAGAAACCAAGCAAGGTTGCACCTGATTAGCATTGGGAGGAAAATCCATTTGGTTCAGTTTCAAGCTGGGAGAAGGATACTGGAAATAAAATAGCAATAGCACTTAGACCACTTCATTGTGCTTTACAGCCCTCTCTAAGCGGTTTTACAGAGTCAGCCTATTGCCCCCAACAATTTGGGTCCTCATTTTACCCACCTTGGAAGGATGGAAGGCTTAGTCAACCTTGAGCCTGGTGAGATTTGAACTGCCAAATTGCAGGCAGCCGGCAGGCAGCAGAAGTAGCCTGCCATACTGCACTCTAACCACTGTGCCACCTTGGAGGCTAATTGGAAAGAAGGTCCATTTATTGATGAACAGAATCACCAGGGTTTGTGGTTTTGGGTCAGCTGAATTAGCTAGATGAATGCCAGGATTTTTATACAGGTCCTGAAATGCTGCTGGGTGTGTGTGTTGTGCAATGAAGGGACTTGTGTTCTGAAAGAGTGTTGAGCAATTCCTATTGCAGCTAATGGCTTTTGCTGGATCTTGGGTGAGGGGCTGCTGTACTAATCCTACCATTTTGCTTTTATTAGCTGTCAAACATTGCTGCAAGGAGTTTTGAAATATCCTGTCTTGAATGGATTGCTGCCCGCAGTATTTGCTTTCCTTATGAATAGAGCCATCTAGACAGCTGGCTTCCACTTTCAATAAGCTCCTTATCTCCTTAAGTACAGGCATCTGTTGTGGGCTATTAAGAAAGACCGGGGATTGGTTTCTGCCTCTAAAAACATGTTTCTCCATTTCTGCTTTAGGGAAATATAATGATCTACCTTTTTACTTCCCAAAATATTTCTTTCTTCTGGGGGCAGGGGCTTCCACAATTGTATATGGATAGGAGACCACAAGGAAATTCCAGGGCTGTAGTCTGGATAGCAAAGTCATAAACATCCCAGGAAAAGATAAGATTCAACCATTGCTATACTATTGCCAAGAAAATGTACATAGATTCTATAGGTACATATAGTCCACCTGAAGTTGATATTGACTAGAGTAAGTTTTTTTAAAAAAACTTCCCTCACATTACCATCAAAAAGTGAAGTACTCATGTCAGGTGGTGTGCTGGTTCTTTACACATACCTTGGTTATGAGATAGCCAAGGAGACTGGGTGAGGCCAGTTCAATGGCCAATCATCTTCCTTCCTTCCCAAATTCCATGGGACATTTTCACATTCAGAACATGGGATGCTGCAGGAGAGTGGCCTGCCTTATTATCTCAAGAAACTGAGCTCAAAATCAGCACCATTTTAAACACAAAATCTGAGAATGAGCTAAAAGAACAGAAGCCTCTTTCCAGGGTCAGTGGGGAGGGGCACTTGACAGATAGATTTACGTCAGATACAGAGGTGGGTTTCAGCAGGTTCTGACCAATTCTGGAGAACCAGTAGCGGAAATTTCGACTAGTTCGGAGAACCGGTAGTAAAAATTCTGACTGGCCCCACCCCCATCTATTCTCTGCCTCCCAAGTCCCAGCTGATCGGGAGGAAATGGAGATTTTACAGTATCCTTCCCCTGCCACACCCATCAAACCAGACCCACAGAACCGGTAGTAAAAATGTTTGAAACCCCCCACTGGTCAGACATTCCCTGAATGCTACTTCTGCATGGTTTTTAGTGTAATTCAGAAGGAGCAAAATGGGAGCCACGGAGAGGATTCTGACAATGAGAAATCTGCAGCCGCACTCCCTATCCCAATTTCCCCAACACACCTTCAATCATTCTCATAAAAACAGTGACCAAATGTACCTATTCAAAAAACAACCCTCAGACTTTCCTTTTCTTTCATGAAGTCTCCTTCCATCTCCAGTACATAATATTATTAAAATATTCTAGAGGTGGGATAGCGTTCTTGTTTGGTTATTGATTTTTCTATCATTTATCCTGAAGAACTGGGATCTATTTTGACAGATGGGAAGAAAGTGCTAATTTAGTTTCCTTTCTCAAGTTGATGCTATCTGGAAAATCAACTCTTCATATTTTCAGGAGAGGCTAATTTACTCTTTTTAATCTGTTAAATGCTACTGGTCCATTTAGCACAACAGGCCATGTTCTTCTCAGAAACCTTCATAGACATTTTCAATTAGTCTTACATTTTCCACCTTGGATTTTCCTAAATAGTTGTTTGCAGAAGTCTGGTAGATGCTCTAATTCTCAAATATGGAATATAGTTACCATCAGACTCCGTTTAACTCCTTAGAAAAAATGTGCAGTTTTTTACCGTACTTCAGGTTGATTATTTCCCATTATTGTTTTAATAAGCATATTTATTTATCAAGCATATAATCATAAGTTCATTTGTCAAGCATATATCAGATAACAGGTAAAAGTATAAACATAATTTGAATACATGAAAAAAGTAAAAAGAAATATTAGGACAGGGACGGTAAAACCACCTATCTCCCTCACAGAGGGACTCTGCGATATCTCTTTAATCTGCATAAAACTAATACAGTGCGATATAAAAGTGAAAGCAAATTTACTCATAGCCAAGTAGACCTTGGGGAAGGGAATGGGAAGAGGCTTGTTTTAAAATAATTGAAGAATTGGGGCAGAACAGCCTTAGTCATGATCTGTGCCCCAGTCTCATCCCTGGTTTATTATATGTGCCCTGTTTATTCTGGGCTGGCCCATCGTCCTCTTGGATTAGAGGTGATGGCTGATTAACAAGAAGCTCTTCAGGCCATGGCAGAGACAATCAGCTCAGCAGTCACTCTCGGCTGGAGAGGGCTGATTTGCAGCAGTCTGCTCTTTACACTGACTGCGCTGCTCAGGAATATAAATACTGTTAATCCTTCACATTAATATCAGCTTTGATCGTCCTTCCCCATTATCATCTCCTTGCTGTTAATGAAACAGAGAGCCATAGGGGACAGGAGAGAAGGAACGGGCCTAATCAGTATGTGCCGGTTGGAAATATTGGAACTAAATTGACAGGCTTGGGGGATTAAGGAGGTGAAGAAACCTGAAAGAGATGATGTAGAATCAGCAGTGCCTAATTTTGTTTCTCTTGAAGTCAAGTTCATTTGGGCCAAGATAGCTCCTTTTTCTTTAAAGAAAAAAAGATCAGTTTCAGTCATAATAATAGTACACAATAATGGAAAGATCATAGTTTAGTGGTTGAGGAGAGTGTGGCCTGCAGGATGTAGTGGTTATGACTGGGATCCTTAAAAGAGGTCAGCCATTGTAGAGGATGCTATATTAACTGGCCAGGATTGGCTGACTGCTTTGTTTTGCATCCAGTTCTGAAAATTTACATTTCAGGACTTTGATTCATAAATTATGTTATCATGCTGTTGTTGATTTCATCACAACACATTCTCTTGGTTTTTAGTCTCTATTTAATCCTTGTTAATTTTAATCATTTTGTATTATCTTTTTAGCATTGTGTTAGCAGTCCAGAGTAACTTTAACAGTGGGGGGGGATATAAATTTAATAAATAAAATAAAAATACAATGTGTCAATACAATTTGACTATAAGAATAGCCACCTGCTTGTTTTCCCTATTCATTCTACTAAAAGAAGAGCTGAGATGAGCCAACACTCATTCTATTCAAAGAAGAGCTGTTGTGAGTTCTAGATCTTGAAAGGCCATTGCAAATGGCACTGAAAACTATGATGGATGAATAAATAAATCATAAAACTGACTTCAAAGAGTGATGAGATTTTCACACTATTGCATTTTATAGAATAGAATAGAATAACAGAATTGGAAGGGACCTTGGAGGTCTTCTAGTCCAATCCCCCACCCAGGCAGGAAATCCTACACCACTTCAGACAGATGGTTATCCAACATCTTCTTAAAAATTTCCAGTGTTGGAGCATTCACAACTTCTGCAGGCAAGTTGTTCCACTTATTAATTGTTCTGTCAGGAAATTTCTCCTTAGTTCTAAATTGCTTCTCTCCTTGATTAGTTTCCACCCATTGCTTCTTGTTCTACCCTCAGGTGCTTTGAAGAATAGTTTGACTCCTTCTTCTTTGTGGCAGACCCTGAAATATTGGAACACTGCTATTATGTCTCCTCTAGTCTGTCTCTTCATTAAACTAGACATACCCAGTTCCTGCAACTGTTCTTCATATGTTTTAGCCTCCAGTCCCCTAATAATCTTTGTTGCTCTTCTTTGCACTCTTTCTAGAATCTCAACCAGGGGTGAAATCTAAAAATTTTCGCTACCAGTTCTGTGGGCGGGGCTTAATTAGTGGGTGGGGCTTGGTGGTAAGGTGACTGGATGGGCATTGCTTGTTGGTCAGGTGGGCATGGCCAAGTCAATGTCACTTCTTTGACCTCAGAAGCTGCACAAATATTATTTTATTTTATTTTTTATATAAAAGCAGCTAAATTTAAAACTTCCTAAACTTTAAATGGCTAGGTCTAAAAAAAGAACAACTAAAAAAACCCCAATTAACTATTTTTTTAAAGCTCCCAAAGGGGAAAAAAAACTTACCCAATTGAAGGAACAAGGCAGGCAGGCAGGCAGGCAGGCAGATAGAGCTGCTCACCAATGTGCTTGATTGCAGGCAGGGAGATTCAGTTGCTTGCTGATGCAGTGGATTGCAGGGATTACAGCAAGCAAAGCAAGGCAGGCATGCGAAGGTAAGCAAGCTGGAGGCTGGGGGGGGGAAGGGATTTTTGCTACCGGTTCTCCAAACTGCCCGCCACCATCGCTACCTACTCACCCGAGCCGGTCCGAACTGGGAGTATTTCACCCCTGGTCTCAACATCTTTTTTACATCGTGGCGACCAAAACTGAATGCAAAGCAAGTAAGTCTGATTGCTGTTTCCTGCAAGGAATTATAATTAATGGGAATTCAATAAGACCATGTGAATGTTTGAAGTCTCCTTGATGTACATTTATTTGGACAATTGCTCTTGGTTTTCTTCTGAAGGTGAACCCTTCCACTTGAAAATCCATGCTTTTTCTTCATATTCCTGGAAGAAATGGAGTAAATAATTCCACACTATCTCTTTCAGGTTTCTTCACCATCTTCTGAACATGATCAGTAACTTGAGAAAGCTCTGACAAGACAATAATCAGAATCAGAATAGAACTGGAAGGGATCTTGAAGGTCTTCTAGTCCAGCCCCCTGCTTAAGCAAGAGATCCTATACCATTTCAGATAAGTGACTATCCAATCTCTTCTTAAAAACCTCCAGTGATGGAATGCCCATAACATCTGAAGGCAAGCTGTTCCATTGGTTGATTGTCCTCACTGTTAGGAAGTTTCTCAGTTCCAGGTTGCTTCTCTCCTGGATTAGTTTCCATTCATTTTTCTTGTCCTGCCTTCTGGTGCTTTGGAGAATAATTTGACCCCCTCTTTGTGGCAGCCTCTCAAATATTGGAATACTCCTATCATGTCCCATCCCCTAATCTTTCTTTTCTCTAGACTAGCCAAACCCAAATCCTCCAACCATTTCTTCATATGTTTTAGCCTCCAGGCCTAGATAAAATGATCTCTTTCCTGTTATTGGTCTGCCTATTTTTATTTCCAAAGGATGAAGTGTCTATGCCAAACTTCCCCAATCTTATGTCCTCCACAGGTGTTGAGACTACAACTTTCAGAATTCCTAGGCAGCTAGAGAACATGATTTATACTTTTCTGTGGGATCTGCTCACAACTATTTACAAAACTGCTCAAAAAAGGTTTTTTTTCTCTTCATCATTATAAACAAGAGAAGTTTGCAAAAACTAGATATTTCTCGAATAAGCAGTTGGGTATGTCCCCTCAGAAATGAAACAGGGAAGAAGGGCTGATTCTAAAAGATGAGACTTAGTGGTCAGATGGATAGTTTACACCAAAGAAAATGGCTTTACTTTATTATACAAGATGAAAAGAAACTGCTTTCAGGAATTGTCTGTATTCATGGGTATAAATTGTTTCCCACCATCCCTTCCTTTACTGTAAGCTTTTCCTTAGCTTAAAAAAAGGGAAGTTAAATCCCCATTTTATGATCTGCAGCTTGAGATTGTAAAAATAAATGGTGTAAACAATAAGAGAGCAGTACTTCTGGGAAACATGAATATCCCCAACCATATCTCTATAATAGAATCAAGTACAAATGCCTCTCACACTAACACTCATCACCTTATAATACTGAGAGATTGCTGTAATGTGCACACCAGTCACAGAAAATGGCATCCCAAAACTCTGCCCTTGGAAAGATGGCTTTTCATTTATTGTTGCTTCATCTACACCTTCTTCTAAAAGAAACAGACTTGTTGCCAAACAGTTTTATCTGTTGTCATGGCCTGAGTTTCATTTGCACCTCTAGGAGGGAATGGAACACAATTTTGATCATGGCTGGTAGGCCTTTTGCTCCACAGCAGCTTGTCAAAGAGGAGGAAAGGAAACCAGATAAGCTTCTGATTCTGTGTTTTTAGAAGGCTGATTTGCGGAAGAATGAAAATTGAAGCCAAGTGACTTTACATTCAAGTGGAGTCCAGTGATATCCAATAGCCAATTAGCCTCATCAGACTTGATTCCCTAATATTTGCAAACCCATCTTGATTCAGAAATGGAAAAAAACACTAGAACCTTTTCCCCAGTATAATGATTGGAATTGATTTAATTATTAGCAGCTTCTCATCAAGCCTCAAAGAGGTTTACAATAGCCATGAAACTGAAAACAATTCTTTATAAAAGAGCAGATATAACGGGTGTTTATGGCTGGGGAAAATGTCTGCGTGCATTTGTATGTATTTGTATGTGAATGAGTGTATAGATCCGTGATGGTGAACCTATGGCACGTGTGCCAGAGGTGGCACAAAGCGCCCTCTTTGTGGGCACGCAAGCCATCGCCTCAGTTCAGCATGGGCACCTCCTGCCAGCCAGCTGGTCTTCGGGTCTCTGCCATGCATGCGTGGAGGGCATGTGCAGTGGGTGGGGTGCATGCATAGGGGCAGGGCGCATGAGCGGGGGCCACACACGCATTGCATTTTGGGGGTTCGGGCGTGCTTTGGGCTCTTGGGCCAGAAAAGGTTAGCCATCACTGGGATAGATAGATAGATAGATAGATAGATAGATAGATAGATAGATAGAT
>WNWU01000011.1:27953335-27974693 GCA_012654045.1 Ptyas mucosa | reverse complement strand
GATAGATAGATAGATAGATAGATAGATAGATAGATAGATAGATAGATAGATACCCAAGAATCAATGGAATTATTTGGATGGGTTTTCAAGCCTGTACTGCTAAATATTATATAGCCATTGGTAAAATTGAGGAGGCTAAATATTATACAGCCTTTGGTAAAACTGAAGCCCTTAGGCCAGTGATGGCTAACCTTTTTGCCACCGCGTGCCAAAAGCGGGGAGAGCATGGTGGGGTCACACACACGCATGCCAACATCCATAATTCTATGCCCCCCCCCCCGTGGTCTCCCCTGCTTTTGGCACATGCTGGCACAGTGGGCCTGGTAGGCCTGCTTTTTGCTCTTCCCAAGCTTCAGAGCCTTTCTAGGAGCCTGGGGAGGGCAAAAACAGCCTTCCCACCCCCCCCAGAGGCCTCCGGGGGCCAGAAACATTGTGTTTCCTGACTTCTGGTAGGCCCAGAAGGCCCGAAAATCAGCTGGCCAACACACACATGCGTGCCGAAGCTGAGCTCACGTGTCACCAATATGACTCCACGTGCCACCTGTGGCACCCGTGCCATAGGTTCGCCATCACGGCCTTAGGCAGTTATGAACATGAGAAAGAACATTTAACAAATCATATGAAATAAAAGTGTTTGTATTCAACCCTCATTTAAATGTATAGAATACACTTTAGAACTCTGAAATAGTACCTTGATTATCAACATAGAGTTAGAAGAATGTAGAAGGGCATGGGATCCAACCTCTTTGTTGAGTGCAGAAATACATATTCAGCATACAGTATGTGAGAAATTTCTATTCAGCCTTTACCTGCAGTCAACTAGTCTCTAGTTGCTATTGAAATGCTCTGTTAGAAAGTTTTCCTTAACTTTCAAGTTGGACTCTGCCTGCATATAACAAATCTATGACCTGCATTCTGGGATGACAACAGTGGTGGGTTCCTCCCGGTTCGGCCCGGTTCTCCCGAGCTGGTAGCAGTGACGATATGATGTCACCGAACCGGTTCTGCCCCCCGCACCCCCACCCCACCCCCATCCCACCCCCGCGTTATTCTTACTTTTTATTTGGCCCCACCCCCAATCTATTGCTGCCTCCTGAGTTCCAGCTGATGGCTAGAGGGAAAAAAACTGTTTAAACTCTTGCCGCGGGGCTTCAAAGGGCCGCCCTACAGCTGATCAGTGTTAAAAGAAAACAAATGGGTAGACAGTGCCTGCAAAAATAAATGGGTAGACCAGTTCCTGCAAAAAATAAATGGGTAGATCGGTACAGCTCTGCAAACAGTTAAAAGCCTGGTAGACCAGTACCTCTGCTAAATCCTAAATAATTGTCACATGACTATCAAGCCATGCCCACAAAATAAGCCACGCCCACAGAACCGGTAGTAAAAAAAATTAAAACCCATCCCTGGACCAAACCTTCTATCCACCAAACCTGGATGACACAGATCACTTTATGGGATTTCCCCATGTAACATTGTTTCAGGAACTTGAAGACTGATGCTATCAGTGGTGGGCTGAAGCTTTCTTGTTCTGACTCGTAAGACGTGATTGTTAAATTTTCTGGAATTTTGGCTGAGAGCAGAACTGAGTCATGATGCATAGAGCATTGCTAAGGTAGTGGTACAGCATGACGAGGGAATGGTGATGATGGAACAAGTTGCAATATGTTTACTGGCATGCCACTGGTTGTCATATACTCTGTAAGTTAACTTTTAAGACAGATAATGAGTGAATACAATAGAGGAGAATATTTGTAGCTCAGGGCTGATGCTTGATGCTTTCTGAGCTTTCAGACATTAAATTACTCAAATTAGGTAACATCGTCAGTGCGAAGTGGGAAGTGGGATTTGCTTTCATTTTATATTCTAGTGGCTTGCCACTAGAAAATGAGAGAATAGCCCAGACACTGAACCGAACATTCATGGTTTAAAAATTTCTACTGGAAGGGACAAAAGCCAAGGGTTAAATATAAAATCTTTCAAGATGCAAAGGGGCAAGAAGGATAGAGATTACCTGATTTGAAACTGTACTTTGCAGCCAGTTGTTTGATTTGGATGAAGGAGCGGGTGCTGCTGAGAAATAAGAGGATTTTAGAATTAGATGGCCATGACCTGAGGTTTGGATGGCATGGCTTTATGATAACGTTAAGGTTAATGTAGCTTTTAAAGAACACTATATTAAAAGTGCCATGTTGAGAACAGGGAATACAGCCATATTGCCTTTATTGACCACAGCACAAGATTTTTATACATATATATATAAAATAGGCAATGGAAAGTAGCTAACATATAGAGAATTGTTACAACAAGAGCATGTAGAATACAAAATGAAATGTAGAAATCAACCGATTGCAGAGGGATTTAGTTTTCAATGATTTTCATATACACAGTTAAAAAAATTAGCGTAGATAACAGAACATTTGGAATAGAACAGCATAAGGCAAAATTTGAAAATGAGCTATGTACAAACATATAATTCCTAAAATATATAAACTTTTGTTGAAATTTGAAATGGAAAAGCACGTCAAAGAGTGTATGATAAAACGAGCTAATGTTTTTGGATATAATACATTGATAGAACAATGGAAAAATATGACATTTTTGAAAGGACTGAAATTTACATTATGTTATACAGTAACTTAAAAGGCACTTCTGGGTTGAAAGGATTAGCTAGAGACATCAATGTTGCCAGGGTGACACTCAGTTGGGGGCTCCTTTCATGTCATCTTTAATGTGCCCACCGGAGGTACCTATTTATCTACTCGTGTTTGTATACTTTCAGACTGCTAGGTCTGCAGGAGCTCACCCCATCACATAGCAGAAGTAGGTAGTAGACCTAGGTTCAAGACCCTACTCCTTGTGGATCATCAGCCCAGCGTTCTAAACACATGAGCCACCACACTCTTTTTCTAGAATATATAAAGATACTTTAAATCTATGATGGAACTGTGAAGAAGGCACAGAAGAGGCTTTACTTCCTGAGAATGCTCAGGAAGATAAATCTATCTCAGGATCTACTTCTGTCCTACTATCACAGCACCATTGAGAGTGTCCTGATATACGGTATTCTTGCATGGTATGGGAGCAGCTCTGTAGCGGACAAAAAAAGCTCTACAGAGAATCATTAAAACTGCCCAGAATATCATCAGGCTCCAGCTACCAGCCCTGGATGACATCTTCAAAGCTCGCTGTTTGAGGAAGTTGTATAACATTCTCAGAGACTCTTCCCATCCTGCTTACAATCTTTTTCGATTGTTGCCTTCTGGCAGAAGATACAGAACAATTAAAACTCAGACCACACATTTTCAGAATAGTTTTTATCCCAGAGCTATAATTGCACTCAACAATGAACTAAAGGGCCACCATCAGTGAGCTGTTGGACAGCATTATTTTTTTTATTATTTATTTTTATTAATCTAATTTATATACTGCCCTTCTCCTAGGAGGACTCAGGGCGGTGTACAGCCAAGTTAAAACTCACAGATATAAAATTTAAAAAACAATTTAAGAAATATTAAATAATTTGGCCCATATCTATCAGAATAAAACAACCCGTTTTAAAATTTAAAAGTTAAAAATTAAAAGATGAAAAATTAGGCCAGCCCAGCTTGTTGAAATAAAAGCGTCTTGAGGGCACAGCGAAAGGTGCGTAAGTCGGGAATTCTCCGTATTTCAGGGGGTAATTCGTCCCAGAGGGCAGGTGCCCGCACAGAGAAGGCTCTCCCCCTGAGGATCACCAGCTGACATTGTTTGGACGACGGCACCTGGAGGAGCCCCTCTCTGTGGCAGCGTACTAGCCGGTGGGAGGCTATTGGTAGCAGAAGGCGGTCTTGTAAGTACCCAGGTCCTAAGCCGTGGAGTGCTCTGAAGATGGTAACCAATACCTTGAATCGCACCCAGAAGACCACTGGAAGCCAGTGCAGCTCGCACAGGAGAGGTGTTACATGGGAGCGCCAAGTTGCTCCCATAATTACCCACGCGGCCGCATTTTGGATCAGTTGGAGCCTCCAGGTGCTCTTCAAGGGGAGCCCCATCTAGAGAGCATTACAGTAGTCCAGGCGGGAGGTCACAAGGGCATGAGTGACCATGCGCAAGGAGTCCCGGTCCAGAAACTGACCAATTACTTGGTCTGTTATGTAGATGTTTGGGTGGTTTAGGGGTGGGGAATTTGTGGTGGGTGGGAGTGTATTCGGGGATTGTTATGTGTGTTGGACCTGTTCTTTGGGTGTTAAGTCAATTTCATTGTATGGGTATACTATGTATACACGTACAATGACAATGAAGTTATAAAAAGAAAAAAAGAAAAAGAAATATGGACAACATTTAGGATAATTTTATAATGCCTATGGACTTAGGAAATATGGGGTGTTAACACAGTTTTATAATACAGTGTTATAAAGAATTTTAAAGATTAACATTCAACAGAAAACAGAATTTTTCTTGCTTATGACTAGTGGATAGATAATTAGAAAACAGTGATGGAATAATATTTTTGTATATAATAACTGCTGCAAGATGCAGCAGTTATGCAATATGCAGAAAAATGAAAAGACTGAGAAATATCCACAATGGAGAGATGGTTGGTGAAGGCAACAGAATTAGCAGTGATGGCAAAATTGACTTTTTTGGTTAGAGAATGGACAATAATTGCATTTAATAGGACTGTAAACTCCTCATGGACTTTTTGCTGAAAAAAAGAAAAGAAAATGAACTTGGGATTTATGGATTTGATGATTCCAAAGGAGAGACTATGGAAAGAAGGAAATCATGATGTAAACTTAGAGAGACAGTGTTGGTTATAAATGCATTTATCTGCTGTTAAGAAGATTGGAAACTACTTCTTTACAATCTTTTCTTTTCCTCCCCCCCATTTTATTCCTTCCTATTTTCTTCCTTGTTTATTCATTATTTTTGTCCATTTTCTTTATTTCTGTTCTAAATTGTTTCCCTGTTTTTATCTTATGAAAAAATCTCCACAATAAAAATTATTTTAAAAATTATAAACATTTCTACTGGAAATTGTCGCATGGTAACAAATGAACCCCCGGATCTGAAAGTGTGAATAGGATGTTTGTTACTTTGATTATGTTTGTATAATATATGCTGCTATTTAATTAATATATGCTGTTGCAGGCATCAGCCATGGTGAAATTTGCAGTAGACGGTCTGTAATGATTTTTCCAGAATGTCCTGGGCTGAAGCTACATCAAGGCATAAGCATTTCATGGCTGCCTCAGAATGATCTACAGACAAGTGCCCATTAAATATATATATATATTTTAATGACCTGTAATTCCTTGCATTGGAGTGGAATCGAGGTGACTGATTGGAACTAAGGATTTACTGGCCGAATGCCATTCCTGTCACCTATGCAGAGCTCATAGTAGGTATTTTCTCTTTGCCACCAGAAAGAGAAATCTCCGCCACTAGCTAGGATCGAACTCACATCCTCCTGATTGTGAGGCAAGCGCTCCACTCTAGGCTACCACACTGCCCAAATAAAATAATAAAACAAATGATAAAAATTAATAAACATAATAAACAAACAAACAAATAAAAAAAAGAAAACAAAAAGCCCAAACAAACCAAAACTCAAAAGGCAGACTTGATGGATCACTGGATCTGTTTCTGCTGTCAATTTTCTATGTTTCTATTAAAAATGAAGGGAAAGACAAAGACAGTAGGTTCTTGGGACTGAAGATTAAACTGAACATGGTGGTTCAGCTGTGAATGAACATGACATAAAGGAGAGCAGGAACATGACAATTTAGGTGGGCACTGACGTTTTATGCCTTTTCATGCATGATTGAATTAGAAGCACCATAAAGATATAGTTTTAAGTTCCTGCCCTTGGCTGTGGTAGGCAGAGCAAATGGCTTTTCCCTGGCATGTGTTTCAGAAAGAAGCTTTAATGTGGGATGACTCCTATCTTATCGAATTTTCCACTGCATCCAAATGGAAAACTACCACTACCCTGTTTCCCCCAAAATAAGACATCCCCTGATAATAAGCCCAATCAGGCTTTTGAGTGCATGGCAATAAGGCCAAGTGCTTATTTCAGGGTTAAAAAAATATATAAGACAAGGTCTTATTTTCAGGGAAACACGGGTAGCAATTCTCCTGTCAGGTCTTCATGAGCTTTCCATATGCAAAGTGGCTTGGGGCCAGTGGAATCTAAATTTTGTTCCTTTTTCCAAGAAGGCCCAGTTCAGATCAATCACCTATGCCAAGCAGAAGCAGGCAGGCATGGGGAAAGGATTTCC
The DNA here is from genome assembly GCA_012654045.1 of Ptyas mucosa. NCBI lineage: Eukaryota > Metazoa > Chordata > Lepidosauria > Squamata > Colubridae > Ptyas > Ptyas mucosa. Next base: position 27,968,433 of record WNWU01000011.1, on the reverse strand, counting down.
ATTTGTGACTAGCAGGAGAGACCTTGTAAGAAAAAAATTATATCTTATTTTGCCAGGGAAGGAAGAAAAGAAAATCTCACTAGCTAACCAGGCCAGCATGACCCAGCTGAACCATGGCTGAAATAAAAATCAGTTTTATAATTTACCTCTGGCCACATGGAAGATTGCTTTATCACTCGTCTCTCAAACCAAAGTTTATTAATCCTTGAGGTCCTAACAGAACTAACCAATTCAGCCTTGAAATTAAGGAAAAGCTTCTTTTCTGACATTCTTTCTCTTCTACTACAGTGCAGACTGTAGGTTTTATTTCAGAATGTCACCTATCACTTTTCATCTTAATCTGATTTAAATTCTGCCCATAACATGCTCAGGTTCATTTTTGTAAAGCTTTATTTTTTAAAAAACCATTGCCTTCTTTGTCTGGAAAGGCAATCTCCTCTCCCTTTTTCCTGTTTTTCCTTTGATGTACTTATAGTGTTGCACTGATATCTCTGCCAAATCTTTTCTTTTTTCAGGAGGGAAGTGTTTATCTTGCCTCTCAGTCTTTGTCTTCACAAGCTGCTTCTAAATTTCTTCTTGCGGGATAGAATGCCACCATTTTATTTTTCTTGACAAGTCCCTGAACAAGCGAAAGCATAAAGAATGACCAGAAAACTCTGACCTTCACCAGCATGTTCCCTTGGCAACAGCCAATTTGCTATTATGGTATTGAAAGTGAAATTCTGATCTGTTCCTAGCAAAATAACAGCTCCCTTTTCAGACTAGGTCGTAAGGAATTTAGAAGTGAATCTGGTTCTTTGAAAACAAGAACAAATGCAATTCTTTTGGGAACGAATAGTCTTCTGTGGCACTAGGTTGTGTGACCTGTGATGGATCCTCTATTTTTAATTCCCTGGCTGAGGAAGAATTAAAAATAGATTATAATCAGTCTCCAAGGTAATTATGAAGATGGGAAGAAGCAAAAGAAAAAAAAGAACCATAGACACAGCAGTAAATACTGAGCTATAAAACTGTTCATGAATCTCTGCAGGCTTAATAAATTTTTATAACAGATCTTTGGCCACGCACGTTGCAAACTGTAAACTATAGACAGTATAGACTTACTTGTGGGGCAAGCCCTATTTATGACCACATAAATAAACTTTCTTTTGTAATAAGATATTTAAAATGAAACTTATTCATGTTAAAAAGACTTAGTTTCAAATAAATATGGATAGATGGTGACTTCAAGATATTTGGAATTATTTGTAGAAAGGGATTGTTGAACCTCAAAGTATAATACTTATCCTGCTTTCCATATAGTGAATGGGGAAGCAGATTTACAGCTGTTTACCTATCTGAGATTGCAACTTTTTTCCATCAATATTTAAGTTAGTTTTTTTTATTCAGGTTGAATAAAAAAATTTCATTGCTTCCATCTTTTATTACAAAGTATACTCAACTTGGGAAAGATAAATAATCAAGGGTAGGGGTTGCAAGCCAAGGTAAAGGGAAAGCATGAAAACACCCACCCACTCCAAAATACACCACATAACCCAACTCCATTAGTTAATCTCTTTAAAGGTTTCTCAGGAACCTGGATTTTACTTTCCCTGACCAGTCAAGGAGTCACAGCATTGGAGAGGGAAACTTCCCAGGTCCAGAAACTTGAACAGTTTTTGAATTGTGGATGTTTGAGCTCTGATAGGCTGAAAGAGAGCAATACAGTAGATATTGCTAAAATATTTCAGAATACAGTTTGATTCATAAATGACAACATTCTGCCACTCATATAGTTATTGCTATACCTGCTATTGCTATGGAGAGTTGATTTTAAGACTAATCAAGAAATTGATTGTGAGAAGTATAATGTTCTGCTCTTAGAACATTGGATGACACTGTGCAGGAATGGTGGTACTTGCTTTCATGATATGTGAACAGGATTTGACTGGAGAAAGCCAGTACACTTAACTATTACAAAAGCTAATGCAATTCTAGACGTACATCAGCAGAAGTATAATCGTGATCTTATTATGGGTAGTCCTCAACACAACCACAATTGAGCCCAACATTTCCATTGCTAAGTGAGACAGTTGTTAAGTGGACTTTATCCCATTTTATGACCTTTCTTGCCACAGTTGTTAAGTGAGTCACTGCAGTTGTTAAGTTAGTACCATGTGACTCTGGTGACTCTGGTTTCCTCATAGACTTTGCTTGTCAGAAGGTCGCAGAGGTGATCAGATGACCCTGGAACACTGGAACACATTTATGCAGTTGTTATAAATAGGAACTATTTGCCAAGCATCTGAATTTTGATCATGTGACTGCAGGGATGCTGCAATGGTTGTAAATGTCACTGTTCCAAGCCTGGCCAGCAAAAGAAAAGGCCACACTGTGGGGTCCAACAGATGCCTTTACTGGTCTCTTAGCCTGGCTGTTCTGCCCCAGCTCCGGATTCCTGAGGATATTGACACACACCAAAGGTCCTTATCAAATTATTAAGTAGCAAGAATAAACCAAAGTTTTAATCTTTGGCAAAGTTGGCAACCAGCCCAGAGAACAAGATACAATAAGACTTTTCCGAAAATGCTCTGATGATAATTACAAGTTGTTTCCAGCAAGAAACTTACTAATGGCGTGTGATTTAAATCGGCTAAGGAAGTGGCCAATTATCCTCAAGCCTTACTCTCGAGGAGACCTCCTCCTCCTGATTAGCCACTCCTTCCTTTTGGCAGCCCTGCATGCTCTAGCATTGAGAAGAGGCTCCTCCACTTCGTTCTCTCCACTTGAAGGAGCCTCTGGAGGTTCTGAAGGCCCTGGCTGAGTCTCTGCCTCTGGCACCACATCCTCTTCAGCCTCCTCGCTGTCCAACGCGAGCGCCAGCTGCGCAGGCTGCTGGCGCGACAGCACACCAGCTTCCTCATTGTCAGGATCAGCCATGATCCGCGCAGGGTGCTGGTGGGCCACAACACTGGCATACAATGAACAAAAATGAAAGTGTTTCTAGCCAGCATTACCAGCTTCTACCAGCCAGCTGTCTATGAAGGCTCAGCAGGTCCCACTCATGCCTACTACCAGCCTGCTCCTGCAACCACTCTCTGGCTTGGATTCATGGCCTCTGATCCAGTTGCAGCTGTCGCTCTCTGACCTTCCACCAGCGTGAGTCCCTTCCCACACCCAGTACCCGACACCCGACTGTGCACCCCTCCCCCCATGGTTTGTGACAACTCCATCTCGGACGTTGACATTAAGTATGAAAAACAGTGATAAGTCACTTTTTTCAATGTTGTTATAACTTTGAATAATCACTAAACAAATGGTTATAAGTTGAGGACTATATTGTGCTTTGACTACACTTCACCTTCAGTTTTGGCCAATGCAATTCAAACAATAATCAAAACCTTGTGTGATGAAGTGTATCCAAAGAAAGATGGCTAGATATATTTATTTAAGATATGTGTTAGCCATCATTCAAGATCATAACTTCTCCAAAATATCTTACAAATTAAACCAGTCACACTGACTATAGATTTATAAAACCACTTTATAATTAAATCACTTTAACATAATCAAAACCAACCATAATCTCAAATATCTAAAAGTGGCACGTCCCATAAAAGCCCTTGCAATTAAGTGCCAGAGAAAACAAGCATGCTTTGAAAAATCTTTTAAAAGCAGCCACAGATGGAGCCAGATGGTGTGGAGGCTGAAGGCCATGTCCAATGTGGAAAGGTTGAAGTAGTTAGATTTGTTTAGCCTGGGGAAGATATGATTAAGAAACAATACAATTGCTATCTTCCCATGTTTAAAACAGACTGCCTTGTAGATGTTCACACATTCCCCCCCTTCCCCATTTATTCTGAAAATGTAGAATGGGGAGTAGAAAACATAGGAAGAGGTTCTTTGGGACAGAAATTGTTTAATAGTGAAACAAACTGCCCTGGAAGCTCCTTTGTTACACTTTTTGAAGTAAAAACCGAATGACTATGGAAGAAACGTACTTAAGTACTGGCTAGATAATCTTAGAGAAACTTTCCGCTCTATGATTCTGTATTATTGTAGCCCCATGTAGGAGCCATAAAGTGAAAAGGCTTTTATCCCTGGGCTTCATATCTATTTTTCTAGGGGTAAGGAACCTCAGCATGTGAGCAGTCAGCATTAGAGGGTCAAGTATATAGGAGCCTGCTACAAGATCAGAGGGAAAAGCATGATGAAACATATGCTAGGACAACATGATGTTGAAAGCAAGTGCATAGGTCAAAGGATTCACATTGTGATGTCATAAAACAATTTTGTCACTTGCCCTCTTCCCCCACTGTCTGTATGGACACTTCTGGGGGAAGAACCTGTCTCCAGTTATTGTGGTACCAAAGACATGTCTCCCACCCCCTTTCTAAACACAGTATCCATTTTTCATTGTTAGGCTGATTTGGGAACCTCTCTGTTGAAAAGGATTATTACAAAGCGTAGTTTGCCCATTAAGCCAGAGGAACAACATAGAAATGGAACTGGAGAGAACCCAGAGCAATTTTCAAAGTGGTCCCTTCAAGTTGTCATAAAGTCTTGGTGAAATACCAGTTAAATGAACCAGTTATTATGGTACTATAACTCAATAACACTACAAATCATTTTTAGGCACACACAGAGTTCAGGTGAAGTCAAATCTATTATGCTCAGATTCTTTTTCCTTAGTTTCTCAAATGTTCATTCTCTTCAAAAAGAACTTGAATATTTACATACATTTTCATTGCATTTCTGCCAATGCCTGTATTTTGCACAATGTTCTCAATCTATACATTTTCTAAGCATATGTGCCTTGCTATATAATATTTTGCACACATTAATTCAAGTTTGTATATTTACATTTGATGCATACATTTTTCTATTTTTCTTTGTTTGACTTGTGAACTGTGGTGTGAGGTTTGGAAAAGTACAGATTCCAGGAAACACATACACACATTCTGAATCTCATACACAATTGGAACAGCAATAACCTTTCCTACAGTCTCTCATTCCTTCTTGATGCATACACATATACACATTTCAAGTCTCTGCTGTTAACCATCTTGGCAAAAACTGCACTGACCAGCCCTGAAGATGCTTTTTTCTTCAAGAGGCAATTGGACTTTCTAGTTTTTCTTTGAAGATGTTTCGCTTCGCATCCAAGAAGCTTCTTCAACTCCAGAGCATCTTCAAAGTAACGTCTTCAAAGAAAAACCAGAAAGTCCAGTAGCCTCTTGAAAAAAAAAAAAAAAACACCTTTGGGACAACCATGGATGACTGAAAATCTAGAAAAGATTTCTACCAGTTAAAAATACCTATAAACTATATGATTTCATTTCTGTTGTTATGTTTATGCTTTACTACTGTGCCTCTCCGAGAGCCTAAGTCATTGTAACAATTCAAATCATCCAGCAGCACTGCAAATTCTTTCATTTAATTGGTATCTCACTAATATTATACTTTTTTTAAAAAAAAAAACACCCTTCCATAGCTGGAAAAGCATTTTAGCACTAATTAAAATTGCTACTAAAGTGCCAAATAGGGTGATAAAAAGATGCCATTGCAAAGGTTAGCATGAACCTGTATGAAACTTTAAAGGGTTGCTCAGGTGAAATGAACTTTCTCCACTCAAAGCAACAGCTGTCTAATGCCCAATAAAGTGGGTGGGGTTGAATGGGATGAGCTTTCCTCATTTGGGTGGAAAATAAATTGCAAATCCAGTGACAGAACGATTATTATTAGAGCCAGAAGTCTCACATAAAGCAGCCTTTATATGTGCTAACTAGAGATATGTAGACGGCAATAGAACAATTATAGATGCTATAGATAACATTCAGACTATTCTTCCTTCTTGGAAGATAGATTTCACTTTTAATTAGAACTGTACTGAAACTGCTGGTTCCTCCCCCCCCTCCCACTGCCAAAACATTCTTTGATTTGTTTTTCTCAACATTCTTTTCTTTCTCCGGTTCAAAATTTTGCCAGCAGTCTTCAGATCACATGGCATGTTGCTATTGCATGGCGGTCACGGCACTGTGCCGAACATCCTTAGCACATACAATGACACCATTATATTTTGATGAATGTGATTGCCTGATCTGTGTAATCTCATTTGACAAGGAGTTGGCGGTGGTGGGACAGCCAACAGCAATGGTGTTGGCAGCAGCTAGGCAAGTATCAAAGAGGTATGAAAAATAACGCCGCAACCCAGTGCAGATGGAATGTCATATTTTCAGAAAATTATGTAAGCATTCTACTTTCTTGAACATTTTTTAATTTGGAAAGTCTGTTTTACAACAAACTGCAAATTAATGTGCTAGATTTTACCAACCCATGCAAGATATGTATGAAAACTGACATCCATATTTATTTATCAGAGCATACATTTTTACTGCTGATTGAAGGAAGGCTCTCTCAAAACACTCTGAGGAATTATAGATACCTAGTCTGTTGTGGGGCCTCAGTTTGCAGAGGAATGGATAAGAATTCTAGGGTCACAAATAACTCTCCAAGTCATGTACATGCACACCTACTATGCTGTTCCCTTTCAGGGTAATTGTGATTATGCAGGGGGCAGATACTGAGTAATGAATAGTAAGCCAAAGAACTTAGAGGCATCAGATAAGGAATAGAAAGAGAAATGACTTTACACCAATATTAGTTACTCCATTATGTGCCATCAAGTCTATCCTTTTAAATTATCCTTGCTTCCTCCATCTCTCCACATTGCTCCATAGTCCATATACTTCTTGTTATTCTTTGAACTTCTCTTTTCTCTCTTTTTTAAGAGCTCAACTCTAATGCTGCATTATATGTCAGAAACGATGAACTAGTGTCATCTAGATTGCTGAGAGTTGGAATAGATGAAAACGGGAATCTGTACATTTGTTATTATTGCATGTTATGCTTCAGTGGTAATAGCACAATTACTTCTTGGTAAAATAAAATATACTATGCACCTCAAATCAGGATACTGCTATTCAGCAGCAAACCACAGAGGTTATGAAAGTATGATAGGGATCAGCAGTTGAGAAAGTTAATATGATGCCTGTAAATTTAACCTGTCACCTCTAGGACAGGTAGATAACGGATTGAATGACTGATTATGAACCATCAAGTTAATGTCAAAGCAACAAAATAGTTTTTTTTCTGGGATGATCTGTTTCTGATTTGGTCCTTCAAGTCTTCCAAAAAGCTCACCCAATGTTCCTGTACCCGAATCCATTCATCTTGTTTCTTATCATAGTATTATTCACTTTCCTTCCACTATTATAGATTTCTCAAGACCTTCACAAATGGTGTCCAAAATTTGAGCCCGATTATGTCTGCTTTGTGTGAAAAATCTGGGTTGATTTCTTGTATTATTCCTTTGCTTGTTTTCTTGGGTATCCATAGTATTTTCAGAAATCTTCACCAATACCCACATTCAAATTCAACAGTCTTTTTATTCTGCTTCTTTAGCGTCCAATTCTAATTTCCATACAAAGTCATAGGGAACAATCACAGCTTACATGATTCTGATCTTTATAAGCATAGACGCGTTACAGCATTTGAATAATTTCCAATGCTTTCAATCTTTCTCCATCAAGTACTATTCTGTGGTATATTTCCTGATATTAGTTTTTGTTATTGTTAATAGATGATCCTAGAAGGCAGAAACCATTCACTTCTTTAATACCTTTACTGTCAGTTCTAAGGCAAGTTCAGGGGTGGGTTCTACTTACCTTTACTACCGGTTCACAATGGGGCCATGCACACTTTTCTGCGCAAGAGCAGAAGCTTCTGCACATGTGCAGAAGCATTTTGATGACATCGGGGTCAGTGGGCGGAGCCTCCCACCAGTTTTACTACCAGTTCTATAAAACCGGTGGGAACCAGGGGCAACCCACCACTGGGCTAGTTGCCATTATTGTTATCATTAGTTTGGATTTTTTATTTGATTTTAGTTTGCTTTTATTTTTCATTGTGCTTTTGGACTTTCATTCTAAGAGTTTTCAGATCATTTCCATTTTCATCTATCAGAATAGTATCACCAGCATAACACAAGTTATCAATGTTTCTTTTTTCAATTTTAAAACTAAGGTTATTTCCTTCAAGGCCAGCTCCCTCAACACTTATAGGTTGAATAAATATGGGACAGAATATAGCCTTGTCTCAATCTTTGGTGAACCTGAAGCCGGTCTCTTTTACCATGTCCATGTTTACCTGGACTGTGGCTTCCTGATCTTATAAAGGCTTTGCATGAAGAGAACATGTAGACACTCTCTAATCCCTATTTTTCTAAGGACATAACATGTTGAAATTATCTCACTGCAGTGGTGAAATCCACTTACCTTCGCTACTGGTTCGGGAATGGGAGCACACAGGAGCGCAGGAGCGCTACGTGCATGCCTCTTCTGCGCATGCGCAGAAGGTAAAAAAATGGGATGTAATGACATCCCAGCGGGTGAGCGGAGCCTCCCGCCATCGCCGCTACTGGTTCAGCGAGCCGGATAGAACTGGGTGGATTTCACCGCTGCCTCACTGGGTAATGAAATGTCTGCAAGAAACAACACCCCATAGTTCAACGCTGAGCTACAAATATTCTTGTCTATTGGGAATGACAATAAGCTTGTCATTGTTGACCCAATTAAAGGCAGCTCTATAAGAAGTAAAACTCATATTGACTTATTTTTTATAGTCTTGGCTTCCTCAGTTATATAGCATGAATCAGCAACAACGTCTCATATTGATTTTGCTTATCAGAAGTTGGCTGAGAAGGCTGCAATTTGCAATCATGTGACTGACCCCAAGATGCTGCAACCATCATGAATATGAGCAGGTTAACAAGCACCTGGGTTGCAGTTACATGACAACAGGAATGCTGCAATGCTACAAAAAAAATATGAGGATTGGTTGTAAGTCACTATTTTCAGTACCGCCGTAACTTCAAATGGTCACTAAATGAATGATCATGTCAAGGACTACCTTTAATTCACTGAACTATAGGGAGGAGGAGGAGGCACAATATAATCAGACTAGCAAGGTTCTGTTATTGAAATTTCTATGGTGTTGATTTCTTGGTTTGGCCTATCCAAGTGGGGGTACAGTAGATAGTGGACAGTAGTGGGTTGCCCCCGGTTCATACTGGTTCTATAGAACCTGTAGTAAAACCGGCAGGAGGCCCCGCCCATCGACCCTGACGTCACCAAAACGCTTTTGCACATGCGCAGAAACTTCTGCACATGCTCAGAAGAGAGTGCGTGTGAGTGAGTGAAGCAAGCGCGCGTGTGCGGCCCTGCTGCAAACTGGTAGTAAAGGTAAGTAGAACCCACCTCTGATAGTGGAGCTGACAAAAAACAAAATTTTAAGTACACTTTTTTCCCCTTTTATCCAGAGGTGGGCTTCACATACTGTAGCAACCAGTTCCCCCAGCATCGGAAATGTGCGTATGCCCCATCCGTGCATGCATGCAGTGTCAGAAAACACAGCAAACACAGAAAACACACATGTGCGGCGTCAAAAACCCAGCAATATAGGACGGGATTGCACCCAGGTGGGTAGGTGGGCCGACCCGCAGGTTGCCACTACCAGTTTGCCCAAATTGGTCCAAATCGGCTGAATACCGCCTCTGCTGCTATCCCTCCATTCCCCCCCCCCCCTGAATTCACAAGACACTTTTGTTTGTAATACAAGTTTCTTCTTACATTTTACATTCTGAATGTGAACAATGCTGAGGAAATAAGGAAGGGGTGGGGAAAAAAAGGAAGGAGAGCAAAAAATTGAAAGGGAATTGCTTGTTGGGAGACAAGGCTGAAGACAACAGGAGCACTTTGTGTGAAAAGTAGTTCACTCTTTTCACAGCTCCTTAATAAGTTAATAACTTATTAGAGATTAACATAACACCTTGAGGCACAGAAGACATTGCCTAGTTCTTACATTACCAAGGCTCTATTGTAATTCCTTTATCACTCCCCCCCTTAACTCAGCCACTGCCTAACCACCTGGGGCCATACTAATCTAACAACATAAGATTCAATTACAAAAGACTACAATGGCAGTACAAACTACTTTTTCTACTACATCAAATTGGTACTCATCAGCATTAATTATTGAGTGACCATCAGAAATCACATTTCTTAAATAGGCAGGGATAAAAAGCAATCAAAGTGCCACCAACCATATTTCCTTATTAGTGATTTCTTAATGAAGACGTCTGCTATGAAAGGAAATAGGAGATAAGGATGGAGAAACCCTGGGTGTTTTTGGATTTATTTTATTGTTAAATTTGTACATGCATGTGTGTTCTTGTGATATATAAAAATATACACACTGGGAAATTTGCAGTTTTGATTTGGCCATTATATTGTAGAAACTTACTCAGCCTAGTGCCTTCTGGATCTCTTGGTTCAATGACTCCCAAAATTCTTACATAAAATATCCATTGTCTATTTTGTTTTCAAATTCTGGAATCTTGAAGTCCAATATTTTAAATACTATGAACCTGGAATAAACAGCGTCTTGAAATTGGATCAGTCTATGTTCATGTTTGTAGAACTGACAGTGAGGTTATGGAAGTGGGGGAGGGTCTCTTCTGCCTTTTACGATCAACCTAAAAGACCAACAGTGAAGAAACAAGCAGTCAAGAAGTACGCTGCAGATTAGCACTCGTTATCGCAGCCATGAAGGCTTTGGAAAAAAATATTCAGATGCCCTGATGTGTCTATACCAGGAGTGGGTTCTACTTACCTTTACTACCAGTTCGCAACGGGAACCCTGGTACCAGTCCATGGCCGATTGGCAACCAGGCTGTGCAAATGGTGGGTGAGCGCACAAGCTTGTGAAGTTCCATTTGCACATGTGGCGGGAGCATGCACAAAACCATCACCTCCCCCCCACTGCTGCCAGCCAGCCAGAAAGATTGGGGACCGCTGATGTAAATACATATTGCCAATCTCCAATTTTAAAATGGATTTAAAACAAACAATAATACCAACATAGCCTTTCAACTAAAGAATTTTTGTATATTATTGGACCTCTGAGCACTATATGTTCTATATGCTTATTAACAGATATTCTGTTATTCTCAGACTATTTATAAATTCTAGGTACCCTATTTATTTATTTATTTATTTATTTATTTATTTATTTATTTATTTATTTATTTATTGGTTCGATTTATATGCCGCCCTTCTCTGGAGACTCAGGGCGGCTTACAATGCGTTAAGCAATAGCCTTCATACTTTTGTATATACGTGCTTAGTAGGGCTTTCGCCCCCCCCCAAAGCGGTGTTCTTTTTTATACAAAGTCAGCTTATTGCCCCCACAATCCGGGTCCTCATTTTACCTACCTCGAAAGGATGGAAGGCTGAGTCAACCTTGAGCCTGGTGAGATTTGAACTTGCAGTAATTGTAGGCAGCTGGTGCTACTTAACAGCACTTTAGTCTGCACTTGCTGCACCACCAAGGCTCTTGTTCCACCAACCCTAGTCATTAGCTCCCAAGTTCTTTCCTTGTTTCTCATTGCAAAGAGTTCACCACACTCTGGGTTACATTACTAAACAGTACATTTAAAAAATCTGAGTAGGCTTTTAAGTCAAACACTTACTATTTAGGTTAGATCACTCAGAATTCTGATGATAAAGTCATAGAGTTTGGAGAATACTGTAGAGATCTAGGTTTAGCTTCCCATTCTTGTGCTAGCCATTACCTTCTCAGAGGTAATCTGGTCTTACAAGATAAAAATGAGAGACATATATCTTGAATTTCATGGAGGAATGTAAAGGGTTTGTGTGTATATCTGTTATTACATCAATACATTCTAGGGTGAAAGCTCATGTGAAGTGTTAGTACCACTTTTTAATGCCTTGGTATGACCACACTTGGAATATTGCATTCAATTTTAGTTGCTACAATATTAAACAGATGTTGAAACTCTAGAAGGAGTTCAGAGAAGAGCAACAAAATGATTAGCGGACTGGAGGCTAAAACATATGAAAAATGGTTGCAGGAATTGGGTATGTTTAGTTTAATGAAAAGAAGGACTAGGGGAGATATGATAGCAGTATTCCAATATTTGAGAGGCTACCACAAAGAAGAGGGAGGCAACCTATTCTCCAAAGTATCTGAAGGCAGGACAAGAATGGAAACTAATTAAGGAGAGAACCAACCTAGAACTAAGGAGAAATTTCCTAACAGAAGAATTAATCAGTGGAACAACTTGCCTCCAGAAGTTGTGGGTGCTCCAACACAAGCAGTTTTTAAGAAGAGATTGGACAACCATTTGTCTAAAATGGTATAGGATTTGTTGCTTGAGTAGGGGGGTGGACCAGAAAACCTCCAAAGTCTCTTCCAACTCTGTTATTCTTAGCATAGTATGTGGTCCTGTATGGCTTATTAGGACTAGGACCGAGAGGTTGCAATTGGCCCCAAATCACCCAGCTGTCTTTTGTGCTTAAGGGATGACCAGACCCTGGGTTTTCTCATTTTTAGTCCAGCATCCTATCCACTACATCACACTGGCTCTCATGTGTATCCATCTATAATCTAGCCTTCCATCACATGATTACACATAATCATTGTACATGTTTATAATGTTGTATTAAATATATAAGAAGAGATTATGTGATTCTCTTTTCAAAAATCTTGCTCCATCAGGAAGACACCATTCATTTTTGATTACCATGATTTAGGAATAGTTGGAACCACAAAATGGAGAGATGCATACGGCAGCAATGCTGATGATGCAACGAGAAGCTGATATGTGAAGCCACTTCATCCAAAAGGGCCGGGAAAGTGTAAATCTAATAACCTCCTTTGTCCTTTATACAATATATACAATATGTCGTATATCAGTGATGGCTAACCTTTTTGCCGTCGCATGCCAAAAGTGGGAGGAGCATGGGGGGATCGCGGGTGCCCACATCCATAATTCAATGCGCCCCGCTCTCCCGCGCATGCACACGTGACCCCCCCACACACTTCTCCCTGCTTTTGGCACAGGGGGCCTGGTAGGCCCGTTTTCCCCCCTCCCCAGGCTCCAGAGGCTTTCTAGGAGCCTGGGGAGGGTACAAACAGCCTTCCCCATCCCCCCTGGAGGCCTTCCGGAGGCCGGAAACAGCCAGTTTCCCGACTTCCGGTGGGACCGGAAGGCCTGAAAATCAGTTGGCTGGTGCACGCATGCACGCTGGAGCTGAGCTAGGGCAACACTCGCCTGCCCACCAATATGGCTCCGCGTGCCACCTTTGGCACCTGTGCCATAGGTTCGACATCACGGTCCTATATAATAGCCATACATAGCTATTAGAACTTACCATATACCATATATGATACCATATATCATAATGACTCTGTCATTCTGCATTTCCCAATCCCCTCCACTGATATTCAGCAGAAGGCTGCTAAATCTGGAGTGCAAGAATCCCAATGATCAATAGATGGTAGAAAAGATATAAAGAAAATGCTGACTATTTCCCCCTGTCTAGTGATCATCTGGGGTTTTTTAAAGCACCTATTTCTAAGCTCTAAACCAGTGATTCAGAGATGGGGAGGAAAAACAAATGATTGCCCCAGCACCAGGCCATGGCATTTGTATTTAACAAAGGAGAAAGCATGCATATTTGGCTGGAAACAGCTGTAGTTTTAACACATCTACTGTAGACCTGAGAATTTGTTGTACCAGGCACGTTTGGATAAAATAAAATGGGCTATAATGATAATATTCAAACTTTGAAAGGACAGTCATAAAAGAGGCAGAGAACAATAATTTCCCAAGCCCTTAATGGAAGGAGAAGAAACAATTGCAGCACAGCGGATTTAAACCCTTAATTTTAGAAACATTTCAGCGATGAACAACATAGCTGAAAAAAGTGATAGAATCCACAAAGGTGATAAAAAAAGAACTCGGAGAAATATTTGGCACAAAGGGTTTAATTCTGAAATATTCTGCTTTTTTCGATTCAGTGGTCTTTATAGAACCATTCCAGTTCCATCTTCATGTAATTACATGTTTAAAAAAATCAATAATTTACATAACAAAGAGTGTTTCCAAACCTTACTTTTATACACTATTTTTAAAAGATTTCCAGGAGTCCCTGGAAGGATGTAATAATGCAGAGGACATTGACATACAAGAACAGCCTTTAAATCAAACACTTTTCAGCCGACATCGCACACACACTAGTTTCTCTGGTGCACACACATCCGAGTTTCTGCCTCTGTAGAAAAATGAAATTAAAGCAAACTGGACACACACAAAAGAATAATGGCATTATCAGAAATGGTCCTGGATACTTCAATTCCCACAACAGAAGAATGGGTGGAAAAAGTGATGAAACTGGCAGAAATGGCAAAATAGACTGTTTTAATTAGAGATAAGGACATATCAAAGTTTGTTCCTACTTGGAACCTGCACCTAGATCTTGTGCTCAGGATATTAAAAAAAGATTTTTTTTTAATGGTAGGTTTTGTTGAATGATATAGCTTGTTGTTATAGAAATTGGTTAGTAAAATAAAAAGTTGAGCTTGTAATTTTGTTTGGTGTATTATTGTGCTGAAAAAAGGTGGAAGTTCCATTGAGGACCTGTATACTGCACAAGTCAAAAAGGGGGCTGTGAAAATATTTACAGACCCCCTCGCATCCTGGAAATAAACTTTTTCAACTCCTACCCTCAAAACGACGCTATAGAGCACTGCACACCAGAACAACTAGACACAAGAACAGTTTTTTCCCAAAAGCCATCACTCTGCTAAACAAATGATTTCCTCAACACTGTCAAACTAGTTACTAAATCTGCACTACTATTAATCTTCTCATCTTCTCATAGTTCCCATCACCCATCTCTTCCCACTTATGACTGTATGACTGTAACCTTGTTGCTGGTATCCTTACGATTTATATTGATATTGTTTCCTGATTGCTTATTTGTAACCTATGACTATCATTAAGTGTTGTTGTACCTTATGATTCTTGACGAATGTATCTTTTATTTTATGTACACTGAGAGCATATGCACCAAGACAAATTCCTTGTGTGTCCAATCACACTTGGCCAATACAAATTCTATTCTATTCTATTCTATTCTATTCTATTCTATTCTATTCTATTCTATTCTATTCTATTCTATTCTATTCTATTC
>WNWU01000011.1:27855956-27951019 GCA_012654045.1 Ptyas mucosa | reverse complement strand
AGTATAGTATAGTATAGTATAGTATAGTATAGTATAGTATAGTATAGTATAGTATAGTATAGTATAGTATAAGCTCTAAATTTGGCATGCAATAGGTAAAAAATAAAGAAAACCCTCAAAGGAAATTGGGAGCAGAAGAGGAGTATAAGGAACATCCATGGGAGCTCAGTTGGCAAGAGAAGTTCAGTCTCCAAGGCACAAAGTCAAGCAGGAAGCATGAGGAATAAACACACAGAGCCGTAAACCCAAGATGTTGTTCCCAGCAATTCCTCCCTCTGCCCACTGTGATAAATAGCTTTCCAGTGCAGCCCATCAAGATGGGCTGGGCTGCACTAAAGTAATCTGGCAATCTCTGTTGTTCTTGTCTTTTCTCTGCCCTGAGTGCTCTCAGATCCACCATGGAAGGCAGCTCCTCTTCCTCCTCCTCGTCCTCCTCGTCCTCCTCCTCTTCACTGACCTGCAAGCTGTCCCCAGCCGAAGCCTCCTGTGAAGTGTCCCATAAATCTCTTTCAACTGGTAGTTACAGAGTCATTAATTAACCCAGTTCTTGATGTGCCAGGAATGAGCTCATCCTCCTTCCAGCCGGCCTCCGAGGAAGAGTCAGAGGAGTTGTCCAAGGGAGACATCACACTAACTCAATGCAAGACTCGTACAACTCAGGTTAGGTGTACCTGCTCCACTCACAAGTGGCATATTTTGTTGGCCCTCCCTAAATGTTACAGGTGGTCGCCAAAAACTTGGCAACCCCTAAATTAAATTTACTCTAAAATATTTGTACATAAGATTGAACCAGAAATAATGCTGAAGAAACAAGAAAGTTGCAGAGACCTAAGGCAGAACCCATAGACAGGCATATCCTTTTCTATCTCTGGCAGCAGAAAGCTTAATTAAGTATATATTATCTTGAGTTAAGAGCAGCAATTCTCCATTTACTTTCTGCCTCTTTCTCCTTATCATCTTAACCATCATCAATCATCTATTTACTGAATAAAGAGTGAATGAATATAAACAGGATGAGGAATATTTCTGAAATGGGCTTAAATAAGATTGTAATCCTGTTCAGGATTATTTGGGAGCAGTTCCCATGGACTGAGACTTACCTCTAACTATTCAAATGTGAGATTTCATCTGAAGTTCCTACTTAAATTATTCCATAGGCATTGCCATAAAAATTAATAGGTTAATTTCATGTTATTTTTTATAATGCAATATTTTAATATTTATTTATTATTTAAATTTATGTGGCTTCCATTTCATAGAAAAGGTAGAGGATGAAGAGACTGAGCTGGAAGTCATCAGTCTGGAATTGTTCCACAGCCACAAGACCCCTCTGAGAATTCTGTTGACCCTTAAGGTAAAGGTAAAGGTAAAGGTTCCTCTCGCACATATGTGCTAGTCGTTCCCGACTCTAGGGGGTGGTGCTCATCTCTGTTTCAAAGCTGAAGAGCCAGCGCTGTCCGAAGACATCTCCGTTGTCATGCGGCTGGCATGACTAAACACCAAAGGTGCATGGAATGCTGTTACCTACCTACCAAAGGTGGTCCCTATTTTTCTACTTGCATTTTTTATGTGATTTCGAACTGCTAGGTTGGCAGAAGCTGGGACAAGTAACGGGAGCTCACAAGTAACACGGCACATTCGAACCAACCTTTCGATCTTAGTCACTGAGCCACCGTATCCCTGTTGACCCTAATCAAATGCCAATTTTAACTTTGCAGATTGGTTGGTCAGATTCTCGTGCATAGGTAGCAATAATATACTCTTTTGTGCCTTGAACTCAGCAAATGTTCCTGGTTCTTTGCACCTGATAGAAAGTGACTCCGGGTGGAGTTCAACAATCTAGTAAAAACAGTAAATATCATCCCCTTGGCTGACAAACATGACTCTCTTGTGTAAGAAAAAAGATAAGCTTGTACTTATCTGCCATATTTCCCCCCCCCCTATCTGCTGCAGCGACGGCATGGAGTCACCACCTGCCACAGTATCTTTAATGTCATGTGGTCTACCTGTAAAGGAAAAATGCACTTATCACTGCAAGCCCATCGCTAAAACAATGTCACCTTTCTCCCGGGTTTCTTTTGATTCCTCTCTTGTGTAATGTCTATTACATGCTTTGTATCTAATTAAGACACATTGTCCAGCCAATTGGGAAGAAGAAACTAGCAGAAGCTGTTTTACAAATAGAAACAATTCTTGTTCATTATGCCTTAATTGAGGCAACAAAAAGGTGCTGGAAAACATCCATCAGAGATATATTCATGCACATAGTTGGAGGGGATTGGATTTAGAAACTCACAAAAGGAACATCAAATGTTCCAATCAAGAGTTATACAGGCAATAGTGAAACAAAGACTTGGAGACACAAATACAGCAGAATTAGCCCAATTACAGATTATATGTTTCCGGGAAAACACATTCCTTGGCTTTCATCCAAGATTTTTAAAGCATACTTTCTTCCTTTTATAGTCATAGCACAAAAAGTTGATTCTATTTGTTTCTCCTTCATTACCTCCAGATGTGTTTTCATCGGGGGAAGATATGTAAACCAGGCCCAGAGATAGCTAAGAATAAGGTAATGTTGCAATGAATGCCAGCCAAAACTCTTACTTAGATCTGAATTTATGGAAAATTTATCAATTTATCTTTTCTTTCTGCTTGTTTTGGTGGAGTTTCCCCCCTCCCTCCCAAGCTTATTTAAGTCTCAACAAAAAGCTCCACTATTATAACTGGTTTTGTGGGGAATTTTGAACAAGGTTTTCAGCAATACAGGATAGGAAGAACCTGTTCCAGCATGAAAGGAAACAAGTCCTTCTTGAATGTGAATTTTCCTTTTCTTCATCCTGGCCTGATTCTATTAATTTTTATCTTTTAGTTAATTAAAGAAGAAAAGTGTTCCTATATGTGTGAAGAAAGAAGAAGAAACATGTTGGGTCAGATAACTCATCCAACACCTAGTGCAGAACTACATACACCAAGTTCACTTGCAGTTCCCATGTTCCAGGTTCTCCAGCAATTGGTATTCAGACACTAGATAGAATTATTGCAATTGCACTATGTAGGCATTTCCATTTTTCAGTCCTTTATTAAAGGTATCTTCAGGGGATTCATGTGCTTTTGCCTAAGTGGGCATCAGGCTACCTGTACTACATGACCGGGAGGATTTTCCATCAGGTCCGCCTGATTCTCCAGTTGTGCCCCTTTCTGGATCGGGACTCCTTACACACAGTCACTCATGCCCTCGTCACTTCCCGCCTGGACTACTGTAATGCTCTCTACATGGGGCTCCCCTTGGGGAGCACCCGGAGGCTCCAGCGGGCGCAGAGTGTGGCCACGCAGGTAGTTATGGGAGCAACATGGCGCTCCCATGTGACACCCCTGCTGCGCGAGCTGCACTGGCTCCCGGTGGTCTTCCGGGTGCACTTCAAGGTTTTGGTTACCACCTTTAGAGCGCTCCATGGCTTAGGACCTGGCTATTTACGGGACGGCCTACTACCACAAACAGCCTCCCACTGGCCAGTACGCTCTCATAGAGAGGGGCTCCTCCGGGTGCCATCAGCCAAACAATGTCAACTGGCGGCCCCCAGGAGGAGGGCCTTCTCTGTGGGGGCACCTACTATCTGGAACGAGCTCCCCTTGGAGATACAGAGGATCCCGGATCTGTGTACTTTCCGCCATGCTGTTAAGACCCTCCTATTCCAGCAAGCCGGCCTGGCCTAACTTTCTCCCCTTTTCTTTCTTTTAAAGATCTTTTAAATTTTCTAAAGTGAAATTTTAATTCGTTTTAAATTATTGGGATTTTTAACTGTTGTGGGCTAAATTGTTTAATTTGGTTTTAATTATGTTTTAACTTTTGTATTTATGTATTTTATCTTGTGCCTGTTCACCGCCCTGAGTCCTTCGGGAGTAGGGCGGTATATAAATCTAATTAAACTAAACTAAACTAAACTAAACTAAATTACATCATGTGGACCTCTGCTATTCTATTATTCTGATCTACATTCCTATAGTTTCTTGACATTGGCTGCTGATGAGACTTGAACTCCGAAACATATGGAGGCAGCTAGAGATACAGGTAGTCCTCAACTTATGGACACAATTGGGACAAGAATTTCGGTTGTTAAGCGATGTGGTGATTAAGTGAGTCATGACACAATGGGGCCCAATTTTATGATCATTTTTACTGTAGTTTTTAAGTGAATCACACGGTTGATAAGCAAATCAGGCTTCCCTAATTAACTTTTTCTCGTGAGAAGCTGACTGAGGTCACAAAATTATGATCACTTGATCACAAGATGCTGCAACTGTTGTAAATGCCAGCCGGTTGCCACATGGTCACA
Source organism: Ptyas mucosa (assembly GCA_012654045.1). Taxonomy (NCBI): domain Eukaryota; kingdom Metazoa; phylum Chordata; class Lepidosauria; order Squamata; family Colubridae; genus Ptyas; species Ptyas mucosa. Next base: position 27,946,682 of record WNWU01000011.1, on the reverse strand, counting down.
TGAATTGCAATCATGTGACCATGTGGTAGTTGTAACTTTGAGGGCGAGTCATAAGTCACATTTTTTGCGTCTGCCATTACTTCAGTCTGTTGTTAAATGAGCAGTCATAGATCAAGAACTACTTATATGTGTTAATGATGTCATTTCCCTATTTCAAATCTGTGCAGGTTCCCCAGTAAAAAAAAGCTACAAGGTATTTTTAAAATAAAAGTTTGCAAATATGCTAGTTTTTCTGTTAAAAGCCCTTCCCCTCAAAAAAATTAGGTGATGGTGATTACAAAGAAACATGCTGACATTTGCATATCTTCATCTTTTGTTTATAGCCTGTGGTTAACATAGATTCTCCCCAATTCCTCTGTCATATTTTCTGTACATCTCTATTTTTCTTAATACATTAGTGTTATAGGTTTATTTGCACTATCCAGTTGTTCCATTGACAGAATGGGCAGGCAAAATATTTCTGGAGGGCAAAAATTGATTGAAAACTGGGGATGGAATCCTTCTACTTCAGGTAACCAAAAAAATGCTAAAATGATAAACTTCTGGACTTACTATTTTTTTGAATCTGTATTCTGGGCTGAATATTTTGCAAATCATTGCCTAAATGTGTGTGGATGGATTTTTTTTTAAAAAAAAAACATTTTATTACATTATAGAATAAAATACAAAAGCAAATAGTAGGACACAGTGGGGTGGAGAAGGGAAAAGAAAAGTGAGTAGGGGAAGAAGAAAAGAAAAAGACACATTGACTTCTGACTCCCTCTGTTGCAGTAGAATACAACATTAACATTGAACACTCCCGAACATCGGGAATGGCATGTTCCCCAACTTGGCCAAGGCGAACAGCGAGTGGATGGAGGCTCTGGGTGGGGCAAGGCTGGAGCTGGGGAATGCTTACCTTTGGTGAGCAGAGTAGGCGAGGCGGGGAGGCAAGGTGAGGGATTAGCTGAGTCGCTTGGTGAAGGCAACATATATAGGGTGGGGGTGGGTAGGCGAGCAGGCCGGTGGGCGAGCAGTAAGCGGATGGGCAGGCCAGCCAGAGGTGATATTTGCCAGTTTGGCGAACCAGTTAAAATTTTCGCTACCAGTTCACCTGAACAGATCCAAACTGGCTGAATACCACCTCTGAACAAATCAATCTAATCAGAAAAACCCAAAATCAGTGTGGATGGGATTTTTTTGAACTTGCTTAAGGTGAAGCCAACATATGTAAAAGGCGGGAAACAGTTAAAAATAGTAAATGTGGGTATGTCCTATCTTGAATATATATGATTGATCCTTGTGACTGCCATCAATATTCTATGTTAAGGCCAACTTCTGGGGAAACAATGGTAGACTGAAGATGACTTTGTGGAGCTGTGGCAGAAAGTGGAGCCAGTGAATGAATCAGCTTCCCAAACTACTCTCCAGATTAAGGGGAAGATTTGAGATTGCTCAGAGTGTGCTCCTCATGAATGCTCCTGGGATGACACCATAAAACAGAGTTCTCCAGTGAGTTTTAGAGCAATGAAAGTAGAAAAAATCAGTTTTGCTCAACCATAGTTTTGAGCTTTCAAAACGGAAGCTGGATTCACTTCTTTTCTTAATTACCTTTACTGAAAATGGCTTGTAAATTGATTTTTTTTGGGGGGGAAGTATTAATAATTTCCAAGGACAAGTTTTATTGGGTGATTTTCCTTCAACTTGCAGTCAAAGATGCTTTGTGTAAGTTTAAAACTTTACATTTTTTAAAACTTGGAAACAAGCAGAAAAGATTAGATTAGAATGTTGATTTTGAAAAGCTTTTAGATAGACGGAGGCCAGATTAATCGGAAATATGATTTTTAAATACTTACAAGGATACTTCCTATAGTTTGTTTAAAAATTTATTAAAATATATAGGAAAATTTTGATTTTAAGTGTCGGATATCTCTCCCTGGGAAAATGTTCGGGATGAGAGAAAAACATGGTAAAGGAGAACTTGAAGTCTGATTACTAGAAGCAACCAGAAAAAATTAAAAATTATAATTAAAGACACTAATACAGAATGGAGTAAAGCATTTTAACTCTGGGTAAATTCAAAAATATTTGGCAACAATATACCTAGAATTTTCTTTCTCTTTAGACTGTCAAACAATAAAAAATGGACTTAAAAGAAAAGATAGAATAGGCTATAATGGAAAATCAGATTGTTTTGGATGTGGATTTACAATAGTCAGGATACAAGAATAATACTGACAAAGACAACTTACAAATCAAACCAGCTGAGGTTTTAATAGTTAAAAGCAACACACCAATAATAAATTGGGAAGAATGATTTGAATATGTGGATTTAGTTAAAAGTGACTTGGACAATTTTCTTACTCTAGATTTTATAAAAAAGATGTGTTGTAATTATGAAATTCTTGAGAAAAGGTAAAGAATACAGCTTTGGGGACATTACCTAAAAAGAATAAACATCAACACTTTTAAAGTAAAATGAAGGTTTACAAAGTTGGCTTATTCAACCAAGGTTAAAATGTATATGATTCTCTTTTTTTCCCTAGAAGTTTTAATGGTTTTTGTTGACTAAGACTGCATGATGAGGCTTTAAGGATTTTTAATAGATGAGATATGGGAGGAAGAGAGTTTTTGTTGCATTTTTAGAGAATGTGATAAGCTATGCTATTAAAATTGAGAGGAGATGAAGAGGAGATGATAAGAAATTAATTTATGGGAATTTATTTGAAGGGATTAAATATTAAAATTTTTAATATGTTGTTGTTTCTGGTAACTCCTAATGGAATTTTTCTTAGCTAAACTTGAATGATGAGGTTTTAGAAGATTTGTTTATAGATATAAGATATGGAAAAATGATGTTTTCTCCTTTGCATCTTTAGAGAAATGGCAAGGTACTATGCAAAGTGAAGGAAATAAATAAGAAATTATTTTACTTGTTTAATCTCTCCCCCCGCTCTCTCCATATACATATACATATACATATGCACATGTACACATACATATGCATCATATACATATTATACCTGTACATATACATGGAAGCTTCTAATAGATTTTTGTAGCATAAGATTGAATGATGAGACTCTATTATTTGATAATAGATAAAAGATGAGATATAGTATGAAGAGATTTCTGGTTGAAATATTAGAAAAAATGTTGAGCTATTGAAAAGGGTTTGTGGGACTTGTGATTGGAATAAGGAAGTTTTCCACTGGTCAGTGGTAAGATATGAAAAATCTCTGGGTTTAGGGATCAATTGTATAATAATATTCAGCAAATGACACTCTGCTTCTACACTTCAACAGAAAACAGAAATTCAATATATATAACAACATTCATTTTCTAATGAAAAATATCATCATTAACAGTTCTCAATCAAAGCACAGCATTAATGCTGTCCTAAATTGTAAGGGCTTTTTTGTGCTATTGTTGTTTCATATTTAAGGGCTACAGATATTTAAAAATAACACATAACATACTGTATGTGAGAAAAGCCAGAGGGATACTTTTCTTATAGAAAAAAAAATCAACCTAGTTTAAGAAAAGACAAGTAGAGTAAGAAAACATGATGGAACTATCGTCAACCTATGAATTTCTACATTCATAAATATCAGAGCAACTGAAATGTCACAGATGTGTATTTTCTGATATATAATTTAGCTCCTTTCTTTGTAGTTAAACCTACACCTTCATCTTCTGCAGGTATTCATCAAATTTATTCTACAAGATCAAACCACCTTTGTCCAGATACATTACTTTCTTAGTCTTTCACAGACACGGAGCTATTTTTATAACTAGGTGTAAATTCATATTCTTTATCATTCATTGCTCTTCTTATATTCCAAGTTTCATATGTGAAGGTTATCACCAGATAAGCCCACAGATATTATAGATCATAATTTGGTCAATCAAGTCTTTCACATATTTCCTAGTAATATAGAGAAAGTTACACATCTCTGTTCCTGTGTAACAGCTGGTTGGGCCTTTAACTTCCCTTTCCTTCATGGTCTATTGTTTTATGCTTATTAAAAGGATTTCCTATTCTTATGGAACAGTCTGTGGAAAAGTGCAGTAGGATTTTTAACCTGAGTCACTCTCAGATAGACATAATAGCTGCCCTGTGCCATATTACTGGGGGTCTCTCTTTTATGAAGCAATGAGAAGAAGAAACTCAGTGCAGACTCTCTAAAGGACCACTTTGAAAAGCGCAGCACAGATTGTGAGGCTAAACTAGTATTTAAATCGGCTAATAAAAGAATAATGTGAATTGCCTGCAGCCTTACGTCACCTAAAAAAAAATCAACCACCTCTCATCTACAGAAATTCTGTGAAGAATTTCAAAGGCAGTGGCAGCTCTTTGAGGTAGTCCAGGCCAAAAGTGCAAACTATGAGTACTAATAGCAACTTTACTATAACAGAAACATACTCTTGCAATTCTGAAAGCATTTTTCTCCTTTTTTCCATTTAGAGTATTTTCAAGAATACTAGGGAGGTTCCCTCTTGAGATGCTTCCTAGGCTCCTTTTCCTTCTGTAGGCTGAAGCACTTTTTCCATGACAGTTGTCTAGGTTGTTCTTCTTTCTGTCTTCCAAGGTCCCACAGATCATTGGAGGCAGACATGATGAGTTCTGAAACACGTAACCATGGTGGGGATGATGGGGTCAGGTAAGAAATGACAAATGTATAACAGTAGCATGAGTGGCTGAGGCATGCCTTGAAGTGATACACCCAGTGGTGGGATTCAGCCACTTCGAGAGAACCGGTTGTTAACTTCCCGAGCAGTTTGGCAAATTGGTTATTAGAAGAAATCATTAGGGCAGAGAACCAGTTGTTAAATTACTTGAATCCAACCACTGGATACATCCAGAGCAACCTGAGCCAATGCAATTTTAAAGGCTGTAGGAAAGAATTACTCATCACAGCTTCCTTACACATTCTTTAAGAAAAATGCATATGCCTAAACCAAATGGAACTGACTGGTTCTTATCTGGAGATTATTTGACTTCTGAAGGCACAGTTTGAAATCCAGTATTGTTATAACATTATTTTTTAATGACCCAAGGGCAAGTGGGGAACTTGATTTTTACATTTAGTTAATCTAAATAATTCAAGCATGGATTAATTCAGCCATATTAAAGAACATTGGTTGGTTACATCTTTACCTTGCAGGTGGCTAATTGCTTTGAGAGCTGTAAAATATGAGCTATATTCAAATGACAGTTGCATGAACACTGACCTCATAGAAGGTGAGAGTGAAATTGTACTTGTCTCCCAACCTCACACATTCAGCTAGAGATTGATGTGTGTTTATAACCTATGCACATATAAACTTTCGCATGATCAGTTTCTGCATCCCCCTTCTTCTATATGCACAACAGAGGTAAGTAGAGAAAAATATTCACAACCTGCATATACATAGGTTCTATTTACACCTATGGACATGGAGACCTATGGACATGATGGACATGTTTCCCTCTGTCCCATTCTTGTAATCTCTAGGGTTCCTTCCTTCCCTATGCAGTAGTGAAATTCACTGACACATCATTGATATTTGATTGAATTTTTGTTTTCACTGCATATACCTTCTAGTCGGTGTGATATAAATAACAGCATGTTCACTTCCATGGTCAGCTCTAGATTAGAGATTCTACCTTAAATAGATTGGTGATCATTTTTGGATAAAACTGGGCTATGTTTGCACCTGTGGCACACTTGCAAAATATGCCCAAACTAACTGGTACTTACTATCAGCAGGTAATTCTGCATGCAGCATGGGTACAAGTCTGGAAACCTAATCTATGCTTTCTCCAACTTACTAAAAAGCAATATATGAAAATGCCCTGCTTCTTATTTCAAATACACATTCATACACACAGTTGCTATAGAAATTAGCACAATCATCCTCAAGGTCAAAGAAATAACAGTAGTCCAGTAATTCAAACCAAAACAGAGTCTCTGAAAAGAGAAGCTTGCCTAACTGGTTTTGCTTTTAGAAGAGCTTGCAGAAGAATAGTCAAAATCCAGTCCAAATTTCCAAGATCCTAGCCAGGGTTGTTAGCCAGTCCAGAGGTCAAAATTTCACAAATGTCACACAAAAGCTGGAGATCAGATGGTTGATTCCAACACATGATCATGGGTAAGGGGCACCTCTTGAATCAGACAACTCTCTACAATAACCAGGTACCAGGATTTGGAGACTTTATACCATCATTATCTGACTGCACCAGATTTTTAGGTGGAACCTGTGTTTGCTGATTTATATTTTGAGTCAGTGTCTGAGTCCTGGGCCATGACAGAAAACACTGGTTGACCAAAGTAGGTTGAGCAACACAAGTGAATACATATGGGACCAACAAGCATATTAAAAAAAAAAACAAACCACTGATCAGGTAATGAGGCATGGATGGTGATTTCCTTTGGTTGTTTAAAGAAACTTTTAAACAAGTGTATAAGAAATGTTGGTTGAAAATGTGAATGTACAAGTATTTTTGGATATTGATAACACTTCATTTTTGGCTAAGAATCTGAATGATCTGTGGCAAATGTTAGATAGAATGTATGATGCAACGTAGAGCACGGACTTGAAAAGCAGTGTATCGGATACCAAGATAGTTATGCTAACAGGGAACATTGAGTGAGTAATGACAAGTTGTATATGTTAAACATGGTAAAAATAAAGAAATCTAGATCAAGTACAAGAATAGCATATCTTGATGGAATGTTTATGTAACATGAGAAAACTGTGAAACTTAAGGCAAGTAAAATCAGGGTAGTGCAAGATGGGTAATACCATCATGAAGCTCCTGGATCTATTGCCTCAACATATATTTCAAGTTCAATGGGAAAATCTACAAGCAAATACAAGGTACCCCAATGGGATCACCCATATCATAATCATAATCATAAGTCAAGCATATATAAGATAACAGGTAAAAGTATAAACATAATTTGAATACATGAAAAGAGTAAGTAAAAAGGAATATTAGGACAGGGACGATAGGCACGCTGGTGTATATATGCACGCCCCTTACAGACCTCTTAGGAATGGGGTGAGGTCAACTCAATGGGGTGAGTAGACAGGCTTAATAGCAGAAGCAGTCACACAATGACTCAAATCCATAGCTCTACCCACCAACCAACCAAAATTCTGGACAAGCTACATGATGATACCTTCATCATCATAAAATGCTCCCAAGATGAAGAAACACACCACTTACTAAATAAAATATTCCCTGGGATCAAATTCACATGCAAAGAGGAAACAGACAACAGACTCCCATTCCTCGATGTCGACATAAGGAGACAAGACAATGGAGAACTAGAAACCTGTGTCTACCACAAAACCATGCACATGGACCGGATCCTCAGCTTCACAAACAACCATCCCACTGCACATAAAAGAAGTTGTGTTCAGACCCTGTTTGAAAGGGTCAAACTGCAGTACCACAACAGTAAGAAAAGCAGAAGAGAAACAGCCACTCGATGTCTTTCTCTGTAATGGCTATCCAAAAGAACTTCATATTCTGATCCACAGCACCCAAACCACAGCACACACACACACACACACACACACACAAAATCAAATTTATGTATATGTGTATTTGCAAGCATTGCAAGGATTTGTAGGCCACCTATTCTTTAGGCATTTTGGTTTCGTACTAAATTTTGGTACTTAAGCTGGAGAGAGTTTAAAGTACTTGGCCATGTTCAAGGGAGAGTGTGATAGGCAACATATACAGAACTTGCACTTCTGTGAACAAGTAAGGCAAATGTCCAGAATGACCATGAGCCATTGGATGCATACAGTGAGACCTGACATTTAAAAGAGTATTTCTACTACTGGAGAACCAGTAGCAGAAATTTTGAGTAGTTCAGAGAACTGGCAAATACTACCTCTGGCTGGACCCAGAGTGGGGTGGGAATGGAGATTTTGCAGTATCCTTCCCCCAGGAGTGGGGAGGGAATAGGGATTTTGCAGTATCCTGCTCCAGGAGTGTGGAGGGAAAGGAAATTTTGCAGCATCCTTCCCCTGGAGTGGGGTGGGAGTGGAGATTTTGCAGTATCCTTCCCCTGCCATGCCCACCAAGCCATGCCCACCAAGCCACACCATACCCACCAAGCCACGCCCACATAACCGGTAGTAAAAAAGAATTGAATTCCACCACTGGTATGTTCTGTAAGTTTCCTCCCACTTGTCTTTCAAAGGTAAGTGAACAAAAGGTAGTTCGGATCAGCACTCTAACATATCAGCAACTTTCTGGAAAGCTCTTAAGACTTGATAGTTTTCATGGGCATGAGGGGAGAACATCAGGAGAGCGGTTAGCCCCGTCTGATCATTCCAGGGTAGACCAATTTGGAGAAGTGTTAAGGAACCATTCTAGAAACTGGGAGCTGTGAGATAACTTATAGTCTCTCCCCTGAGGCATAAAGTCAGATGTCACTGTCTCTCAACTCTAGGATGAAGGCAAGGGCAAACCACTTTTGAAAATCTTGCTGGGACTTGTTCAGGTGTCAGCACTGACATGAAGCCCCTCCCCCCTCTTTTAAAATTACCTCGGCAAAAGATGCTGAAATATTCCAGGACAAAATACAACATTCAGAAGCAGCCCAGGCAGGCACCTTCCTAATTCCCTGAACTATAAGAAGGTAGAGGAGGTACAGTACAATCAGGTTTGCAAGATTCTGTTCTTATAACTAATTTCAAGAAAAGTAGTTTGGCCTGAGAGTCAGCCATTTAATTTTAATTTTATTTATTGTATTTTGTTTTTGGTCTTTATTTATGGTATTTGTTTAACATGCCCAAAGTCAGGTTAAACAAGATGGATGGCCATATAACCCATGCATATAAATAAGAAAGATTTGATATGCCTAAAAAGTGCATGAGAAGGAAAATCCAAATAAATAAACAGTGGCTTTCTTTTTTTTATGCATGTTGCAGGCACAAAGTGGGTAGAAACTCTGAACTGGGACCTCAGGGCGAAGAGGTTTAACCCCCTTTGTTTTGCTAGTGTGGTCCCCCATGTTTATGTTTGACTAAAAAATATTCACTGTCTTTATGATAATTACAGTATATAGCTAGAAAGAACCAAAGTTCTGATATAACTAAATGGTGCCCTTTCTTTACAGACTTCATGGTATCTGTTAGCTATCACATTAGAATGCTTTGCACTTGGTGTCTGCTTTAGATTTATTTTTTACAACACAACTTCTCCATGTGGGGCCTGTGCTTTGGGATGGGAAATTCGGTATGGCTTTGTTTTGACAGTTTCTGCCCAGTCTCCAGCCTTCCCTAAAAAGAAAAGGTGATTGAGAAAGTGGCAGAGATCCAAGACAATATATTTTGCACCGATGTAGATGGGAATTGGGGGCAGGGAGGTATTTCCCCAATTCCAATTTACATCTCATCCTACTTGCTGTAGGATGTGTAATTTATTGGCATTTCAAGGAGATGCAAATCAGAGGCCAATCTGCTACTCTTTTTAGCATTTGTCTTTTTCTCTGGAAATCATCCAGTTAAACAGAGAGATGTTTCCACAAATCAAACCATCTTCATTTCTACCCATGAAATTCTGCTCCATCTATTAGCTGTTCTTCTGTGTGAATTGTTCTGAGTAATTCACAGTTAAATATGCATTTTCCTTGTTTTTCACTTTTAAGAGCTGTGTCCAATTTCTGTATCTTTATCTGTCTTATCTCTTAAATAAACCCTTTAACTGAAGTTAATTAAATTTCTTTACATAGCTACTCTCACTTACTGTGTCTTTGCCATTTTATTCATGCTGAAGGTTCTAAGGTGTTTTTAAAAAAAGAAGTCTGGGAAGGCCTTATGAAGAAAAATGAAAGAAACCAGGGTGACTGTATAAGAAGTTTTCTAATGAGCTCAGATATAAAAGGAACATGTATAGAAAATCGAAGGAAGGATAAATTATTTCTAGCAAATACAATCAAGGAACTGAAAAATGTAAGGAAAGTAGCAAAAGATCCAACGTTAAAATGAATTTGCTGCAGGTTTGTGGAGATTGCTAAAAATAATAAAAAGGGACAGGATTGGCTATACCTGGAACAAGCAAGAGTAAGTAAATAGCGAGTCTGCTGAATGAAGAAAATGGAACAATGTTAACTGAAATTGTTCAAACCTTGTTCTAGATCCCACAAAGGAAACAGTATATGACCGGACAAAAATAAATGCGATGATGAATTGGAGCTCAAGAGAATGAAGAAAGAGATAGTAATGGATGGTAATTTCTTTTGTTAAGTAAAGAAAGCCTTCAAGCCTTGTCTAGGGAAATTCTTAGTCATCCAGGTCATGGTTGTCTCAAAGGTGTTTTTTCAAAAGGCAACCGGACTACGTTTTTTCCCATGAGGAAGAAGAAATTTTGCTTCTCATAAAGCTTCTTGGATGAGAACTGAAACTTCTTCTTCTTCTCCAAGGGAAAAAACATAGCCCGGTTGCCTTTTGAAAAAACATATTTGAGTCTTCGAGCCTAACATCATTGCATAGTAAAATAATTTATAAATATAATCACAGACCTCTCTCCTTTTTTTTTAATTTTTGGAGAACAGGGAAAGTGCAATGAGATTAAATGCAAGCAAATTCCTGAGAAACAGACCCAGTATATCCAAATAACTATAGACTTTTCAACTTGACAATGACACTTAGAAAGCTTCTAGAATAGAAATTAACTTTGTAAATGTTTAGAGTGAAAGTGTCGTGTTGTAATCCTAAAGAATTAATGCACAGTTCGTGAGGATGACTTTTGCCAGACTAATCTTATCACCTTTGTTGACTGAATTCTTCTTTGTTTGTAAAGTTCACCAGAACAATGAAGCTCAATTTCAGTAGATTTTTGACAGGTGCCCCATTATATTCTTGTTCATAAACTGGTAAGATGTACTATGGACTCTACTTTTCTTAGGTGAATTTGTTATAAGACTATACCCAAAGAACATTAATAGCTGTTCATTAATCTGAAAAATAATAATTTGGTTTCATAGATTTTGCCCTATACCCAGTGTGGTTAAATAGCTTGATTAGTGTATTTGCATCTTATAGGAATGAACAACTTTGGTAGGGGGCTGAACCTGGTCTTTTAAAACTCTTTTTTGGTCCCACAGGGCTAAAGAAAGAATGATAATAATAGAGTGATATCTGTGTGTAGATTCAAATGTTCACTGCCAGTCATTTTTTAAATAATCTTTAGGTGCTTGTTGTTATTGTAAATATTCCTAAAAGAGATAGATTAAACCTACCAAAGAATTAATACATCTATGGATGGATGGATGGATGGATAGAAGGAAGGAAGGAAGGAAGGAAGGAAGGAAGGAAGGAAGGAAGGAAGGAAGGAAGGAAAGAAGGAAGGAAGGAAGGAAAGAAGGAAGGAAGGTTCTATGAAAATCAACTATTCTGAAACCTAAACTGTGAGTTCCTCTCCCTTTTATAGTAGAAAGAGTAACTCATATATAGCAATTCCAATATCACCACAAATCCTTCCAGACCAAATGGAGCCAACATTTGTGCCCATTATACATTGAGGTTCCACATGGATGCCATAACAGTGAAGATATGTAAGGTGTATTTTTATCCCTTAAACTTTTTGAAGGTCCAAACTTGGCTTTGGCCCTACCAATTTTGGAGGTATTAATTTCACACAATTTTTCATAAAACGTTTGAGCTAACAGAAGTTGCAGAAACTTGTTTTATAACAATGTTGATCAGATGGAAAATTGAGTTCAAACAACCAATTTATTTTTCATAGCGTTAGTGTAAAGTTCTTATTCGGTGAAAAAAATAATAATATTAATAAGATAAAGATAAAAGATGCAAGCACAATGAGGTGAAGAGTCTCACTCTCCCTTGTCAAAAGAATTATAGATTTTTATTGACTAGAAACTAAACTTGAACATGAGTTCATGAATTTAAATGAGTAACACGGGGTTCACTCCCAAGAAAGACCATACACTGTTCTACTTTTATACGTAACTTTGACCATTTCTTTTTAAAGAATATGACAAATATAGAATACATCCAGATGCTGGGGAAAATCATGAGTAGCTGGCAGAACAATTCGTATGAGGAGAGGAAAAGAACTCCCTTGGTTGAGAAAAAGTGATGATTAATAAGCAATATGAAAACCGCCCTCATATCTTTGAATGACTGTTGCTTTGAAGATGAAGTCCCATAAAGGCAGCCTGAACATTGTTATTATAAATAACTAAAGCAATAAATAGCTCCAGTAAATAAGTTCTATATCATCATATGACAAGAATACGATTTCAACTGAACAACGGGGACTGAATTAGCATGACTTGGCCAGCCTACTGCAAATTGCTTTACATGGAGCTGCCTTTGAAGACTATCTGGAAAATTTAAGAGCTTGGATTGCCTCCTCTGATCAGAATTTATCTGCCCAGTATGATCACTCTGGAAGAAACGGCTTGCGATCCCCCACTCCTATGAAAGAAGAAAGAGGAGGAAGCCTTCAGTTTGTGAGTTTGGCACCAGTGATGGCACACGCGATCCCATTGCAAACCGGTAGTAAAGGTAAGTAGAACCCACCTCTGGTTGGCACCCATTCTCTTGCAGAGTTTTCCGCATGAGGTTTGGTTGGCCATCTCTTACACTACTTTCCAGAATTAGATAATTTAATCAATGCTGACTATTGGCCATTTCTACATCTTAGCATATATATTTTTTGTTTTGCTTGGATAATTTTAATGACGTAAACTATTGGGATTGTGAATGCAACATACTCCAAATCAGACAGAAAGATGGAAAGTTAGAAAGATAGAAAGGAAGATAGAAAGTTGGGAAGATTGATTCCTGGTTCCCTAAAGGCATTCTTTGCCTTTGAGCCAATCTGAATCAAAAGCTTTGGGGCTTTGATTAAATATTTATCCATCTTCATGCAAACACATAAAGTTGAGATAATCAAGGCCACAAACAAGCAACCAATTCTGGGCATGTATTAAAGACTGAGAACCTTGGCTGGCTGCATACCCTAAAAGGAAACAAAAACTGGACTTTAACCATCTGTGATACCCTGTGGGACTTTAACCATCCATCCTTCCAGAACATGCTTTAAAGTCCAATAAACATTTGCTTTCCTTTAAGTGGGTGATAGTTATCTGGAAGCAGCATGTGTGCTGATGCTTGTTAATTAATATACTAGAGTAAGCCGAGACATGGCCTGCATGGCAATTGAGCAAGACAACAGACTGCAGTGCCTTGGGCAGTGAAAACATAGTGATGATACTGTGATGCATGAGTTTGGAGAATAGAGGATAGTGACTTTTCTGAGAAGTAGAGGGTTTTTTTTACCGTACTATTGGAGGGAAAATATTGTCTAAGGTAGGAGTGAAAAAAAGTGCAAAAAGAGAACCAGTTTTGCATTTGTGGGGTTGCATTTGGGGCAAGAGATTTTAAGGAGCAAGCCCAAGTTTACTTCATAAAATTCAAAAACTATCCAAAATGGGCTGTAGCCCTGTTTTGATTATATTGTTCTAAAAATGCCATGCAAAGTTTGGTTCTCAAACTCAGGAGAGAGAGAAAGAAATAGGAAGTTCTTAATCCTGGTCTAGGAAGCTGTATGAGGCCCATATTGCACTTCTGAGCTAGAAAACGTGATGCTCATTTAAATGTATACAGAAGATAGTAAAGTTATGCAAAAAGCATAGAGGAAAATAATATTATCAATTTGCCAAACCTTAGCTATGAGATCACAAAAGTGATTATTGCTGAAATCTGAAGCAATGAGAAGTAGATATGAGGAAGTCAGATTTAGATTCTTAGGAGACCGATAACCAGAACCTCCAACACTGGAGAAGTGTTGGCACAGAGCTTGCACCCAAAATATGATACTTTTATGGATTATGATTAGTGACACTTCATTAGGCTGATGATCAGCTTTTAAACTGAACCCTCAGAGGAAAATGATAAAAGCTGCTGGCATATAGGACAGGACAGGACAGGACAGGACAGGAAAGACAGAATAGAATAGAATAGAATAACAGAGTTGGAAGAGACTTTGGTCTTCTAGTCCAATCCCCTGCTTAGGCAGGATACCCTACACTACTTCAGACAAATGGTTATCCAACATCTTAAAAACTTCCAGTGTTGGAGCATTCACAACTTCTGGAGGCAAGTTGTTCCACTGATTAATTGTTCTAACTGTCAATAAATTTATCCTTAGTTCTAAGTTGCTTCTCTCCTTTCCACCTATTACTTCTTGTCCTGCCCTCAGGTGCTTTGGAGAATAGCTTGACTCCCTCTTCTTTGTGGCAGTCCCTGAGATATTGGAACACTGCTATTATGTCTCCCCTAGTCCTTCTTTTCATTAAACTAGATATACCCAGTTCCTGCAACTGTTCTTCATATATTTTAGCCTCCAGTCCCCTAATCATCTTTGTTGCTCTTCTCTGCACTCTTTCTAGAGTCTCAGCATTTTTTTTTACATTGTGACGACCAAAACTGGATGCAATATTCCAAATGTGGCCTTACCAAGGCATTCATTAAGATGAATTATTCTAAGATGAGGATGGAAAGAGAGTAGAAATTCCTCTGCATGTATTTCTACCCACTCTAGTACTGAAGACAGGAATCAGGAATCAGAACCAATGGTTACTGATAGCTTTTAAGTGAAGGAATTCCCCATTCAAGTTCCCCATTCCTTTCTCCAAGTTCTCAGCTTTGAAAAGGAGGATGGTTCATGCTGATTTTCAGGCAAGGACATTTTGATTACTTGCTTTCTTTGTCGCACCATGCAAGTTTAGGAAAACTCAAGAAAAAGGAAATTGTGAGAGTGCTGCAGAAAATAGATGGTAACCAATGGAAAAGCTCAGGCCACCTCCAACAAATTCTTACTTCATGAAAAACATGCCACCAATGACCTGTGCTACACATGTTTCAGTGTCCACATTCTACCACTCTCCTCAAATTTTGTTTTCTTCCTAACTGATCAATAGCTACAGGGAGACCTGGACAACAATGATTGGTAGGTGATAGACCATGAAAAATAAGAAGACAAATCAAGTTTGTTCCTTAATAATGGTAAAAGGCCTTTAGGAAATTATCATCTATCAGATTCATACTGCTCATTTGAAACAGTTGCAGCAGCCAAATCTTACACAGCAGATTTGAAGCAAGGATCTCCTACCAATTCCTTTCACCTAGAGATCGTACAAATTGAACCTGAAGCCTTCTGCTAACAAACCTTAGACTAAACACTGAAATCAACATGCATGAAATTGTGCTGTAGTGTGGTTTATAGAACCCTAACAGAGAACTTCAGTAGGTTTCTTGCTCTAAGCCAGACCTGGGAATTTTACAGGTCCCAAGCCGTATCCAACCCTTTGGCTGGCCCTGTCCAACCCTGTCCAACCCACATGAGGTCAATTGGAAATTAAAAAATAAAATTCAAATAAGCACACCACAGGGGATGAGAGAAGAAGCCGAGTGTGCTTTAGTTGGCAACTGAGAGAAGCTTTTCTGTGCCTATGGCAGAAGAGTAGAAGCCAGGCTGAGTGGTGGGCACTGTGGGCTCTGGTGGCAGAATTAAATTCAGCCAATTGGTTTGGTCTTCCACAATAGTTCCAATTTTTCATACGGCCCCTTAGGAAAATTAATTGCCCACCCCTGCTGTAAGTATAAACAGGCATATATAAACCCAAGTAAGCCGAATTTCTCCTGGAATTTTAATTCATTGTAAATTTAATTCATTGAAAATTATGTTCAGGAACCTATTAAGCATGCTTCTGTCTTATTTCTTCTGTTTGTTGATCTAGATCAGGAGAGACAAACTCAAGGCCCGGGGACGGGATGTGGCCCACTGCAGATCTGGCCTGCAGGACTGTGAAAGACCAGCCCACAGTGTCTCTGCCAGCAAAAATGGACCTCAGGAGGGCGGCCATCCTGACCTCTGTTTTCGCTGGCAGAGAGTTGCAGGAGGCTGTCGCAGCCAAAAATGGAGCTGGGGATCCTGTTTTCGCTGGCAGAGTGCTCAGGCCTCCACAGACACCCCCAATATGAGTGACATTGAGCTGGCCACTCCCACCCTGGCCACCCCCACCCCAGCCCCCCAAGGTCAAACACAATCCTGGTGAAGCTCTCAATGAAATTGTGTTTGACACCCCTGATCTAGATAGTCCTAGTTTTCCTCACATAGTCGGTAAAACTTACAATGGCTAGGAGATTGTGGCAGACAATGCTACAAACTCCACCAAGTTGAGGTCACATTTAAGAGGAATAGAAATATCAAGGTACTTCAAAGCAGCCTTCTTAGAAACTAATTGAAACTTTTCCCAATAACTGATCACAAAGCCTGTTTCATCGCATAGCGGACATTTAAACATTCTCAGTGCTGGGAATCTGTTGTGTTCATGCCCCTGTCTGATCTTCTTTGACTAGTAGTTCCACTTCATGCAGTGTCTGTCACAGAAATGGCAACACTGGAGAAGCTTTCCTTTTCAGAACGGGGATTGCTTAAGGAAAAGGTTAACTGCTGGGTCCTTGTTTATGTGCTAGTATGTTAAAATGAAAATGCTGGCAGTTTCCATGCCATACAATCATCGGCCATGTCTATTCAGCTTTGGAATAAGGCCTGGCATCCACTCTGCCAAATTAATGAAATATGTGCAGTTATTTAAAAAGCATGCCACGGCAGCCACTTGCCAGAAAAAGAAAAGGAAGAAAAGGAACTTCTACACTCTTAAATAAACAGAAGGCATCTTATGCACTGAGCAAAAAAAGAACGGAGATTTTGCAAGATTAACTGACACACACCGAAGGACGGAAGAGGTCTTTCACAGGTATGAACCTCTGAGGACATTTGGATATCTTTTGTTTCTAAAATGCATATGGCACTTGGTATCAACGATGCAGCTATCAGCTGTTATACAGCAGAACATTTAGCACCTGTTATATATTTAATGATTCAGACAGAAAGGTTGCCTTACCCAAGAGATTCACAACATAGTATAAGGAAATTGATGTGAAGCTCCCGAGATTCAAGGTGTCTGTCTGTGTGTGTGTGGGGGTGGGTGGGTGCATGAGTGAGTGTTCGTGTAGAAGAATCTTGCCTGCTGAAGCCAAGTCCAAGCGGGAGATAAATACCACTTTCCCTGGGTGGCATCAGTCGGGCACAGTTCCCAAGCTTTTTGAAGCATAGCCCAGTGGACTAATTGCAAAACATGTCTCTCATTGTAGCTCAAAGCTATTCCTCTGGAGCTTCATATATTTCATCTACAGCAGCAGATTTGCTGTTCATTAAAAGCAGATAATATCTTTCTTGAGTAAATGCTGTTCATGGAAGTACGGCTTCACCTTCCCTTTAATAGAGCTCCCAGTGATAAATGCAACTTGTAAGGATGATTAAGACATTTCATTATGTTTTAATGTGTCTTTAGGCATGTAACTGCTAGTAACAACAATCATTCTGCTTTTCTGCCCCAAAATTGCCTGATGATACATTACTTACAGGACAGACTTTAGGGGCATCGAGCCATAGATGAGCTTTTCTGTAGACATTAACATACACTAAGAAGCTTTTTTGCAATTACAGCACAAAGGGCAATTTGAAGATCCATCCAGCTGCAGGGCATGTTGATCTTTTTAAAGTCTGACACTCTTAAAACTCTGTGAAATATCTCCCAGATTATTGAAAAGGGAAAAGCAAATTGACCACAGGATAACCAGGTCAACGCAAAACTTCAGTATTATGGCCACATCACTTGGTATTTTTTTTAATTTAATCCATAAATTATTTCATTTTCATATGCACTGTGCGCTTTACTTTGCACAAAACCGCGAGCAAGATAAACGGATTTTCAAACACTCCTAATACAACAGACAATATTGCTCATGCATATGTAGTGTCAAAAAAACCCAAGAATTTGTTACTGGGTTGCAATAGCTTATGGAGGAATTACAATAACAGAAAGAAATGTTTAAAAAGTGAAGATAGTGAAGAATTCACCGCATTCTGAGATTTGCAATGCAGGACTTCATAATCTGAATCAATATATCAATCACAGTTTTTCAATCTAACTAAATTACAGCAATTTTCACCATAGACACATAATTTCCCTTCATTTCTATAATTATCATAAATAATTAACAATATTCAATAAGAGTTTGGTAAAACAATGTTAATAAAAATTCCTAACATCAAATAATAATTATTTGTATAATTAACCCTAATTTACATAATTAAACTGGGCTACCTGAGGGACTGCCTCCCCTCAGTTGCATTAGCCCATCCCATTAGATCTGTCAGGAGTATGCTGTGAGTACATCAGTTAGGAACTTTACATTTGCTGGGTCCCAGGAGATGTATCTTCTCTGCCATGGCATCTGCCTTATGAAACATTCTGCATCGCACCCCCACCCCCAAAATCAGATTGGCTTCATCCCTTTTGATATTCCGGAAGTCCCTCAACACATGGTTATGTTAGCAGGCCTGGGGCTCTTAGGGAGCTGGAGACAAGCTAATAGGTCTCCATTGCTGAGCTGGCTGTTTTTATTCCCTCTTTGATTTGTATCTCTGTTTTTATAATATTTACTGTTAATGAGATTTTAATATTTTCTTATATCTGTGATTTATACGTAGCTTACCTGTTTGTTGTGCCCTGTTGGAAATGAATTCAACCAACAAACGTGGGTCGATGAAAACAAAGAGATTTTATTAAAAGGAAAAAAAAAACAATTTTGCAAAATAGGATGCTATCCCAGCAGATCTCAACAAGGAGCTTGAGCCAGAAAGCCACACCTAAAGTTTCAAAAGCATTACATTTTATAGTTCCCTATCCTGACACACACACACCTATGCCCCTCCTACATCGCATCCAGTAACTGTTCACTGCTAATCCGAAGCACTTTTTAGAGAGAACATCATCTCTTTCTCTAATCACATGTTCATCAACACCTCCCTATAACTACCCATAAAATATTTTGCAAGCATGGCTCTTTCTTATCTCTATTGCCTTGGCATTAAAGAGTGGGCCTCTTTCTTACTGGCCTCAAACAAAAGAAGATCTATTCTAACACAACATTGTTACATATTGGTATGCTTTCAGCGTGTTCCCCAACTATCTTAAAGCAGAATAATATCTAACAAATTAAACAGAGTAGCAGAGCTGGAAGGGACCCTGCAGGTCATCCAGTCCAACCCCCTGCCTGAGTAAAATTGAATCTTCACTTATATGCATTTCTAACCTATATACTTACATACTATTTTATTTTTGAATTTGCTCATATCCTACAGCCCCCTTCCTCCTGAGTGGCCTTTAGCGAGATGGGCAGTTATATGAATTTGATTAATAGGTAGGTAGGGAGGTAGGGAGGTAGGGAGGTAAGTAGGAAGCGAGGGAGGGAGAGAGGGAGGGAGAGACAAAAATAAAACATTCCATAATTTCTTCCAAACTAGAAAGGGGCAAAAATCTACATGCAGTAGGAGTATCTCTGGCATTGTCTTGTTGACTGCTTCTTTGAGGCATATTTTAGATTCATTCCCCCCTTTTTTAAACAAGTGAAGTAAGAAATTTCAGAAACTGAGTTCTGTGCCCAATAATTCATTCATTGTGGTAGTTTGACATTGATGTTACAAACATAGCCCAAGCATCCATCTGGCTGTTCTGCTGTGACTTGTTTCAGTGACTTCTGCCCATTGTTAAGAAGCGAAACAAACTTAAAAAAACAACAACAAAAACCTCTAAACTATTTTAAGTTTCTTTTTTCTTCTTCTTCTTCCCCTTAATGAATATGGAAGTTGCTGGCAGATAACACCCAGATAACAAGCCAGCAGCAATGCGGTTGGGAGGAATCAGCTTGAGCTTTCAGCTGTGCTCACGATAAGCCACAAATAAGATTGTTCATGCTGTGAGCATACCTTTTTGTGTGTGCTTTGCCATGGAATCACGCAATCAGGTCTTCTTATCTTGTGGCACACTCACTCTTAATTTTTGAGGAAGATTTTATGATTATATTCTCAGGATGCCAGACTGTAAATGCTTTCATGAGTTCATGGGCATCTGCAAGATTTTCATCTTTCCTTTAAAAAAAAAAAAGACCACTGGGATAAATTCCTAGTTTCATATGGGACTATGGTGCCCTCTGATAAATTTACTGTATGCTGGGAGACCTGCATAGATGGATGTAACTTTTATTTCCCCAAAAGCTGCTTCTATTTATATGGAGGCAGACCCAGTTAAAATGAGATTGTGACATTTTAATTCCATCTAGGGTCAGCAGCTCTTAAAATATTTTTGATTTGCTGACTAGGCTCAGAATATATGGGTGTTTTCTTGAATTGACAAAACAATAGTCTCTTCAAATGGGTTGCTTTTCATTTATTTTCTATACTCAGTAAAACTGGGGGGGAAATGGTCAGAAGAAGGTAAAAATAATGAAGGAGGAGGAAATCCAGCAACTTGTATGAAATGGTATAAGGTCCAGTTCAAGCCCTTGAGCAAGGGCTTGGACTAGAAGACCTCTAAGATCCCTTCCAACTCTGATGTTCTATGTTCTATTTCAGGGGTGTCAAACTCAATTTCATTGAGGGCCACATCAGGGCTTGATTTTGGAGGGCCAGGGGCTGTACCCAGGTGGGTGTGGCCAGCTCAATGTCACTCATGTTGGGGGCACTTGTGGTGGCCTGAGTGGGGCTGGGGGATCCACTTTTACTAGTAGTTTTTTTTTTTTGCTAACACTCTGCTAGCAAAAATGAAGATTGGGGGACCCTGTGTGCCCCCAGCTCCATTTTCAGCTTTGATGGGCTTCCTGCAACCCTCTGCCAGTGAAAAGGGCCATTTTCGCTGGCAGAGGCACCGGGGGCTGGTCCTTCTCTGTTTCTAGGATGGCCCCACGGACCAGATCTAAGCACCCTGTGAGCCAGATCCAGCCCGCAGGCCTTGAGTTTGACACCCCTGTTCTATGATATCCAAGTAGGATCCCCAGAAGATATCTCTCCAGTAGGATGATCTTGATTTTATTTGGAATTATCCTTGTGTGTTCTTAATTAACCCACTCTGGAATATGCAGTGAGTCTCCATACCTGCCATCATCCTTACCTTCTCAGGCCACACGAGGAGTGATTGGGAGGAGAGAGTGAGGGGCGGGGCCAGCCAGCCAGCAGGGAGCCACACCAGCAGGACGAAAGAGCTGCATGCGGCTCAGGAGCCGCACATTGCCGACATCCAGTATAGGATGAAGGCATTGGCCTACAAACCAGGAGACTATGAGTTCTAGTCCTGCCTTAGGCTGGGTGATTTTGAATCAGTATCTCAGGCCTACACATCTGCAAGGGTTATTGTTGTGGGGAAAGTAGAAAGAGAGAGGAGTATTAGATATGTTTGCTATCTTGATTTACTTATAAAATAATAAAGGAAAGACAAAAAACTAAAACTGAATTAATGAATGGATGAATGGTGATCTATCCTGAATAGATTTCTCATCTATTCCAAAAAGAAGGTAAGGGCAGTAACTCAATGGTAGAATATCTTTTTTATATGCAGAAAACATTAGATTAATTCCCAGCCTCTCCAAATATGACTGGGAAAGGTTCTGGTTTGAAACTTTAAAGAGCTTCTGTCAGTCAGTATAAACAGGATTGACAGATTGGGGTCTGTTTTGGTATAAAGAAATTTCCCATTTTCTTGTTCTACCACTTGGGATCTTTTCCCTATAAAATTACCCTTTTTAGGAAAGTTAGAAATTTATTTTAAAAAGCCCTCTCACATGAAACATGATCTGATGTATTGCAGATTACATTTTCAACCCACATTGCAGTCTTTGAAATATTCAGATGTCCATGAATAAGTCTTCCTGCAAATTAAAGCTTCATACTCATTAGCTCTTCCTGCAAGTTTCATAAAACTGTGTGCTAATGAACAAAAAAAGGCTGTTTACTTAGAAGCAGTTTTGCTATTTTTTTCTCCTTTGTGCTGCCTTCATCTCCATTCAGAAAGATTTCTAGTGTTTAGGAGGCACACATAGTCACCAGGCACAAGCCACAAAGACCTGGCATATGTCATGATGGCACAAATGATGGAAATAATTCTAATGGCTAAAGATGTCATGAGTCATTTCCCACGGAAAATGTTCTATTTTCCCACGGAACCACATTTTCTATTGTCTCCCAGGTGAGCTAACTTAACAGAATAGTACTGCTGAAGATCTCAGCCAAAGACGTCTAGAGAATATTTAAAAGTATATCCAGTCACTGAGATCTATTTGGAAATGAATGTGTGCAAAGCTAAAAGTGTTAATGGAAAACTAACGGGAAATTGAATGGAAAATGATATAATTCCAGGGGGATAATTGTTATTATGATGTTAATGATAATGAAATGCTTGATAATAATGAGTACTAATTTTAATGTAATAAAAATACATAAAATACATATGCTATGAACTTATTAATGATAATTAATACATAAAATACTTAATAATAATGAATGTTAATATTAACTAATGTATTCAAAGCTGATTACTAATGTTGAAATAATTATAAAATCCTACTAAGTAATGAAACAATTACAAAATTATACTGAGACAGGCATTGCTCAATGACATTCTTTTTATCCCATACATTTTTCATCCAGGCCTCCCTTATTCTACTTTGGAAACCCACCATTTCTCTAGTTTGAGAAACTGTGCTGTTTCTTTAAAATCGAGGCTAAATGTTGATATTGTCTACATCCCAATTGCACCATTCTGCATTATCTGCAGCTGCCAGGTTATCTTGAAGGGAAGACCCCCGTCACGTCAATAATCTAAAGGGGAAGTTACATATCTATAGACTATGGCAGCCATTGTGGGAATATGTCAGCTTGTTTTATTTTGTGGGTAAGAACCGGACAAACTGAAACAAGTCAAAAAAACTCTTGACTACTAAAACTATGTGTTTCTCTACTGAAAAGATGAGTTTAGGCATGAGGGAAAATGGGAGCTGTTTCTCTCTCAAGGGCCTCCAACACCAATTCTTATCATTATTTTTAAAACAGCAAACAAATAGTCAGCAACAATGCTAAGATCTAAAAATCATACGGTTAGGTAGAATTTCAGGTTTTATTATTGGCATTTTAATAAAGGTGATGCAAGCCTCTTAGCATGGTATCAGATGCCAGGTAAGTTCAGGGTGCGCGCGGAGGCTCTGGGAGGGCGAAAAACGGGCCTATCGGAAGTACCAGAAATCTGGAAAGGGGCCTGTTTCTGGCCTCCGGAGGGCCTCCAGAGCCCGGGGGAGGCCCTTTTTGCCCTCCTGGAGGCTCCAGGAAAGCCTCCGGAGCCTGGGGAGGGCAAAAAAACGGGTCTACTGGAAGTACCAGAAATCCAAAAACGGGCCCATTTCCAGCCTCTGGAGGGCCTCTAGAGCACAGAGGGGGCCCTTTTCACCTTCCTGGAGGCTTGAGGAAAGCCTCTGGAGCCTGGGGAGGGCAAAAAGGCCCTCCCCCCCTCCGTCGTGGTGCAGGAGGCTGAGTAGGTCACGCCCCCATGTCATGCCCACCCAGCAACCAGGCAGAGAACTGGTTGCTAAAATTTTTCAATCCTACCCCTGAATAGGGTTCTAATGAGGGGTCTTTGGTGCTTTCTTAGCTTGGTTAGAGCACCAAGGATCCCTCATTTGAAGCCTGAGCTTCAAATATTCTCCTCTAGGAAGAAATGAAACAGATTTTAAGAGTGTCTGTATTTTTTCATATCTGACTAATGTTTTTTATTGTTTTATTTATTGCGTTCTGATACATCAGTTATACTGAATATATGTATAATTTGTTTCTATAGCCTATATAAAGACTTGACCGGGTTTAATAAAATGATTTTCGCTTTGCCTGAAGTTCTTGTGCTTCATGTTGTCAGGTATGTGTATGGGGGCAGGGAACCACTTTGCAAAGGTGTAGAGTGTTTCTCTGTTAAATTCTAGATTCTTTCCAATTACACACCAATCAAGTGCCTGAGTTTTATAGGCAATAATTTGAGGGCTCATCCAGAATCACAATATGGCATCCTTTAGGATTTGGATCAGACTGCCTCAATTATAGAACACATGACAGCCAGCACAAATGAGTTCACCCCTTGCATCTTTGAAGGAGATGGACAGCTAAGGAGCCAGGAGTGAGAAAGTGGTAGCTGGTAGCCTCTTGGGAGAGAACATAAGATAAGAAAATAGAACAAGGAAGGAGCATATGGGGAGCCCATTGAAGAACATGGCCCAAAAGTAGATATGCTGGACACCTTCCATGGGAGAAGATAAAGCCAAAATGGGCTCCTTTGACTTGTGATACAAGAAGCATTTCAAATGTATATTGAGCTGATCCATTCCTGTCAAATGAACTTTTGAGTCCAGTTGTGGGATTCAATTTTTTTTACTACTGGTTCTGTGGGCGTGGCTTGATAGGCGTGACAGAGGAAGGATACTGTAAAATCTCCATTCCCACCCCACTCCAGGGGAAGGTTACTGCAAAATCCCTATTTCCTCTCAATCAGCTGGGACTTGGGAGGAAGAGAATAGATTGGGGCGGGACCAGTCAGAGGTGGTATTTACCGGTTCTCCGAACTACTCAAAATTTCCACTACCGATTCTCCAGAACTGGTCAGAACCTGCTGAATACCACCTCTGTTCGAATCCTATGGGCCGATGAGTCACCCAGTTCATGGTACAAAAGGCTATGGCCTCCACCCCTCCCCTTGATCTGCCCTCCCTATTCTATTTCCAAAAAAGATGAAGATGATGTGACTCCGATCTTGTGTCTCCAGGAAGAAACTCTGGGGGAGCAGAGTGGGAATTTGGGATCCACAATTGTATCAGTGCTTTCACCTATAAAACTGTATCCTATTGGAGGCAGACTAATCTGACGAAGCAGACCAAGTATTTGAAGAGGAGTATATACGGGGGAAAGTCTCAGGCTACTCACATTGTGGGAAAATCAACCAGACTGTAAAACAATGGAATCACAAAAAATAACATGAAAAGCTAGCACAACTGAAAGCAGCCAACACCACCATAGGAGCAGCTGTCCTGTTCCCTCTCAGAATTGTATGACAAGCTTATTTAGACAAATTTCTGCAAGCTTGTATGCTGGAAAACTCCTGGGTAAAATTGGAATGGGTAAAAAAAATGAGCTATTTTTCTAAATAGAAATTGGAAAAGATTCTTGGATAATGAGCAGCAAACAGAATTGGCCAGTTTTGTTGTCAACTGAATTTTTAAAAAACTTTTTGGGTTTTTTTTGTGAGGAGAAGAAGAAGAAAAAATAAATAAAATAAAAGCAGGTTACTTGTAGTTTTGGGTAAAACTTTCAGATGAAATTTATTCCTGCTATCTAGCACTTGATTATAATACTGCCTAGAGACTTCTTTCTTATAACTCAGCCAGGAAGCAAAATTAACCCTATTTATTTTATTTATTCATTAATCAATTTTATACAATACTCATCTCACTGTCTAAATGACTCTGGGTGGCTTACAGTTAAAAAATGATATCCACATAAATGTCCATATAAAAATAAACAAATTTCAAAAGACAGAGAGGATGCCCCCAAGCCAAGGATTATGTCCCTCACTTGGATTACCATTCTAATAGACAGAACCAGTGTAGAAGAAGGAGTGGCAGAACTTGGAGGTGGACTTAAATAAGGGATCAGCCTAGAATTCCTAGGTAACCACAAGTGGACTAAGTCAAACCTCCCCTTGAATTCTGTTGACCATTATTTAACTCCAAGAGGGTGACAACCGTTGAGAATATTCCTGTGCATAAGCATGAATAAATAAATCGATTTAATTGGACTTGACCTTTTGCACTTGACAGCCAGGTCTTAATGCTCTTCTGGAAAGCCAGCAGAGTGGGGAACAACTTCACCTCAGGGCAAGATGTTTCATAGGGTGGGGGCTATGGCAGAGAAGGTTTTCTTCATAGACCCCACACATCAAAATTTTTAACTGACAGAGTTCACAACATGCCCCTCTGATTTGACCAGGTAGGATGATTGAAATGACACAGTTCCCAGGTAATCCGGACACACGCCATGAAGCAGCGGTGGGTTGCCCCTGGTTCGCACTGGTTCTATAGAACCAGTAGTAAAACCGGTGGGAGGCCCCGCCCACTAACTGACGTCATGAAAATGCTTCTGGGCATGCGCAGAAGAGCGCACATGCGCACAAATGAAGCGAGTGCAGACGCACGGCCCCGTTGCGAACCGGAAGTAAGTAGAACCCACCCCTGCCATGAAGGGCTTTAAAGATAATAACCAGCCCTATTAAGAATACCCATCAAAATACAAGGAAACCAATCAAGTGAAAAATTATAGATATATACACGCACATACATACACCACAACATTGTTGAAAACACTTATGAAACTCATGCTGTGTTTTGTACCAAATAATGCAAAAGAGCTTTTAAGCATGCACGATTTAGTACTAAAAATGAAAAAAAAAAGATCTTAAACCTATAGCAGGTTTTTTTTAATTAATTTGTCACTGACATTGTAATTTTTTTTATTAAATATTGCTCAGGGTAAAGTAAAAAAACAACAACTGGAAAGATTAGGACAATTATTGCAAGACTTTAATTTGAAACTATCAAAGCTAATGGAACATTTATTGAGTCCTGGTGGCACAGTGGTTAGAATGAAGTATTGAATGAGGTTAATTCAGTTCACTGCAAGGAGTTCGAATCTCACCAGGCTCAAGGTTGACTCAGCCTTCCATCCTTCTGAGTCAGTAAAATGAGGACTCAGATTGTTGGGGGCAATAGGCTGACTCTCTAAATGGCTTAGAGCGTTCTAAGCTGTAAAGCACTATGAAGCAGTATATACGTCTAAGTGCTATTGCTATTCTATTGCTATTTGGTACCTAGACACCTGCTACTACTATGCCATTACAATGAGAATTATAAGTCTGTTTTATTTAAGAACAAAAAGCCTACAAATATGACCAAAAATCTTGACGGTCTTTAAGCAGGTTGTCACATGACTGTGACTGATTTTATGACTTTTTCTGGACTGGTGGTTAAGTGAATGTGATAGTTGTTAAGCAAACACCAGTCATTAAATGAACCCAATATTTGCTATGGGTGTCGTAAATTGTGGATCATTTGACTGCAGTACACTGCAAACAGCTGAAAATGCGAGCAACCAAAATGCGGTCACATGAACAATGGGGAGGGGGAGCAACATCAGAACTTCAAAACCGGATTATCAGTAGCTTTTGGGGGGAGTGGTCCATCATAAGTTCAAATGATTGCTAAGCAAGCAATTTAAAAAATTTAACTAATAGAACAATATATGTTTATGTTGTGGTCTGCCAGCAGCTTGCAGTGGAGTCGGACAGTGAGGAGGCTGGGGAGGACAATGGACCAGTCCTGGAGTCAGGGGAAGGTCCAGATGAGGGCTCTACATCGGAGGCAGAGATGGGGCCAGGGCCATCTGGGAGCGATGCGCGGACTCCAGAGCCTCCAGAGGCTGACAGTAGAGAGGCAGAGGAACAGAAGGAGCCTGTTCCTAGTGCACACATGCGAAGAGCTGCCAGAAGGCAAGAGCAGTTAAAGCAAAAAGGACGACTCGGGAATAAGGCCAGGAGATGATTGGCCCCTCCCAGAAGGCTTAAATGAGCAGCAATGGCTCTTGGGATCTTTGTAGAAAAGCAACGTTGCTACATTTGTTTCTTGTCAGCATCTCTTGCTTCTGAACTTTAGCCAAGAAAAGCCTTTGGCAGGGTGCCAAAGAAGACAAAGGTTGGTGATAAGGCCGAAGGACTGTTTATGAAGAATTTGTTTTGGACTTAATTTGGACTAAGCTGAGAATGAAGTAATTCTCAGCTGTTCTAATAAAATAAGTTTGTTTAGGACTGATTGAAGGAGCCTTGGTGGTGCAGCAGACTAAACTGCTGTTAAAGTAGCACTTAGCTGCCAGCTGCCTGCAATTACTGCAAGTTCAACTCTCACCAAGCTCAAGGTTGACTCAGTCTTCCATCCTTCTGAGGTAGGTAAAATGAGGACCCGGTTTGTGGGGACAATAAGCTGACTTTGTAAAAAATAGAACACCACTCGGGGGGGCCAAAAAGCCCTACTAAGCAGGTATATACAAAAGTATGAAGGCTATTGCTTAATGCATTGTAAGCCGCCCTTAGTCTCCGCAGAAGGGCGGCATATAAATCGAACTAATAATAAAAATAAAATAATAATTGTGTCTACTTGGGCCTAGGTCACACAGTTTACCTGTCTCTCCATCAAATGGTTTGATTGAATTCCATATGAACCTTCCCATCTGTGTACTAGGACCAAGCATCCTTTTCTCCCTCTTGGGAAGCAGGGAGGAAGAATTCCTGTGCACTTACAGAAGTGCGACAAATAGTACACAAGAACAAGCAAGAAGGTGGGGTTGTTTTCATAGAAACAAACACCAGTATTTTCCATTTGTAAACATTTTCTTTATAGATCTCTATGTGCATTGTATAAAAAAGGGTCAGGTTGAAAAATGGTTTTGAGTTGTGGAAACAAAATTTGAAAAAAAATTACGTGAGTCTGTCCCTTTCAAAGCCAAATCTCTCTGTAGCAATAAAAAATGTTCAGAAATTGAATGCAGGTTCTGGTATTCACCATTCATTCTGTTTTGTGTAAGCATTGTGCATATATTATGTGTTCTGATTTGTATATGTTGAGTGTATATTAAAAGAAATTAAGAGGTTTCTTAATTTCTCACAGGCTCAAGCCCTCCTTCAGACTATGCAAGAAGAGAATATATGTAGCTCAGGGTTGAACTTCAGAGTCCTTGTTGCTCTATGAGCTTAGTTTTCTTGCTAGCACTGATGATGTTATTTAGTTTGGTAATGAAACAACCAAGCCCAGAGAGCAACAAGGACCCCACAGACATTACAAGAGTTGTTCTCATCATGCTAGAACAGGTGTGTTAAACTGGTGGCCCATGGACCGGATGCATCACGCACAGGCCACATCCATCAGTGGTAGGTTACTACCGGTTCACCCCATATTGGGTGAACTGGTAGCGGTGGTGGCAGGAGGCTCTGCTCACCTGCCCGGGCGCTTCTGCGCATGTGCAGAAGCTTCTACACATGCACAGAAGCATTGTGCGCGCACACGCACACTAGCAAACCTGTAGCAAACTAAATTGAAACCCACTACTGACACCCATCCCACCTCCGTGAATGGGAAAAAGGTCATGAAACATCACATGATGGCAACATGACACGGCGGGTTTGACACCCTTATTTATTTATTTATTTATTTATTTATTTATTTATTTATTTTATTAGATTTTTATACCACCCCCTTCTCCTGCTGGACTCAGGGTGGTGAACAGCCAAGAATAAAAACATCACATACAAAATTTAAATTTTTTAAAAGAATTAGACAAATTTTGGCCCAATAAGTTTAAAACACCCCAACTAAAATCGATTAACAGTTAAAAATATCTAAAGGGGGGGGGGGGTTTAAGCCAGCCCAGCTTGATGAAATAAAAAAGTTTTAAGGGCACGGCGAAAAGCACGGAGATCTGGGATCCTACATATCTCCAGGGGCAGGTTGTTCCAAAGGACAGGTGCTGCCACAGAGAAGGCCCTCCCCCTAGGGGTTGCCAGCCAACATTGTCTGGCCGATGGGGAGACAATTTCCCTCTCTCTGGCAGCATACTGGCCGGTGGGAGGCTATCGGTGGCAGGAGGTGGTCCCATAAGTACTCAGGCCCTAAGCCATGGAGCGCTTCAAAGGTGGTGACCAGCACTTTGAAGCGCACCCAGAAGACCCCCGGAACCCAATGCAGCTTGCACAGGAGGGGTGTCACATGGGAGCACCCCATCACTCCCATAATCCCCCGCACGGCCGCATTATACACCAGTTGGAGCCTCCGGGTGCTCCTCAAGGGGAGCCCCATGTAGAGAGCATTACAGTAGTCCAGGCGAGAAGTGACGAGTGCCTGAGTGACTGTGCGTAAGGAGTCCCGATCCAGAAAGCGACGCAACTGGCGAATCAGGTGAACCTGATAAAAAGCCCCCCTGGCCACGGCCGTCATATGCTCTTCTAAAGACAGCCGTGCATCCAGGAGGATGCCCAAGTTGCGAGCCGTCTCCGTGGGGGCCAATAACTCACCCCCAATTACCAGCAATGGCACCAGCTGGCTATATCAGGACGCCAGAAGCCAGAGCCGCATGGTCTCCAGGCACCGGGGCATCACTTCAAGGGCATCATTGGGATGGCCTGGGGTGGAGATGTACAGCTGAGTATCATCAGCGCACTGATGGAACTCCACCCCAAAACCACGGATGATCTCGTCCAGTGGCTTCACATAAATGTTGAACAGGAGGCACCCTGTTCAACAGGAGGACCGACCCCTGCAGCACCCCACAAACAAGGCACCTTGGGGTCAACCTCTGCCCCCCTGCCAACACCGACTGCGACTGGTCAGAGAGATAGGAGGAAAACCACCGTAAAACAGTGTCCCCCAACCCCTCCAATCGGCGCAGCATGATACCATGGTCGATGGTATCAAAAGCCACTGAGAGATCTAACAGGACTAGGATAGAGGAACAACCCCTATCCCGAGCCCTCCAGAGATCATCCACTAACCGACCAATGCCGTTTCCATGCTGTGCCCATGCCTGTAGCCGGACTGGAGCGGATCCAGATAGACAGCTTCATCCAGGTACTGCAGAAGCTGTCGCGCCACCACACTCTCAACAACCTTCGCCACAAAGCGAAGGTTGGAGACTGGATGGTAGTTAGCCAAAACAGCCGGATCCAGAGAGGGCTTCCTGAGGAGGGGCCTCACCACCACCTCTTTCAAGGCGGAAGGCAAGACACCCTCACTCAAAGAAGCATTAATAATCCCCTGGAGCCAGCCTCGCGTAACCTCCTGGGAGGCCAGCACCAACCAGGAGGGACACAGGTCCAATAAACATGTGGTTGCGATCAGCCATTCCAGAATCCTGTCCACGTCCTCGGGAGCCACAGGGTCGAACTCCTCCCAAATGACATTCTCAAGACCTGCCTCCATCATCTCGCCTGTACCTACCCAGTCAGAGACCAAGCCTCCCCGAATCTGAGTGATTTTATCGTGCAGATACTGCACAAAATCCTCAGCCCAACCCTGCAAGGGATCCTCCTGCACTCCTAGATGGAGTGCTAGAAGGTCAAAACAAATGGGGTAGGAGGAGGAGGAATAACAGAGCGGAATACAATACTGAAGGGACCTGAATTTCCCCCCATTTCAGGAATTTTTCCAAAGCCTTTACACCCCTGGGACAAAGAAAACCAACAACTGAATAGCAATAGCGCTTAGACTGTTTACAGAGTCATTATGTTGCCCCCAACAATCTGCATCCTCGTTTTACTGCTCTCAGAAGAATGGAAGGCTGAGTCAACCTTGAGCTGGTCAGAATCAAACTGCCCACCTGAATAGTCTTTTGTATCTAAGATACTACAAAGAAAGTTCATCAGAGTAAGGAATGTTCAGGAATGGACTCAGCTTCAAAGAGCCATGGTGTCGCAGTGGTTTGAATGCATTATTGCAGGCTAATTCTGCCAACTTCTAGAAGTTTGATTCTAACCGGCTTGAGGTTGACTCAGCTTTCCATCCTTTCGAGGTTGGTAAAATGAGGACCCAGAGTGTTTGGGGGCACAAGTGAAACTTAGTTGCTTCTAAACAAGTATAAAATGGGAGGGCTCAATTCTATGCAATCCCAAGCAGTGGAATTGAAGGGCCAGTAGTGGGAGCATCTATGTTGTATACACTAAATCATTAAAGGTTGAATTGGCAGAAAAGTTGTTTTCACACAAATGTCTTTTTTGTACTCCACATTGCCTCATGGGAAGGGATATGCTCTGCTTGCTTGAGGCAACTTTAACCTGCTTTCTTATTGGGTGGACTTGATTCACCAGAGGTTAGTAGCTGGCATGGGCCCCTTCTTTTCCTAAAGCCTTCACCCAGCAAGCTGCAATGTTCACCAGTTCACTAGTTTGTACTAAATTCACAATAGGGAAGGGAGGCAGGAGATGTTGGACTTTTGCTTTCTGCAGACTCAGTCAAGATTCAAGTAAAATGCAACCTGTTCCTCCTACAGTGTTGCATTTTCCTGTTTCACCTGAAGCCAAAGAAGGCATCTATCCAATGTTTAATTTCTTTTATGGACAAAGAAGCAATTGTGCTTCTTCATTTCCTCTGCAATACACTACTGCCACCAGTTAAGAAGGGAATAAAAGAGCAGTGAACCAGTCCATTTTAGGATGCAGAAATGGTTCCTGGTGATAGACCACAAATCATCATTTTCTCTATTCCTCTGAACCCTGACTCTCAATAACTATTTGCTTTCACATAGGAAGATCAGAAATGGGATAGGGCTAGAATGCCTCAAAGGTACGGTAACTCACCATTTGTTTTTTTCAAAATCAAGATCTTTCAGAGCTTTTGTCTAAACAGAAATCAAAGTTTGCCTTTTATGTTGATGACATACAGATGACAAATGTGGTCATGAACCCTCAGAAATGGATGGAAAACAGCTACTACTCTATCTGCATTCGCAAGACTATACAATTAACCCAGGAAAGATCCAGTGGTACTCCCAACTAGTCAAATATCTGAGTTTGAAATGACACCTCAATTGACCAGTCTCAGACACAAGTCATCACAGCAGGCCTTATACTGAAAATGAAGCATCAACTCCATGGTTTCCTAGGGATCATTGACTTTTGTCACCCATAGATTACTGATGTGATCTATTATCTTACATACAATGACTGCTAAGAACTCCCTAAACTCTCTTCCATGTTCAGAATAGAATGAATGAGCTGGAAGGGATCTTGGAGGTCACCCTGCTCAAGCAGAAGAACCTAGACCATTTCAGATAGGTGACTGTCTAGACTTCTTAAAAACATCCAATGATGGAATACCCACGATTTCTGGAGGCAAGCTGTTCCACTGGTTAACTGTCCTCACTGTTAGGAAGTTTCTCCTTAATTCCAGGTTGCTTCTTTCTGGAGAGAAGACTCCAACAGTCTAATGTATTGAAAAATGCAGTCTTAACTTCTGTTTCTCTGCTCTTCATACGAATAGTCTTTGCTTGTTTGTATATGAGAATAAGGGGAGCTGCATGTGGGATCTTAATGAACATGAGTGGACCAACACACTACCCAATAGCCTTTATTTCATCCAAATAGATCAGGCAACACAGGAGACATTGATATGCATACATACATTGGTAGCAGCATCAAACATTGTGGAAAAAGCCGAAAGCTTGACTCCAGGACAGCACAGTATTCTGTGGGCCTCTCGTGAGCTTTCTGCCCTGTTAAAGCAGAACATGCAAGTATTTTCTGTCCTTTGATATTAGAAGCAAAACTAGTATCTTCCCTATCTTAAGGTGTGGCTCCTTAAACTCTGCAACTTTGATCTCAGAACCCATGGGTGAAGAGATACTATTGTGTGAAAGAGATAAAAACGGTGATGAGAATACTTCTACACAGATAGCAGATACAATTTTTTTTGGGGGGGGGTGGCGTCATCATATTCATTTATGGACCTTCAGAGAGTTTAAGTCAGCTGGAGGGAAACACATCCAGCATTTGCAGCTTGTTGAAAGTCTTTAACAGGCACTCCAAGCTCCAAAAGAATCAGCTATCCTGTGCTGCCGAATGACTAAAGAGGCACAAAAGGAAACAACCTGGCTGATCAAACAGCTAAGCAGGCTGCCTTCAAGCCACTTATCTTTGAGGGGTTGGCAAGCATTCCCATAGATTTTGTTCCCACTGTGGAGACTCTTAGGTATGAGGAGAATGAAACCAACAACTTGAAAGAGATATGAAGCAGTGTAGGAAGTTCACGTTAGGGGGAGAATTCCAGATGGGGGGGCATTTATTATTTATTTATTTATTTAGTTCAATTTGTATGCCACTCCTCTCCGAAGACTCAGGGCAGCTCACAACACATTTAAAATCATTATAAAAAACATTTAAGAATTAAAAACATTAAGAACATTAAAACCTATTCACACCATTCATGGCCGGATCTCGCCAGATCGCAAGAGTGAGATCAACGGCCCAGGCCTGCCAGAAAAGCCAGGTCTTCACCGGTTTTTGGAAGGCCAATAGGGTGGGGATGGTCTGGACCTCAGGAGGTAACTGGTTCCAGAGAGCTGGGGCAGAGCTGGGGCAGCCACAGAGAAGGCCCTCCCCTGCGGGCCCGCCAGCCAGCATTGTTTAGCTGACGGGACCCGGAGGAGACCAACTCTGTGGGATCTTACTGGTTGTTGGGAGTTATGCGGTAGAAGGTGGTCTCGAAGATACTCTGGCCCTGAGCCATGTAGGGCTTTAAAGATAATAACCAACACCTTGAATTGTGACCGGAGACCAATAGGGAGCCAGTGCAGCTCGTGGAGAATTGGTGTAATGTGGGTGTACCTAGGTGCACCCACGACAGCTTGTGCGGCTGCATTCTGGACCAACTGTAGTCTCTGAACACTTTTCAAGGGTAGCCCCATGTAGCCTCATGCCTACCCAGAGATATTTATCCCATAGCAACTGAATGAGACTGTCAACATTCAGGACATTATGGGAAAGAGGAATGGAAAGATTTTATTACAAAAGCTGGTTTGCTTCCGGGATTAGAGACAATTGCCAAAGGGCTGAAGAGGCTTGTGATATTTGTCAGCAAAACTCTCCCTGTCCCAGAAAGCCCCAACTGGCACTGTGGAGATGGGTGAGGGTTGGTGAGTGATCAATGCTTACTGTCCCTATGCAGCATTTGCAGCTGGATTTTGCATAGTTCCTGCTAATGAGGGGTGGGAGAGAGTATTTTCTAGTGATGGTTTACCACCTAACTGTTTGGATTGAGGCTTTTGTCACCTAAGATTGGACCTCTATGATTGTGGCAAAGAAATCAAGGTCCTGTTGTTCCAGATACCCTTCTAGCCCCATCTTTGTCTCCAGACCATTGAAAAACCAGGAAAATGCCTGGGGATGAAGCATCATCTCCATAAGGGTGATAAAAAAAAAGAGGCCGTAATGGCAGAAAACAGGTTTGAGACAAAACAGCGTACAGGGGGGAGGTTCAAAAACTTTCCACGTGATGTTTAAAAAAACAATCTGCACCTGAACATCAGCAAGACCAAGGAGATGGTGTTGGATTTCCAGAGGAGAGAAAGGAACCTGCCCCACTCTACATCAAGGGGGGCTGTGTAGAGAGTTTCCTCCTTTAGATTCCTGGGAGTCCATTCAGAGAAGACCTCACCTGGAAAAACAATATGATCCAGGTGGTCAGGAAGGCCCAACAGAAACTCCATTTCCTTAGGGTCTTGTGTAAAAACAGGGTGGAACAACAACTCATGACCTTCACAATAGAAAGCATCCTCATTATTGCATCACAGTATGGCATGCCAGTCTGACAGCCATGGATAGAAAAACATAGGGTGGTGAACACAGCAGAAAACATTGTGGGTTATCCCCTGATACCACTAGATGAGATCGCCAGGGCTCGCTGCCTTAGAAGAGTGAGGAAAATTCTCAGGGATGACTTTCACCCTGGTCATCACTTCTTACCCTCCTACCATCGGGAAAGAGATATAGAAGTATAGCCAGCCACACAAACAGGCTGAAGAACAGTTTTTATCAGTGGTGGGATTCAAGTAATTTAACAACCGGTTCTCTGCCCTAATGATTTCTTCCAACAACCAGTTTGCCAAACTGGTCAGAAAGCTAACAACCAGTTCTCCCGAAGTGGTATGAACTCGCTGAATCCCACCACTGGTTTTTATCCATGGGCTGTCAGACTCCTGAATGAGAAATAACATCATAACTACATAGTATGATAGACTGCAGGGCCGGCACAATGTGTAACATGTTCACACTGGTGCAATAGGACTGGGTGTTTTCTTAATATGATTTATTGGGTTAGGGATTTTCTGTCTTCACTGTGAGTTGTATTATGTTCGGGGTCTGTATGTGCACTGAGGGAGTTCAACCAATCTCTTTGCACATATATTGTGCACTGGCAATAAAGATTTGAATTGAATTGAAGTAGTTTCAGGCTTTGCTGTTGTATTATTTAGGACCAGTTCCAGATCAAATTAGATCTATCTTATTTTGTATTGGTATATGGGCATCCAGCAAAGGGGAGGGGGCCTCTCTTCCATTTCAATGCACCTATGGCTGGGGATGAGGGAGATTAACTAACTGCTAAGCAGTTTCTCTCCTTATAGAAGCAGCAGAGAGAGTTCTGGAAAGCAATGGCAATGGGAGCCATGATTCCTCTCAGTGAGTAGATTCATCCATTCCAACTAGGAGATTTCATGTGGCTTAAAAAGTTCTGTTGTAAGACTCTCCATCCAACCTGGGATACCCACTCCAGATTTTTTTGACTACTCAAACCACTATTCTTATGGAAGACAAAAAGTTTGTGGATTCCTCACAGGTGAAGATTAGATTGTAGCTGACTTTGCAGAGTCTTGGAACTTGCCTGATGAACTCTTTTCTAAATCTTTGTGAACATTTTACTTTTAAAATAACTATGACTTCTACTGGACTTTTGGTTCCTCCTTGACATCTCCCATAGAGGTAAGGGATATCCTCATTTTCCTAGGTATTGATTGTTAGGTAAGTCACATTGCATTTGAGAAGCCCCCTTTATTTGGTAGATGGGATTTTATTCAGTGGTGGGTTTCCCCCGGTTTGCTCCGGTTCTATAGAACCGGTAGAAAAACTGGCGGGAGGCTCCGCCCACCGACCCTGACATCATCAAAATGCTTATGCACATGCGCAGCCCCGCTGTGAATCGGTAGTAAAGGTAAGTAGAACCCACCCCTGATTTCACTATTATGTAGGAACACTCCAATGTCCCAATCTGTTTTCAAAGGATATGTGACACTTGGTCTGTGGGAAGATGGGAAAACTTCCCTTACATTAATATCCCAAATGGACAAATTATTGTTGGATTGATCCAGGTTGGGATGTTAGAATGCAAACCTACACAAGACACAAAGCTACACAAGGGCATTTCCTCTTTAGACTGTCGCTCAGGCTTTGGCATATATAACAGTGAAGATACCAGATTACCTGATGGTTTGTGGTGGACTTATGGCATTCATGGTTTTAAAACTCTACCAAAGGCCTAGCAAGGAATTTGTAGAATATCTTGGTTACGGACAGAGCAGATTCATCCAGTCCTCCAAAAGAAATTAAATGGTCATTTAGACATAACTATAGAATGCAGAGAGCAATTACTTCTGGCATGGAGTTACGCAGGAAAAACCAAACTGGGAAGGCAAAATATCCAGCTGCTGGAGTTCCTATGAACTATAAAGACATTCATGATTTGGCTGAATTTGTTGCAAATCTGTCTATAATTTTTGAAGTCCTTATTAATGACACCTCAAGGAGCCATAAACTACTTCAAGATGAAACAATTTATCTGAAAGATGTACTATTGTAGAATAGGCTAGCCTTAGATCAGTTACTAGGGGAACTGGGGAAGGTGGGGGGAGGTCTGCATGTAAGGCTTAATTACCCAGCAACAGAAGTTAGCTAAAATAGTTTCTACCCTGACAAGAAACAAGGAAATCTTTCAAGAAAATCAAAACACTTGGGATGTGGATGACAGATTGGGGCGGTTGAAACATTTACTGCTTGTGGGAATGGCTTTGATTGCCCTTGCCCTACTTGGATGTTGTCTTCTTCAATGTGCCCCTTGAATATCTGTAACCCAATATTGCCATTATTCTCTTAGTTCTGCCTCAGAGAACACTCCATCGATTCCATGCAATTTCAGATGTTAACTGTTCACTTGCTTAAGAAATAATAGCAAACTATTAATAGTTTGAGGACCAAATGGGGAATTTGTTACCTGGAATTTTAGGCTTTATTATTAGCATTTTAATAAAGGTATCGCTAACATTTTAGCATGGTGTCTCTACTTCCTTTTGAAGGTTAATAAACCATATTTTTTCCTTTATCCAAAGCCATTTCTTTGGGTGTGTAAAATGAAACAATAGAGTTGTATTCTGAAGTCCTTGAGTGTTGCAAGTGTTAAAGAAACAAGACAGGGTGGCAAAGGATGAATAAAACATATTTTAAGGGTATCAGTCTTTTCTCACATCTAACCAATGGCTTTTATTATTTGATTTGTTGCTTTCTGACACATCACATATATTGAATATATGTATCACTTGTTTCTGAATTCTATATAAAGACTTGATCTCTCTTAATATAATGCTTTTTTGCTTTATCTGAAATTCTCTTGGTTCAGATTGTTGGGATATGTGCATGCACATACTTGAAAAAGGCACTTTGTTAAAATATGGAGGGCTTCTCTCTGTGTATAGAAGGGCTTTCTATACAGCTGTGTACTTTGTCAAATAACACTAAGGTGTCCCCTGGAAGCAACATACATCAACCTCACCTGATCAACATAATAAATGAACAAACACTACTGGATCAATGGTGTTAGCAACTAAAAAAAAAATCTAGCTCAAATACCCCAATTACACATTGCCACACTGAACATCAACACTTGACTGGACACAGCCATGAACTTGCAGAAATATTAAAGTGACACAAGGTAGATATTGTATGTATCCAAGATATGTGTTGAAAAGGCTAAAAATCTCACATTGGTGAAAGATATAAGCTAATCTACTTCAATGAATCTAACAACAAAGGTGTGGCCATCAGAGTAAGTGCTGACTGACCACTGTAGTCAGGTTACTGAGGTCTATTGACAATCCTATTGCCTCATATCATGACATATTGCCTGTCATTGGTGCTGCTACCCCGTTGTCTCATCCTGCAACCCAAAATGCTCATTGCTGATGTGAAGATCAGCAAGTATGCAAAGAATGAAGGAAAATGCTAGAAAAAAAAAAAGAATAAGCGTATCTGTCTCGTATTCAGGGGACTATGCCATATAAGTGCCTGAGTTTTATAGGTAAGAACTGCACCCAAAATTGGCCATTTTGTTGTTGGTGTGATGTCATGATACAGCTTTAAGGCAATTATCTTTTCTTTTATGTACACCGAGAACATATGCACCAAGACAAATTCCTTGTGTGTCCAAATCACACTTGGCCAATAAAGAATTCTATTCTATTCTATTCTATTCTATTCTATTCTATTCTATTCTATTCTATTCTATTCTATTCTATTCTATTCTATTCTATTCTATTCTATTCTACTGTAGCTTAAAAACCATGGGGCTAAATAGAGCTGCTACTTTTAGAATGACTACAGATTAGGACAGCACCTCTATAATGTCATGAATTCAATTTCATCCCTTAGAACTAGTAGGATACCAGTGTTTATGGTATCAAAAGCTATTGAAGTATCCAGGAAA
The DNA here is from genome assembly GCA_012654045.1 of Ptyas mucosa. Classification (NCBI taxonomy): domain Eukaryota; kingdom Metazoa; phylum Chordata; class Lepidosauria; order Squamata; family Colubridae; genus Ptyas; species Ptyas mucosa. The sequence goes on along the minus strand of WNWU01000011.1, from coordinate 27,907,391 downwards.
ATCATCAGTGACCTACCCATATGTCCTATTTAAATTCTGGAGCAGGTCACCTATCAAAATAAGTACAGTTTTGGGGTACTGAATCCTGACTTGAAGCTCAGTTGAAGTGGGTGAGGAGATCTCCTTCCCTTGGATTAAGAACATTTATGGGTTTTTTGATATATACCTAATAGACATAGAACGGCCAAATGTGATATCTTTTAACTATATTGCTCTTTTGGGAACTGATGCTTAATCTTATTTCCCAGATTGATTGACAATACTTGTACAGGAGACAGTGTCTTTAGCTCTGTCAGAGATGGATGAATGACATGCCCGTTATCTACCGTACCTGGAAAGGCTCATTCCATTGGCAATGACCTTGAATCAGGAGTGTTAGTAATTCTGTGTAGCTATTGCGAGCCATATGGCTTTCTCCATAAAGATGTTTTGTAATGGTAGTGCTCAATCTGCCAAGGTTCAAAGCCCAGGCATGAGAAAGAAGCAGGTAAAAATCACAATATGGTAGGTCCATGAGTTCAGTGGGATTTATTGCTCCAAGAGAGGAGGCAATTCACCTTCTCACTGCTCCTTGAAGTCCTATGTCAGCTTTTTCTGTATCATTCTTTCTACTGCATTATAAATGAGTGAACCCCAGGTGTGTGTGAAATGAGGGCAAGTTTGGAGGGGGAGGGAGAAAGGGACACTGAATACAATGATGAACTATTGCAAATATTTTTTGCGCCAAGCCCTCTAATATTGCTTCCATTGCCTCCCCTATTATCCTTACTGTAGCAAAACTAGAGCGCAGGAAAAGAGTAAAAATTGTATGTTTGAAGGTGCCTTTCTGTTGTGGAGGAATAAGCAATTACTTAAACATGACTGATTTTTGTTAGCCAAGAGTGATTAAAAATGCAGTCCTTTATCCTGCTCTTTTTTGTGTCATTTTATATTCAGGTGTTACGGCAAGGTGGGAGGGTAGAAATAAAAGAAAAGAGGAACCAATTTCCCATCCCAGAGAGATGTCAACAACTGCACAATGAGGCAAATTGAAGGGGAATATTCTTATTTCTTCAGTCAGGGCAGTGGTGGGTTGCTATCGGTTTGCCCCGGTTCTGGTGAACTGGCAGAAGGCTACGCCCACCCGCCCAGATGTCATCAAATATGCTCTGCACAGAAGTGAGTGCACGCCAGTGGTGGGTTGCTCCCGATTCGCACCGGTTCACAAGAACCAATAGTTTAAATTTGTAGTAGTTCGGAGAACCGGTAATAACATTGGCTGGCCACGCCCCTGAACCAGTCCCCGGCCCGGTTGCCGCTTGCTTACCCCACCCACCTCATCAGAAGCTTTTTTTTTTTTAACTTTTAAAAGCATTTTTTCTACAACCTCTTCGGCCGAAAAAATGCTTTTAAAAGTAAAAAAAAAAAAAAGCCTCTGATGATCGTGCGGCTCAGCTGGGATCGTCAGAGGCTTTTAAAAGGATTTTTTCTACAACCTCTTCAGCCGAAAAGGTTGTAGGGGGAAAAATGCCTTTAAAAGCCTCTGGCGATCCCAGCTGAGTTGCCTGATCGTCAGAGGCTTTTAAAAGCATTTTTTTTCTGCAACCTCTTAAGGTTGTAGAAAAAATGCTTTTAAAAGTTTAAAAAAAAAAGTTGGCCACGCCCACCCAGTCACATTACCCCCCAGCAAGCCATGCCCACAAAATAAGCCACAGCCACAGAACCAGTAGTAAAAAAAAATTTAGAATCTACCCCTGGCGCACGCACATGAGCGAACTGGTAGCAAAAGTAAGTGAAACCAACCACTGAGTCAGGTATTAAAACTACTATATAACTGGCCCCTTATAAACACCATTAAGGGCAACTGGTCGTCCCGTAAATATAATCTTCTTGTAGACAAGAGAGAAGAACTTCTTCTGTGATGGCTGGACATAACAGCATGTAGGTCATAAGAAAGAAAGATAGCTACATGTTCCTAAGGTGAACTTGGGCATCAGTGGGAAGATGTGAAACTGATTCGGAGTTCCATTAGTGACTGCTTGTCTATGGTAAGGCCTGCTGTTATCAGTTAAAGCATTAAACAGCTCAGAACCATTAAAACAATATTCTCACACCTTCATTAAGTACATCATGTCTTTCCTTGTACTATCTTGTCCTTGGGGTAGAGGTGGGCAACAACTCAAGATGTAGCACAGCACTTGGAATCCTCTGCAGAAAAAAAAAACCTCTCCTCTTTTCCTCCTGATTTCTTTTTATCACAAGCAAGACATTTTAATTCACCCAGGCCTTTTAGCTTCTTATGTATTTGCTTTGTTGCTATAATTGTTTTTAACAAGATGCATTTTATTCTTGCTTTATTGTGCTGTTAATTTTGGGTAGCTGCTCTGGAGGGAGGATAAGAAATACTGCCAAATAAATAAGTGAATTGTGTTTTTTTTCCCCCAGTTATTGGAATGTGCCCAGTTTTTCTCCCATATTTTCTACATATCTAGCTTGCGATCCCTTGTAGTTTGCTTGGAAAGAAATGGGCAATCTGCGATTCTCCAAAAGTTGCTGCTCTATATCTGTCAGTATTCCTAATCCTTACTATTCAGAGATGATATTAGGCAACATCTGGAGAGTCAGATTGCTCTTTCGTGTTTAGGAGATGATACCAAAATGGATAATAATCCATGCAGATTTCTATAAACATTCACAAACCAGATTTCACATGCCAAAAGGCAACTTGTGTTTGCTTCAGAGATTTGCTTATGATGGTGAACAGGAATTGAGAAAAGCCAATGATTTCTGGATGGCTACTGGACTTCATCATTATCAACCATAGCATGATATGGTTCGATACAATTGCAGCTCCTGACACAACCATAATTCAAGCTCCTAGCCCTGATATAGCTTAATAGAATTGATCAGGCCACCTGCAGACTCTCTAATATGGCTCTTGTGATTCATTAGGATTGGATTCTTAAGGTAAAAGCAAACACACATTCAAATATGGTGAAACGGTTTGATAAACATTTAAAGCACTCAATGATATTAGTTTCCAGGGCAAACAATGATTATTTTCAAACAATCTCTCTGGATGCATAGAATGTGTATTGGTCTCATCTCTGAATTAACTGGAAAATAAAATGGGGAGAACAGTTTATACCTAAACTGTTGAAAGTGAGTTTTTAAGATACATTGAGCTAAGAATAAGTGATTCAGTCAATTTTGTTTCCATTCATTTATTACTCTAATGATCACACTTTTTACCTTCATTTAAATGTTCAGCTAAACCTTCAAACAATTTATGCACATTTGTTTTTTCTATTAATGCATTGTTTTGTGTTCCTTTTCTAGTAGGCACACTGTTTACAAGTTTTTTTCCCTATAATAAAATATCTTTTTGTTTGTATGTTTCATGAGTATTTTCATTTATGTGCACATATTCCTTCTTAGATATATTTAGCGGGGGTCTTTTGTGAATCTATCACAAAATTCTGTAAAGAAAAAAATATTTGCATAAATGTACATTACAGATTCTTCTATGTATTTGAGATACCAAATGTTGTATAGTCCGTTTTAAAGAAATTAATGACCTGAATTTTTAATCTACTCCTATACCAACCTCTTCTTTAGATTCTTGTAAGTCCTGATTAAATGGTAGATGTGTGAATTAATATTAAAACTTATTGACAGTTATTATGAGTCAACCATGTGATTTGGCTGCAATGAAGCCAAATATAATTTTGGGCTAAATTTGCAAAAGGGTAGTTTCAAATCATGGGAGTAATACTTCTACTCTATTCTCTATGTTTTGAACTAAATTACACACAGCAATCAGTTTTGGGTATGACAAGTGAAGAGACATTTGGGTAATACACATAGTTTAAAAAAAAGCAACAAAGAAATGTAGGGGATTAGAAATCAAGGCTTCTGAAAACAGATTGAGGATCTTGGGTATCCTTAAATGAAACAGAAACTGAGAAGTGACAAGATAGAACTCTTCTCTATCATCCTTGGGTACAGGACATGGATTAATGGTCTTGTAATAAAAAGGAAGATTCTGATGGGACTTTAAGGAAAAATATCTTAGCAGTGACAGCACTTTGGCAAGGGGACAGTAAGGTCCCTTCACAAGGTGTGCTGAATGTGGAGTCCGGGGACTGACTGCCATCCCAAAACTTCAGTTTGGAGTTTTGCACCTGTGGCTTGGTGGTCTATACAAAACTTTCCAAATATTTGGTGATTAGGATATTTACTGGTTCCACTGTATCCTTATCACAATATTCTGTTATCAGAATAAGGATAGAAGAAAATTCAAGAGAGCCATTTGCTCAATACGGAATGCCAGCTTTTGTTGGTAAAATTATAAGTTATCTCACATCACTTCCTTAAATACCTGAAAAACACATCTATATTAAGGTGTTGGTAAGATGGAAATGTATTTAAATTTCATCAGTTAATTAACCAATTAATTGGTTTAAAAGCATATGATTAATCAACTAAAAATATTTAATCAGTTGACAGCCCTAAAATAAAATGTTAAAAGCTATTATACAGCAGAGACACTTTGCACATATTTGAGCGAGGAAAATAAGGAGGGACAAGTTTTACTTGTGTGTGTATGTGGCAGGGGGGTTGTTTTTAAGTTTAAGCAATATTTTAGAAAGTGACAAGGATATATAAGTTTTAAATGTGGAGCTAAGATACTCCTACACTCTTGTATTTTTATGAAATTACAACATGGCATGGTGGAATGGGTTGAATAGGAACTGTATTAATTGAATTACAACACAGTTTAACCTTGTTAGAGGAACTGAGAAAATATGAACATTGCTAAATGTCTCACTATAGACCAGGGGGGTCGAACTCGTGACTCATGGGCCAGATGCTTCATGTGCTGGTCATGCCCACGCCTGGTTTAACAAAAGGGAAAAAGTCACGTGATGACGCGAGTTTGACACCCCTGCTGTAGGCCATTAGAACTGGGGACAACTAGACATATATTTATTACTGATTAGAAGTGTCTGGTGGATTTTACACATAAAACAGAAAAAAGATGAACTGCTGATTTATAGTTTTGATGACTAGACAGGATATATTATAGACAAAAGAGAGACGTGTTGTAACTTTAGAGAAAGGGGTAAATTTATAAATGTACTTCTACCAGCTGTAAAGAAGATCAGAAGCCACTTTTTTGCATCTTTATTCCTTCTTTTCTATACCTCTTCCCCCTTTCTTGCACGTTTAAGTTTCTCTTTGATTACTTTCTGTTTCATTTTCTTACTTTATATTAGTTTGTATTCCTATTTGTCTTAAATTTAAAAAAAAAGATAGAGTTAGATAGAGAGATTTGTATATATATAAGTAGCTAGGTAGATAGGAGATAGAATTGGAGACAATTACCCGAGAATCTAGATCTGGACAATGTGTTCTCTTTTATTATATCTAGGTCTATTTCAGCTTCATACTAACATCTTGTTTCTATATTTGGATGCTCAGGTCCATAATAAAGTTATTATCGTAGTTTAGAAGGCAGTTAATTTAGAGAACAATATACCAGCACGTTTCGCTCAAAAACAAATTGCATAGCTATACCTATGAGATCACTATTTTACATAGTTTGCTCGGTATTATTTTAACAATTACTGGGTTTTTTTATCCATTAATATGTGTAAAAAACATTCTGGATGCAAAGCTTTATTCAGAATGCTTAATAAAACAGTATCTCTCCATATTCTTTTATTTCTTTACTGCTGTCTTCTCTAGTTGTTGTTCTCAAATGTTATGTCATAAGTGTCTCTCTTTCTCCACTGGTATATCATGCAATTATTCCTTTGTCTTCTCCCCCATCCCCACCCCACACTTCACATGTGAATTGATTCCCCTAGGAAAGCCTATAATGCATGGAGGACAAATTCCAGGATATGCGAAGAGAGCATCTTAGTATTTCTTTTATTGCAGAAAGCTTTTATGTTGTTTAATATTTTTTTTAAATGAGGGAGGTAAACACAATGTAGATGTGTGTGTGCATTTTCACATTCCTAATTTACCATGGTTTAAATTTAATAATAATAATAGCTTAATTATCTTGAAACAACTGTACCCTCTATCTATCTATCTATCTATCTATCTATCTATCTATCTATCTATCTATCTATCTATCTATTGTCTGTCTGTCTGTCTGTCTGTCTGTCTGTCTGTCTGTCTGTCTGTCTGTCTGTCTACCTATCATTTCCATGTTGCAGACTAGCTCATTAACAATATATGCTTGAAAAAAAGGTGGGGAGCAATTCTATAGCTGAAATTGATAATACATCCCTCACTCAAAACATTGTCTCCCAATCACCATGGTTACTGCCAGGTTTTCTGCAATGGCCCAGCATATTCATCTATCAAATATGCTAATAGGGAATGGACCCTGTCGCACAAAGGAGCAGGCTATTCAAACATACATGGCAAATAATTGTACATGTCAAAAGAAAGATGTTTGTTATTTGCCTAATATTATCCCCCAGAAGTGGGAAATAGTTTAGCTCTCCATGTAAAATGACTTGCCCTTATCAAAGAGGTAATTTGCTGATAATTTAAGCTATTAGGTATCTTGGGGTGGCCAAGAAAAGAGTAGGGGGAGAGGGGCTAGGCATAATCAGTGGTCCTTTATGATTTTACTGAAAAGCAAACAGTGGAGAATGTTGTAGCAAGGAGCATCATGGGACATGCTGCCAGCCAATCAGTAGGACTGCTAATGGAACCCCATTTCACCTCTGTCAGGTAGCTCTTGATGGGTGGTTAATTATAATTTAGAAGAAACAGTTTTCCAAACTGCATTTCTATTGCTATTTGTCTTCATGATGGGCCAATTTTCAATTTGTCTATTTCAGTAATTAAACTCAAGAAAAATGTTTGTGCTAAATTTCCCTGCGCTTTTAAGCTCTTTGGTGCTAGCAGCTGGAGATGCCAGAAATGGTGAGCTGGCTGGCTGGCTTTCTTTCCTCCCTTGTATTATTTGCATACCAGGTGATAGAACAACCTCATTTCCTACCATTTTCTCTTCGAAATATTTGTTTAAAATTTCATAGTGTTTGGGAAGAAGAAAACATTTACCACTACAATATAAAAAGTCAGGAATTTTGTAGTGCTCTTACTAAGCTCCCTTATTCTCCAACATGATGTGCTTTGACCCTTGCATGTGGCACCCCTTGTTATGGAAGTTCTGTAAAATAAGGAATAAATATCCCTTTTATGGATTGGTGTGAATGTTTGCATTGAATATTATCAGAGATTAATGTGGATCCTATTGTTGTACAAAAGAAGTCTGACTGAATAGGTAAGTTCTAAGACAGGGCTGTTAAACTCACAGCTGTGGGCCGGATATGTCACACACTGGCCATGCCCACGCCTGGTTTAGCAAAGGGTCATGATACGTCATGTGATGGTGCCGTGACGATGTGAGTTTGACACCCTTGTTCTAAGACATTATGCTCATGTCATTTATTTAATTTAAAAGTATCAACAAAGAAACAAAAACATTGAGAAAATCCAAACGTATTTTTTCCCTTGGAGCAGCTTTCTCAGTCTGTCAAGCTTACTCAATCTTTCCTTAAAGCTCTCTCTGTTCTTCTATGACCCATGACTCTGCAGAGACATCTTACTCTCAGCATAAAGTAACCTGGAGTAATTTGGATATCTTCCTTCACAGGAAATCTGTCCCAAGGATTTAATCTCAATTAGCCTTTGTTGCATTGAACTTCTTCCTCTGTTTAGATCTGCTTTGTATCTTCCAATCCAAATTTCAGTTTGAAATATAAACTTCTTGATAGAAAAAAACTGTACATGCATGGTAAAGAAAGGCAATATCAATAAGAAAGCTGGCCAAGGCTGTAAATTCATACCAGAGATGACAGGGATATATCTTAAGTATTTCCTCTGGATAAAAGTTTTAATTGTTTGCGAAATGGGGAGTAGAGATGGGAGAAAAAGAACAATGAGGAGAGATAGTGACAGAATGGAATATCATTGGCTGTCTTGTCATGTGATTTTCTCTTATACATGCTGTATTGTAGCAGATCACCTGAAACTGAAGATCAGTTGGGAGCAAACAGTACACCCCCCCCAAAAAAAAACAGAGAGAGAGATGATATGAAGGGAGATATTTCTGAATTTTGCTAGCAAAGTTGCATTTAAGTAGTTTCAGATTGGTGATGATAAGCAAGTTTCTGATTGATGGGTGATTATTGAAGAGATGCCCAAATTTGCATTGATATACATGGAGGAAGAGATGATACTTTGAGGAAACATGTCTACCTATGGCAAATTCAGGAGAGGGACAATTTGAATTAAAAGGAAGATTCATGTTCTTCTAGCCATGAGAGTTTGCCAGCTAAATTTAACAAAAGCCCTTGATTAATTCAATGGGAAATTTAGTAATTATATGCATAGCAGTAAGAACATACAAGATAGTAACAGAACTTTCAGTAGGGCAAATTAATATATAAAACAGTTTACAGCACTCCACTCTCTTCTGAATTCAGAAGCAGGAGGGAGGGGAGAATTTTTTTAGTTGATTCCCATTTGCAGAGCTATCTAATGGAAAGTCAGATGAATCAAATGAATTCAAAGTATTCTGTTCTGGAAATAACAATTATGAAAATGTTTATGGAAAAAAAGAGTTGCAATTATGATTTCAAAACATATTGTAAAGGGATACAACCCTGTAAGAGAACAATTTCCATCAGGATTTAAGGGAATCTACTCAGTTTCACAATTGCACAGATGAAGGTTCCAGAAAGAGTTGCTGGAAAAGAAAGGGTTGATGAGTTGATTACAAGAAGTAATAGATCAAACACCAAAAAAGAATGTTGTAATAATTATTTATGACTTTAATGGAAAAGTTGGAGAAGAATTTATACTAAAAACTGTTGAAAAAAATTGACTAGGAATTTGCAGGGCAAAGGCTGATAGACTTATTTATAGAAAATGGACTGTTTGTTGATAACACATTATAGCAATACAAAAAATGGTTATACATTTGAAAATTTCCAAATGGACAACACTGTAATCAAATAGATTACATCTTAGACATGGAGAAGTTGTCTGCTGAACTGCAAAACACAACTAGGAGCGGAATGCGGATCAGACCATCAGCTACTAATCACAGAAATATACAACAGACTGAAAAAGAACAGAAAGGGTCCAATCCAAATGAAATGCATTCCTAACGTATGTAAGATTGAGATTGGAAACAGATTCAAAGATCTGGACCTTATGACAGAGAGCCTGAAGAATTGTAGGAAAAAGTTAAATGACTGAAAAAGGGGAGGCCAGAAAGAATATAATAAAAGCCAGATTGAAATAGAAAACCTATTGTATATAAAAAAAAGCCAGAGGTAGGTTTCAGCAGGTTCTGACCAGATCTGGAGGACTGGTAGCAGAAATTTTGGAGAACCAGTAAATACCACCTCTAACTGGCCTCGCCCCCATCTATTCTCTGCCCCTGAGTCCCAGTTGATCGGGAGGAAATAGGGATTTTGCAGTTACCTTCCTCTGGAGTGGGGAGGGAATGGAGACCTTACAGTATCCTTCCCCTGGAGTGGGGTGGGAATGGAGATTTTACAATATCCTTCCCCTGCCATGCCCACCAAGCCACACCCACCAAGCCATGCCATGCCCACCAAGCCACACCCACAGAACCGGTAGTAAAAACAATTGAAACCCACCACTGAACAAAGCCATACAAATAACTAAGGGAAGAAGACTGTTGAAAGCCAGAGAGGATCTTGGAAAACAGAGAATTTAATGTAAACTTCCAGTGGCAAGCAAAAAGAGATAGGGTGTTCTCCATCTGAATGAAGAGTGTGGATTAAAAGCGTAACAAAACTGGGAAGAACATAAATAGGGATCTATTTAGAAAAATTAGAGAAATCACAAGAACATTGAAACCAATTGTCAATGTCATAAGGAAGTGATATGAAAGAATTTAATGATGGAACATTACATGAAAAATGTTAGGAATAATTGGAAAAGCTGTACAGTAAAACTAGCTCAGATAAACCAGTATTTCAGGCAGAAGAACATGAGGAGAAACCAGCTGTATTTGAGGAGGAACCATAAATTACCTGGAAAATAGGAAAGTCCAAGAGGCAGATGGATCAATTGCCATGGAGTTCTGAATGCACCACTCAATAACCTTCTCTGTTATGATATAAAATATGAGGGATGAACAAGACTTGCACAAGAGTAAGAGGAAAAAGATTGCCACCTTCAAACTATGTTACTGGAGGAATCTGCTTATTATTCTTGAACAACCCAAAGGAATAAGCATTCAGTAGTAGAGGACATCAAGTCTGAATGCTCACTGGAAACAAGGATCATGAAACAAAAGCTTCTCATACTTTGAATAGAACATGAGGTCTGATGTATATATGGCAATGATGATAATGCTGAACAAGGCGGGTGGAAGAAGAGATTGACACAGTGGTGAAATCCAAATTTTTTTGCTACTGGTTTTGTGGGCGTGGCTTGGTGGGCATGGTGTGGCTTGGTGGGTATAGCAGGGGAAGGATACTGCAAAATCTCCATTCCCACTCCACTCCAGGGAAAGGATACTGCAAAATTCCCATTCCCTCCCCAGTCCTGGGGGAAGGATATTGCAAAATCTCCATTCCCACCCCACTCTGGGGCCAGCTAGAGGTGGTATTTGCCGGTTCTCCAAACTACTCAAAATTTCTGCTACCGGTTCTCCAGAACCTGTCAGAACCTGCTGGATTTCACCCCTGGATTGACAGCATGTAACAGAGTACTGGAAGCGAAATGTATCTGAATAATGCAATATTGTGAAATAAATTTAAACAAGAGAGCCAGTTTGGTGTAGTGGTTAAGGTACTAGTCTAGAAATCAGGAGACTATGAATTCTAGTGTTGTGACTCAGGCCCAAGTAAGTAGTAGGAAAATCAATCAGTGAAAAAACAAACAAACTTTATTCAAACAGCTGTGAATTACTTCATTCCCAGCGTCGTTCAACTAAATCAAACCAAATTCCTCCCAACACAAATTCCTCAGTCCTATCACAAACCTTGTCCAATTAGGCAAACTGCTAAAGGCCTTTCTTGGCAAACGTTCAGAAGTCCCAGATACAAAAATAAATACAAGACGTAGACGATGATGAAGAAGAAGACAAAGCTACCAACGTTGTTTTCCAGCAAAGCCCAAACGCCATTGATGGTCTGTTTAAGCCTTATGGAAGGGGACAATCATCTCTTGGCCCTACTCCCAAGTTGTCCTCTTTGCTTGAGCTGCTCTTGCCTTCTGGCAGATTTTCTCATACATGCATTAGGAACAGGCTCCTCCTGTTCCTTTGCCTCACTCCTATCAGTCTCTGGAGGCTCTGGAGTTTGCACCTCACTCCCCGATGGCTCTGGCCCCATCTCTGCCTCTGATGCAGAGCCCTCATCCAGGCCTTCCCCAGCCTCCAGGACTGGTCCATGTTCTTCCTCAGCCTCATTGCTGTCCGACTCCGCTGCCAGTTCCGCAGGCTGCTGGTGGACCACAACATCTAGTCCCATCTGAGACACAATGCCAGTTGAACTTGAACCAGTCACTCTCTCTGTCAGCTCTAAGAAGCAGGCAATCACAAATCCCTTCTAAAAAAAACTTGCCAAGAAAACTACAGAGACCCATTCAAGCAGCCAGTGGAATCAAAAACTGATTTGAAGGCACACAAACAGAATGGAACAGAATGAAACAAGAGGAAAGGAAAGAAAACAAAGATCTAAACAAGGCTATGCTTTCTATGTTAAGCCTTTAAACATTGTTTCTCTATATTTTAAGAGTCTTTTCTTCTCTGTATTGCTACAGTGAATCTTATTTACTTTACTCTTGGACTCTCAGGCACAGATTTGTACAGAAACTTAGTTTAGTGTAGTATATATAGCAAGTTTAGCGTAAAGGTTAAGATGCTAGGCTAGGAACCGGGAAACTGTGAGTTCTAGTCCCACTCACAAAGCCAGCTGGGTGAACTCTCGGTCCTAGAAAACAGGCAACAGAAAACCTCTTCCAAAATCTTGCCAAGAAAACTGCAGGGATTTATATCTAGATAGTTGCCAGGAGTCATTACAGGTGAAAGAAAGAAAAAAATTATCAATATAGCCTCCCCTAAATTTTTATTGTTTTCTTACTCTGAATTATATTGTATTTCATCTATTCTTATTTTATGCTGCTACATTCCATTTCTGTTTTTCTACTTCTATTTTCTATTCTTTATTATGTTTTATCATTGTGATAAATTTATTTCTCTAGTCAGCTTGAGACCTTTAATCTCAATCTCTCTCTCTCTCTCTCTCTCCTTCTCATGTTTTCATTAACAACTTTTTTTGCCCAAACTTTATCTAACATTTGATAATAGCTACTTTTCTGTTTGACTGCTTGACTTCACTCTTAAGGTAGATTACTTTATTATCTCTCCCTTTCCCCTCCCTCTCCAGTGTCACTTGCTTACTATTACCTAGTGTATGCCTATTGTTTGGATACTCTGAGTCTTTGCCAACAACTCCTTTCAGATTCTCTTTAGCTGTTGCCCCGGCAGCAGACATTATGCTTCTGCCTCTGTCTGAAGAGATGCTGGATCTTCCTCTTAGCCTTCAAACTTCTCTCAAAAGCTTCCACAGAAATTCTCCTCTTCAGTATCTGGTACCTGACTTCTGGCTGTACTTTTCAATACAGCCACAGAATGAGTGCAGGGTTCTCTTGTTTGCGTGTCTTCTGTCAGTTTTCATAGAAATACCTCACAAAAACACAGCTCCTTCACTGGTCTCCTGATAGTCATTTACATTATGAACACATAACAAAAGAAAGCAGGGAGATAGGTGGAGGGGAAAAAAAGCTCCTATTTTTCTTCAGCCACCTTCTTATTCCCAGGTTATTCTGTAACTGGGAACTTTCAGAGTGTAGCTTGCTAAATTGCTGATCTTGGATTCTAGCTTTTGACATCAATGCATCCACACAGCTCTAAACTAGGACCATTTATCTCTGGACTCACCTACTCCTTCTTATCTTGACTAATGTTGTCTTTATATCCCACTGTTCTGATCTATACACACACATTGACTTTCTTATTTCATGCAAAGGTAGAGTTCCGAGTCCAGTATTTCTGATTCAGTGTGATAAGTACAGCTGCTGCTGCTGTTAGAGCCTTGCATTTCTAATGCCTTGCTGCCTCCAGCATCTCCTTTCTGTAGTTTCTGTAGTTTCTGTAGTTTCTGTATGTCAGCCAGTTTCTCCTTCCCCCATTTCTATGAGGTCTCTGTTCTCCCTTGACCTGGATGCCTCCTTTCTCATTGCTATGTCCACTCAAATCTGGCTATTCAAGCACTGAATGTCTTTTGAGCTATTTACCCCTCCCCTCCCTTCCCTTCAATCATTGTCAGCCAGCCATTCTGATCCTCTAACAAGCAGTTATCGCCTCCTAACTTTCTCAGGTCTTTTCTTAAAATCTTAAAGTCCCACCTTTTACTAATTAGGAAATAATTATTTATATGCAACTGAACATGCTCCTCTAGTGAGGGATGGTAACAGATAGCTGATGACCTTCATGAGATACAGCTGCAGGTGACCAGGTGGGCATTCCATTTCTCTAGTTAGAGTGCCAAACCAGGTAATCTGACAATGTATCATTGTATTATGAAAATCCTTTTTAGAACTTTTTCATTTTGCTACCACAGTACCTATCTATTTAGTTGAGGGATAATTCTCTTTCCTCTTATGTGGGATGCCACACATATCTAAGCACAGCCAAGGGAATAGCTATTTCCCCCTTTCTGTTGTATTATGCCTCTGTTTGATCCTGACTTAGAAAGGAATCCAAAAACATTGGGGACACCGTTTCTTCCTTGGTGTTTGCTTTTATGTGAATACTATTATTGAATCAGTGTATCTGAAATGTGGTGAAAACCTAAAGGCATCATTAAAATGCTAACATTATTACTAAATCATGCAAAACAGACAGGGATACATGCACAAGGCAGAGATGGGCAAGCTTTCATTTCCAACTCTTTTTGACTCTGCCACTGAATTTTGATTGTGTGGTTGCCCCATATCAGCAATGCATCTTCTCACTATTTCAGGTGGAAAATATACAAAAAGACCCCATTTCATAAGCTTTGCAAAAGTATGCTTTCAAAGCAAAGAAGGGCAGTCACTCCAAATTTATATCCAATAACTGGAAAACGTGCATGACATGGCTCTATTAATTTGAGGTCGGTGCCCTCTCCCAACATTTGATGTCATCATCTCAGCCCTCGGTCCCCTCTTTCCCACCAATTAAATGCAGCTCTTGACCTCTTGATATTATGGTACTCTGGTGCTGCTTCTTGTATAAATTCTCCCTCTCTTGGATCTTCTAATCTAATGCAAGATCCGTCATCTGGAAAATATATTGCAGTGGTATACATAAGACAATGCTTTTTAAATATGATATTACCAAATTCCACAGCTTTTCCAATCAAAGTAGTACATTATGGAATTCTCTAAGAGTGTGTAGTGTTCAATATATTGCCAGAATATTATTCAATTTTCATTTAGCAGTACTACATTCCAAAGATCTGGAGGAAAAAATTCACTTGATTCCCTTTTATGAAGTTATAAAAACAAACAGGAAGATTGCTTTATAGGATAAGATAAAAACAGCATGAGTAAATACTTCAGGTTTGGTTGATATTCAAAGTGATTTGAAATCTACCAGCTAAACAGCAGCCACTAAGTGTTTTCTGAAGAAAAAGCTTTGACGAGAAAAAAAAATGTGCTGGAATTGCAAGAATATTTAGTAAACAAAACTGGGGGAAGGAATAATAGTGGAGACATAATACGCATTATATTATGTTACTAAATTTATATATTTATTTTATAGGAAACAATCTTGCTGATAAAGCTTTATGGTTCCTTCATTATAAAAAGTGTAATACGAAAATAAGATGAATAACAATATTGCACTATGTAAGTTGCTAAATGGATCATGCATCAAAAGGTACATTTTACGAAACAAGCCTGTAAGTTTATCATTTGAAAAATAAATTTCTTTAAGTTTGCCATTTAAGGCGTACATGAATGGGAGATGATATACTGTTAGAAGATAAGATGCTTATGTCAGTATTACTATTAAAAAGCATATCTATTTTGTATTAGACTTTGAAAGAAGAAAATCGGAATATGCACAACAAGGAAAATGCATTTTTATTCAAAGTGAAAACAAAACAGTCTCAGTCAAAAGGCAAGTTGACTATGTTCTCAATGGAATAAAATTGGAAATAGCTTTAATGTCTGCATTCTGTTAGAATAAAACTTAATTTTTTTAGTATTCTAGTCATTTAAAATGGGAATTGGAGACTAGCTGTGTGTGTGTGTGTGTGTGTGTGTGTGTGTGTGTGTGTGTGCGCGCGCATTTTTATTGCTGTCCCAATCTTAACACACCTGGACAAGAGACAGCAATTCAATATACAGCAATATTAAAGCAGTCAGTAAAATATTGGTAACCAGATAATCTATGGCTTGTTGGGTCATTGTTTCAGAGATATTTCTTTACCTAAACAAAGAAACAGAATTGCCAAGGGCAAAAAAGCAGTGGGGAGTAGGGGAGACTTTCAATTAATTACCTGTCAACTTGACCATGTTTGACTGCTCTCCAGCAACTGATCATGGTACCAGTCTATCTGGCTTCTGGAGACTAGAGGTCTACCTTTGGATTGGTCTACTTGATCTCCAGCAGCTGAAACGCGGGCAGGTTTACCCGGTCTCTGGAAGGCTGGAATGCAACCAATCTACTGAACCTGTAGGTGGTGGCACAGCAGCAGGGCAGCTCTGACATGCTCACAAATTCGTGGAATTGTAATCTCACAGAAGTCATGGGTCCCAGATTTTGGACACATTCTATAAGTTACCCCATTTGAGGTACTGTGCTTCAAATATTGCCTACGATGCACTGTTTTGCCCAGTTAAAGGTTACAGATACAAGAGTTATACAAGTATATAGATGAAGTACTTGTTATGATCACTTGAACATCAATAAGGGAGAAAGGGTCATTTGGAATAGTACTGATTTATTTTTGTTTTTGTTTTCAGAAGATTGTTTTCAATCTTCAGAAAAGATTGAAGCCATCCAATCTTCTGGGAATTACTTATTGGGTTCACTAGAAAAAAATAGGCATCTTGTCCTACCCATGTATCTTGTGAGGAAGTGGATTTTCAACAGGTGCTGTCTAGATTGTAGTTGAGTGTCACCTTGTGTTATCTGTGGTGTCCAGAAACATCTTTTAAACTCATAACCAGCATTTTGAATTAGTCCTGAAATGGTCACCAATATAGAGATTTTAAACTGAGTATTTTTCTGGACTAATAGGCTTGCCCCATCATCAATCTGGCCACTGTATTTTGTAGTATCTGTAGCTTCCAAAGGCATCTCCAAAGGCAGTCCCATGTAGAGTGCATGACAGTAGCTTACAATTTTCCCCTCAAGTCTCTTATTAGTGACAACAGTCACTAATATAAACTAAATCTACCATGGGCATTTGCATCTGCTTGGGTGTGCGTGCGTGATATTTGCATGACCACATCGTCTAGCTCTAGCAGATACCATGACTTATATATTTGCATCAGACATGGGAATACAAGTATGTAAGGATAGAATTTGCATGGTGATGTCTCTATGATGTTCCTATTGTCATTTGGTATCACTGTAACTTGCTGTGAATACCTAAATGACTACCAAGTCTGTAGAAAATTTGGTCAGAGGATAGTGTATATGAAACTAAATCTACACAGAAAGCAATATGAAAACATTGTCTGTCTGTCTGTCTGTCTGTCTGTCTGTCTGTCTCTGTCTCTGTCTCTGTCTCTGTCTCTGTCTCTGTCTCTGTCTCTGTCTCTCTCTCTCTCTCTCTCTCTCTCTCTCTCTCTCTATCTATCTACATTGCATTCAATTGGCATATCTCCCAGCTTGAAAATAAACAAGCCAAGCAGGTAGGCACAAATTGTACTTCTTTCCAGTCCTATAAGGATTTCTTAATGTTTTGATTTTTTAATAAGTAATCTCCTTGGCTAATTTTTCTGTAGGCTTTGACACACTATTTATACAATCAAGCAGCGGAGTTAGAATGATTTTTCCCCCTTTGGCAGCCTGCCTGCTGGGCATAAATCCAGCAAAGGCAATTGTATTATTCTTTTGCTGATGGTTTTACTTGCACATATGCTAGCTTCTAACATTACAATAAAATGGCATAAGGGCATAGATAAAAAAGCTATGCATACCAACATTTAGTAAATCAGCTCCAACCAACATGGAATCTTTGCCTTTCTAAATGTACCTTGAATCAAAACATCCAACAACATTGTATTTTGTCAATCCACATTGTTTTTCTATACAGCAATGATGTATAAAAATACATAATAACATTTGTATGTAAAATCCAGTAATGTACTCAGGATGTTTTTGTCTATTTTCTAAGGTCTGTTATGGCTCACTTTAGATCCTACTTGTAGAAAGCAACGTCTTGGTCCATGTGTTTCATAAAGAGTGGTCCAAGGCAGAGGTGGTATTCAGCAGGTTCTGATCAGTTCTGGAGAACCGGTAAATACCACCTCTGACTGGCTCTGTCCCCATCTATCCTCTGCCTCCTGAGTCCCCTGATCAGGAGGAAATGGGGATTTTGCAGTATCCTTCCCCTGGAGTGGGGTGGGAATGGAGATCTTACAGTATCCTTCCCCTGCCATGCCCACCAAGCCACACCCACATAACCGATAGTAAAAAAAAATTGAATCCCATCACTGGTCCAAGGACTTTTGGGCATCCCTCAAGACTCTCTCAAAATTATTTGGCAGCATATGTTGAAAAAGAATACAATATTAAACTCCCATCAAACAATCACAAGAGGAAGTTGTGACAGCAAAGGCATCCGTTTTAATTTTCAGTATTGTAAATATTGATAAATGTAATCCATACAAACAAAAACATTTTGGGAGGGGGATGTCTTCTCTAATTTTTAAATGTAGGAAGGGCTCCTGAGAGGAAAGGGGAAAAAAAGAAACACTGGCTTAGGAGTTCAGCCTTTTTCATGGCAGTGCCCACCTGAGAATCTTCCCAGAATTTTGTTTGCCCTCAGTCTTGTGTTTTCACAAGTCTTTAAAAGACTCAAGCCTTCCAACGGGTACTGAGATAGATTATGATCCAGACTATGATCCATTTCCTGGATTTAAATTTATATTTTATTACATGAGCAAATAATAGATACAAACTCAAGGTAAACCGTTCCAAACATGATTGCAGAAAATATGACTTCAGTAACAGAGTGGTCAATGCCTGGAAAGCACTACCTGACTCTGTAGTTTCTTCCCCAAACCCCCAAAACTTTAACCTTAGACTGTCTACTGTTGACCTCACCCCATTCCTAAGAGTTCTGTAAGGGGTGTGCATTAGTGCACCAGCATGCCTACCATCCCTGTCCTAATATTCCCTTTTTACTTACTCTTTTCATGTATTCAAATTATGTTTATACTTTTACCTGTTATCTTATATATGTTTGACAAATAAACTTATGATTATTGTGCTGAGTCTTGTTATATTCTCTCACTGGTGCACTGAGATTACTATCTATTTTTATTACTGCATTGTTGTTTTTAACATTATTATGTGAGACTTCTGGGATCATTTTGTGACTGATTCCTCATATGCCATCAAGATATTTTTGACACTTAGATAGATATTCTCCATGATGTTCTCTCACTAACCTGGTCTTTCAGATCTTCAATTTGTTTCTGAATCCATCCCTCCTGCTTTAGTAGTTCTTTTTCCTTCCACCTTCCCAGTATGAGGGCTTAAAAACAACAACTCGAGTTATTGCATAATGTATCCAAAGGGAGAATGCAAATTGATCATATCTCCCTCCCTCCTTCCCTCCCTCACTGAAATCTCAACATATTTAGGAAGCTCCATTTTGCAAACGCTGACACTTTTTCATCTTGCAACCATCTAATCTTTGCAGCTTTCTTTTTATATCTTAGATCAGAAGCATTACTTTAGTGAAAGAGGCAGTACCAGTGGACAATCTCGTACTTGGCATCTGCCATTTATTTACTTGGAGATTTGCCCTCCAATTTTGTTCAACTCAGAAGCAAATTCTTAACTTTGGTAAATTGCATTGTGTAAGGAGATTTTTTTAAAAAGCAGGCAAACCAGATAACAACAAGACCTGACAATGGCTATGGACAGTCAAACTGAAGAAAGAAACAGAGTGGCTGATTCTAGCTGCACAACACCAAGTCTTAAGACTAATGCATACAAAGTCAGAATTGAGAAGACAGCAACAGATAGAAAATGTTGCCCCTGCAAAGAAGCTGAAGAAACAGTGGACAACTTAATTAGCAATTGCAAGAAGATTGCACAGACGGGCTACAAACAGCAGTATGACAAAGTAGCAACAATGACACTTCAGAATATCTGCAAAAAAGTCTTTTGCTTGCCAGCAAGAATTGGCAGAACCACAATATAGAGAAAATATTGCAAAATAAAGACGCTAAAGTGCTCTGGGTCTTTAGAACTCAGATAAGCACCTGCCACATAACACCCTAGACTTAACAATGGTTGATAAGTAAGATACTGGATGTGGCAGTGCTTTGAGACAGAAGAATAGAAAAGAACTGGAGAAAATCATAAAATACAAAGACATGCAAATAGATGAAGAACAGCGGTGACAAAGGAAAACAAAGATAATGCCAATAGTGATAGGCATCTTGGGTGCAAACCAGTGGTGGGATCCTCCCGGTTCGGCCCAGTTCTGCCGAGCCGGTAGCAGTGACGATATGACTTCACCGAACTGGTTCTGCCCGCCTGCCCCCCCACCCCTCACATTATTCTTACCTTTTATTTGGCCCCACCCCCAATCTGTTGCTGCCTCCTGAGTCCCAGCTGATGGCTAGAGGGAAAAAAATCTGTTTAAACTCTTTCCGCGGGACTTCAATGGGCCGCCCTATAGCTGATCAGTGTTAAAAGAAAACAAATGAGTAGACCAGTGCCTGCAAAAATAAATGAGTAGACCACTGCCTGCAAAAATACATGAGTAGACCAATGCCTGCAAAAATACATGAGTAGATCAGTGCCTGCAAAAATAAATGGGTAGATTGGTACAGCTCTGCAAGCAGTTAAAAGCCTGGTAGACCAGTACCTCTGCTAAATCCTAAATAATTGTCACATGACCATCAAGCCATGCCCAAAAAATAAGCCACACCCACAGAACCGGTAGTAAAAAAATTTAGAACCCATCCCTGGTGCAAACCCAGAACAACTGGAGCACCACTTGCACACCATTGCCATTTACAAAATCACCACCACTCATTTGCAAAAAACTGCTTCACTTGGAACAGTTTACATCCTATGACCATACCATTAACACCATCAAACAACATTTACCTATTCCAGATCCTCTGAAAGGACTCAGCAGGTGATCAAAATATTAAATCCAATCTAAACATCTAGCTCGTGCAAGCAACCATAATATAAATATAATCTGTTTCACTGATGTTGCTATACTGGGTGATGCTAGGATTGAATAAAAACAATCTGAAAAATTTGCAGAATACCTGATTGAAGTTGAATGCTTATAGAAAAAACAAATCCACTATTAGAGTATACCAATTGTGACTGGAGCTCTTGGAACATTATCCAAAGGACTCCCTTAATATTTGGAAATTTTGCAAAGCCAAGCAGTTGTTAAGTGAATCGTACCTGATTTTACCACCTGTTTTGCCACAGTTGTTAAGCAAATCAACATGGTCATTAAATGAATTATATGGTTGTTAAGTAAATCCAGCTTCCTTGGACACTGCAACCATTGTAAATACATACCAGTTGCCAAGTTCCCAAATTTTGACCATCTATGGGGATGTTGAGATAGTGAAGTCCAAGGACCAGTTGTAAGTCACTTTTTTCAGCACTCTTGTAACTTCAAATAGTTGGTATACAAATGATTATAAATTGAGGGCTAATTAGATTGGTTGTCCACCCTGAAGTGAACCTGGCTGAGGCCATCTTTATGGCTTCAGGGTTGTCACAAGAGAGGGAGGGGGAGAAAATAGTTGGCTGACATCATGTAGTTAAAACAAAAAGTTTTCCTGTGGGAACCAAGGACAATTCAACAGGGGAAGAATAGGAGCAGAGTAACCACGCAACTGGCCAGCACTTTCATTGGACAATGTGACTGATGCCTGGAGAAGGGGAATTAGGTGAAAACCATGGGAACTTTCAGGGTCGGTTTTCACCAGTTGTGCCAATATGATGTATCCAATAAACTGTTCTTTGAAGAATCTACCTGCCTCGGAGTTCTGCTTTCAGTGGATGCATTACTTGGAACACTGACATTGGTTCAGAAGAGGTTAAAAGTTTGACATCTGTGCTTTCCCTGTGATGCTGGCTGTTGTTGCAAAATGCCAATTACATCATGAGGTAGAGAAAAGCAAATGATCTAATTGGCTATTAAAGCGTTTCCAAGTGGCAAAATTAGTACAATTCCCTTCTCATAATTTACTTGCTTCTGTACAAAAATTAACATAGATAAATTAATTTTAAAGAGGAAGGGAAATACATCTTCCATTAAAATGCAATAGTGATTGTAAGAAGAAGCTCTAGCATATAAATTTGATTGTATTAAATCATCCAGTTACGTTTGGTTCACCCATTGAACAACAAAGTAAACCAGGATTAATGTGGTGTTTCCAACTTAGTCATGTCTTCTTTTTAAAAAGTGTTACCTTCTTGTAGCCAGATGTTAAATTTTAAAAGAATTTGAAGATAATAACTTAAGATCAAACCATTCAAATAACCATCCAAATATCCATCAGAAACATTTAAATAGGACACATCTGCACTGCTACCCCCTAACTTGTATTTTTAACAAATGACACTGGGAGACATTTTCTCTTCCTGCATTGATAACCTTTTCCATGCAGATCTACTGTACAGTATATATTCTAAATATAATGGCTGCTAGAAACATAGTTAGTGCATACCAGAGGTGGGTTTCCACCTCCTCTGACCAGTTCTGAAGAACCGGTAGTAAAAATTCTGACTTGCCCCGCCCCCATCTATTCTCTGCCTCCCAAGTCCCAGCTGATCTGGAGGAAATGGGGATTTTGCAGTATCCTTCCCCTGGAGTGGGGTGGGAATGGAGATTTTACAGTATCCTTCCCCTGCCCCGCCCACCAAGCCATGCCACGCCCACCAAGCCACACCCACAGAACTGGTGGTAAAAAATTTTGAAACCCACCATTAGTGCATACTGCATATCGAGAACTTATATAACATAATAGTTAGCCAGGGAATAAGCACCAGGGGTGGGTTCTACTTATCTTTACTACCAGTTCACAACGGTATCGTTGATAAACATCCATTTCTAACCCTGTTGATGCCAATATTATGCATAATGACATCATGCTACAATTCTGTCCTTTTATACTTGCACTGCAGAGTTGCAGGCAAATAAGAAAGAAGGCATTTGTGTTGTGATGATGCAACACATTTCTTCACTTAGCCTTCCTTGCAACTGTCTTTGGACCAGAGAGCTATGCTCAGTCAGTGGGCAACTTAGTAGTAGCAACTACTATGCACTTTTATCTACACTTTCCTTTTAAGATGTCCCTCTCCTATGGCACCTTAAGTTTAAACCAAATTAAGAAAGACCTGTCTGGAACAAGATGCTTTGGGAAGGTACCATGTCCTCCAGCTGTCAATTTCACTGTTGTTTTACCAGCCTAAGACTCTTTCTGGGAAAGTTATGGCCAATTGCTTTTCTTCTTTGGATGGTTATAAATGCAGGATTCTGTTGTTTTACCATTCCTCCAGTCAGGAAATTATTTTAAATGTATTTCTGTCTCACCCACATTATTATTTTTAAGTATAGAAAGAGAGTATTACAGGTGAAATAGACAAAAATGCCTGAAGAGAAATTAGAGAAAAAAAATGTTTCAGCTGCGGCAAGGAAATGTGCCAAGAGGTCACGTTTGTGATGGCAGGGAGTTGAGAATGCAGCCACTGTGGTTTGTAAACTTACTTTGTGGTTTAGTGCAATGTGTGAACAAACTATAGCTTAATGTGATGAATGAATTTGGCCAAAATGTACTGATGTGATGTCATGATAAAAAGTTGAATGTTAGATCATGCAGCTCCATCTATAATTGGTCTTCAAAAATATTTTAAAGATTCCACAATGCAACTTCACAGAAATGTCAGCTTTTCAAAAAATAAAATTTTTTTTAAAAAACCCTACAAAGCACATATTATCATCCCTAATTGAATTACCACAGAATTGGAAGGAATCCCAGATGCCATCTTGCCCAATCCTATACTCATTGGAAGATCTGCTAAAGCATTTCTGACAGGTGGCTATTTGAAAATAGTGAAGAAGAACATATCATTTCAGGAGGTAACATGTTTTGCTGGTTATGAAAATTCCCCTAGTATCTCCTGAATCTATTTGTAGTTTCAACTCATTGATTTCATTCTTCCCTTTCAAATCAACGGAGAGCAACTCCACTTCCCTCTATATAGAAAAAACCCTCAGATATGTAAACACTATAGTATCTCCTCCAGTCTTCTCTTCTGCAGATTAAATATACAGTATTTAGTTCCTTTAACTATTTCTCCTAAGACTTCTCTCCTTCCTATAGGGAGAACTCTTATTTGAGTCCATTCCAATTTATTTGGATGCATAACTATTTCGGAGGGGGGTGCTGACCTGGCAGGGATTACAGGGACCTGGTTAGGCCAGGAGGGAGAAGTTCGCCTTGTGGAAATGTGCCCGCCAGATTTCCGTGCATTCCATCAGCCAAGGACTCAGGGAAGGGGTGGGGGAGTGGCAGCAATTATTAGAGAAAGTCTTTGCCCGTGGGAGGCCACTGTTCCTCAGATAGCCGGATGTGAATCCCTCCTTGTGAAGTGGGGTCAGGGGATACAGATGGGCCTACTGATCACGTACCTGGCTCCCTGCCACCTGATGGCAGTCCTGCCTGAGCTGCTTGATGTTATAGCCGGGGTGCCGGTGGAAACCCCCAGACTTATTGTTATGGGGGATTTTAATCTGCCATCTGCTGGTGAGATGTCGGAGGTGGCTCGGGAGATCATGGCTTCCATGATGGCCATGGACCTGGCCCAAGTAGTTCAAGGCCCCACCCACTTGGGGAATCACACTCTGGACTTGATTTTTGTCTCGGATCAGTGGCTGAATGATCTAAGAATAGGGGATCTAGACATCAAGCCCTTGTCATGGTCTGATCATTCTCTCCTTCACATGGACTTTCAGGTCACTTTCACCAACCGCAAGGAGATGGAACCAACCAAGTGGTTCTGTCCCAGGTGCCTGATGGACCCCGAGAGGTTCCTGACGGAGCTTGGGCCATTTCCTGAGACTCTGGCTCACGACTCGACTGAGGACCTGGTGGTGGCCTGGGACAGGGCAGCTACTAGGGCCTTGGACCGCGTCGTGCCTTTGCGGCCTCTGATCCGATGCCGATCTCGACTAGCTCCATGGTTTTCTGAGGAGCTGAGAGAGATGAAGCATTGGAAAAGACGCCTGGAGAGTGATTGAAGGACAAGCCGATTGGAATCTGACCGAACACAGGTGAGATCTTATATTAAGACCTACCTAGTGGCGATAAAAGCAGCGAAGTCTAGCTACTTCTCCGCTCTTATTGCATCTGCAGAGAACCACCCAGCCACGCTGTTTAGGGTGATTCGCTCACTACTTCAGGTGGGGGTGCGTGAAGACCCCTTACAGGGTTGAGCTGAGGATTTTGTGCAATTCCTGCATGATAAAATTGCTCAGATTCGGGAAGACCTGGACTCCAATTGGGTAGATCCAGGGGAGGAGATGGGGGTAGGTCCTGAGAGTGTTATCTGGGAAGAGTTTGACTCTGTGGCTCCTGAGGATGTGGACAGGATTCTGGGCAAGCTTAGTGCTGCCACATGTTTATTGGACCCGTGACCCTCCTGGTTGGTACTGGCCTCCTGGGAGGTTACACGAGGCTGGCTCCAGGGGATTATAAATGCTTCTCTGAGTGAGGGTGTCTTTCCCACCACCTTGAAAGAGGCGGTTGTGAAGCCCCTCCTCAAGAAGCCTTCCCTGGACCCAGCTATATTATCAAATTATCGTCCAGTCTCCAATCTTTGCTTCGTTGTGAAGGTTGTTGAGAGTGTGGTGGCACAACAACTACCCCGATACCTGGATGAAGCTGTCTATCTGGATCTGTACCAGTCGGGCTTCAGGCCACGATACAGCACAGAAACGGCATTGGTCGCATTGGTTGATGATCTCTGGAGGGCTCGGGACAGAGGTTGTTCCTCTGTCCTGGTCCTATTAGATCTCTCAGCGGCTTTTGATACCATTGACCATGGTATCTTACTGCACTGGCTGGAGAGGTTAGGAATAGGGGGCACCGTGCTTCGGTGGTTCTCCTTCTTCCTCTCTGACCGTTCGCAGTTTTTGTTGGCTGGGGGGCAGAGGTCGACCTCGAGGCACCTTATTTGTGGGGTGCCACAAGGATCAGTCCTCTCACCCCTTTTGTTCAACATTTATGTAAAACCACTAGGCGAGATCATCCATGGTTTCGGGGTGAGTGTTCATCAGTATGCATCAGATGACACACAGCTATGCATCTTTACCCCGGACCACCCCAATGATGCCCTTACTGTGATGTCCCATTGCCTGGAGGCCGTGCAGATCTGGATGGGGAGAAACAAACTCAGACTCAACCCCTCCAAGACCGAGTGGCTGTGGCTTCCGGCATCCCGGTATAGTCAGCTGGTACCATCACTGACAATTGGGGATGAGACCTTACTTCCCACAGAGAGGGCTCACAACTTAGGTGTCCTCCTGGATTCACGGCTATCTTTAGAAGAGCACATGACGGCCGTGGCCAGGGGGGCCTTTTATCAGGTTCGCCTGATCCGCCAGTTGCATCCCTTTCTGGATCAGGACGCCTTGCGTACAGTCACTCATGCCCTAGTCACCTCCCGTATGTACTACTGTAATGCTCTCTACATGGGGCTCCCCTTGAAGAGCACCCACAGGCTCCAGCTGGTCCAGAATGTAGCTGTGTGGGTGATTATGGGTGCAATTCGTTACACCCATGTAACACCTCTCCTGCGCGAGCTGCACTGGCTCCCGGTGGTCTTCCGGGTGCGATTCAAGGTGTTAGTCATCACCTTTAAAGCACTCCATGGCTTAGGACCTGGTACCTACGAGACCGTCTTCTGCCACCAATAGCCTCCCACCGACCAGTTCGTTCTCACAGGGAGGGACTACTCAGGGTACCGTCAAATCATGCCGACTGGCGACTCCCAGGGGGAGGGCCTTCTCTGTGAGGGCTCCAACCCTTTGGAATGAACTGCCCCCAGAGATACGGAATGTCCCTGATCTCCATGCTTTCTGCCGTGCCCTCAAGACCCTGATGTTCCTACAGGCGGGGCTAAACATGAACATGTGAATGATCTTTTGAAATGTACACCGCCTTGAGTCCTACGGGAGAAAGGCGGTATATAAATATAATTAATAAATAATAAATAAATAAATAAATAACTGGACACTATAGGGAAGGCTCAACTATGTTACGGTAGAATGATAGCACTGTTTCAATATTTGAGGGGCTGCCACAAAGAAGAGAGGTTCAACTTATTTTCCAAAGCACCAAGAGGCAAAACAAGAAACAATGGATGGAAACTAACCAAGGAGAGAAGCAACCTAGAACTAAGGCAAAATTTCCTGACAGTTAGGACAATCAACCAATGGAATGGCTTGCCTCCAGAGATTGTGGGTGCTCCATCACTGGAGGCTTTTAAGAAGAAACTGGACATCCATTTGTCTGAAATACTATAGGGTCTCCTGGTTGAGCAGGGGGTTGGACTAGAGGACCTCCAAGGTCTCTTCCAACTCTGATGATGATGATGAATTACTTTCTATAATCTAAACTGTATATTGGGATGTGTACCCACCCCAAAAGAGCAATTTCATTTTAAGCAGCTGTAGCCACACCACCGGTTCATGTTCAAATTACGATTTTCTAAAACATTAAATCTTTTCCACCTGTATTATTGCCAAGTCAGATTTCTACCATCCTGTACTTATGTCTTTCATTTTTACTCGCAGATGCATGATTTCACATTTTTTCCTGTTAAATTCCATCCTATACCTTTCAGCCAACTGTTCAAGCCCATTTAGATCTTTTTGAATTTTCTGTTTTTTCTTCTAAAGAGTTAGCCACTCCTCATTTAAACATTTGATAACCATCCACTTAACCCCTACATCTTTGTTTATTAATAGAAATGTAGATGAGCACAAGGCTCATTACAGAGAACATTCTAACTTGTTACTATTCTCCAAGCTGGTGTGTGACCACTTATGAGAACTCTTTGGGTGCACTCATTCATCCAATGAATTAATGTGAAGTTATATCATATACTGTATTTTTTGGACTATAAGATACACCTAGCTTTTGGGGAGGAAAACAAGAAAAAAAATCTTTACCTCCCAGCAATTTGCCTCCTTGCAGCAAACTGTGAACAGCCTGGTCAGCATCAGCACAGCCTGATTTAGTACGAGCAGCTGATTGGTGGTTGGATCTGCCTCCCAGAATACCACGTATCAGCTGTTCCAGGCTGTGGGGATCACCACCGCCCATCACCACTGTTACTGCCCATCACCGCTGCCACCTATTGCCATCTCTGCAGGTCCCATTTTCAGCCTCTGCGCATTTCATTTTCAGCCTCTGTGTGTCCCATTTTTGGCTTGTTCCAGGTGGCAGGGATAGGTGGCGGCGGCGGCAATCCCTGCTGCCTGGAATGGACTGAAAATGGGGCATGCAGAGCAGTGGTGGTTGCTCCTGCTTCTGTCTGGTTCTTGTGAACCAGTAGTAAAAAGGGCGGGAGGCTCCGCCCACCCACCCAGATGTCATAATGGACAATCTGCGCATGCGCTTCCATTGCAAACTGGTAGTAAAGGTAAGTAGAACCCACCCCGGGTGCGGAGGCTGAGAATGGGGTGCGTGGAGATGGTGCTAGGCGGCAGCAGCGATGGGTGGCAATGGGTGATGGTGATCCCCACAGCCTGGAACAGCTGATAGGTGGTATTCTGGGAGGCAGATCCAACTGCCAATTAGCTGCTCAGGCTGGGCTGAAGCTGACCAGGCTGTTTGCTGTTTGCTGCAAGGCAAAGTGCTGGGAGGCAGAGGCTGAAGGGTGGGGTCTGGCAGGTGGGTGGGGGCTTCAGCAACATTCTCTGTATAAGATGCACAGACATTTCCACCCACTTTTTTTGGGTGGGGAAGTGCGTCTTATACACTGAAAAATACAGGAGGTAATATGTTACCACTTAATTACTGAAGATATAATGAGAGACTTTGTTGAATTCTTTGTTGAGTAAAAAGGCTCACTATGTACACCTCTTGTTATTATCTGTTGCTATTTCACTCTTTATTTTCCTTGCCACAAACCTATTTACTTTTGCTTTTTATGTACCCCCCAAAATCCTTACTTGTTGTTTAGGGTACTTCTAATAAGGTTCAAATCATTCTGTGCGTTAGTCTTTCTGCCAGAATCTTTGCATTTTTGGCGATTCGAGTTTTAAACATTCAGCATTTGTGAAGTAGATTGTGTGATCTATCTTTGGTTCATTCATTGGGAATGAAACCTTTTGCCTGAAGTCTTCCCTCTTATTTTGTGTCTGATGTGAACCCAGGTTCAAAGGAACCACTTTGCCTTCCTTCCTGGGAATCACTGGTGGAGAGAGATAAATGATGGAATCTAATGTCCCATTAAGAAATAGGGATGAATAGCAAGTCTTTGATCCTTGCATCTGATGAAGATCATCATGGGCCTCTAAGCAGAACTCTTGCAGTCATTTCTCAGTCATATAACAGAATATGACAACTGAGTGAGTCTGCTGGGGCAGCTGATGAGCATATCTTTCTTTGCTAGTACAGCATTGTTGTGACATTGCTGGAAATTAGAACACTGACACGCTCCAGATAGCTATTATGTTATTATTTTCCCCCAATCTTTTTGAAAAGATTGACAATTAAAAATATGCATGGAAGAAAGCACTTAGAAATGATTGCTAGAAAATAGATATCATTGTCAGCTCTGTCCCTGTTTACTTGTCTTTTCCTATCATGGATGGAGACAATCGGGATTGAACCCAGGACTTTCTAAGTGCAAAACTGTGTGCTCTGTCCAGTGGTGGGTTTCAATTTTTTTTTACTACCGGTTCTGTGGGTGTGGCTTGGTGGGCGTGGTGTGGCTTGGTGCATGTGGCTTGATGGGTGTGGCAGGGGAAGGTTACTGTAAAATCTCCATTCTCTCCCCACCCCAGGGGAAGGATACTGTAAAATCTCCATTCCCTCCCCACTCCAGGGGAAGGATACTGCAAAATCCCCATTTCCTCCCGATCAGCTGGGACTCGGGAGGCAGAGAATAAATGGGGGCGGGGCCAGTCAGAGATGGTATTTACCGGTTCTCTGAACTACTCAAAATTTCCGCTACCGATTCTCCAGAACTGGTCAGAACCTGCTGAAACCCACTTCTGGCTCTGTCGCTGAATCATGTTCAAGAGCCATATTTGTTTTTCACTTTGTAAACATCTACCTTGCATTTCCGAATTCTGTAAGAAATCTCACAGCATCAGATCATTTTCACCAACCTTCCTCAAAATGTTTCTGGGAATTAGAACATATTTTTTAGAGGAAAGTCTATGAGATGTGGTCTCCTACAAATAGTTCAGCTCTGGCCATCTTGTGCTTTCTATCATACTAGGAGTTGCATTCTTAATATAAAACTAGACCACATAAATAAATGCACAAGTTCTGGCCATACAGCAATTCATTAAATCTCTAGATTCCTTACACAACTGTTTCTTCAATGGCCCATGCTCATGGCTGAGAATATTAACAAAGGCAGGCGTTAGCATCTTCTGCCCTAACTGAGTTGAGAAAAAGAGCTATTATTCAACAGACACATGTTTAACCTTTCCCTTTTGTGGCTTGGCTATCAAGGGTCTACAGATGGCTGCATCCTATTCTTTCTGTAATAGCTCCCATTCCATCTAATAATAAATGTATGCAGCAGGATTTCTTTTATTGTTCCTTTTTCTTTTCAGCGGGGCTTTTTAAAATGGCTGTAACATTACAAGGAAGCACTTTCCATACAAGGCAAGTAAATGCTACTAAAGCCACAAGCAATAGGGTCGTTGCTGCAGGACACTTTTGCAGCCTGTCGTTGTGACTGTATCAGTTCCTTCCCATGTTACCTCTCCCAGTGAGCTCAGTGACAATGGGACAAACATCAGTCCAATAAAAAAAACCAGTTGCTCTGCCAACTATTCCTATGGTCTTCGGAGGCTCTACTGAAAAGACTGTTACACATGTAAAAGAAAGATATTATTTTCTTTCCCATATAATTTCAGGGAAGATCTTGTTTTCTACTGATTTAAATTTTGCAATTTTTTTCCACAGAAGCAGTTGGATGGACAAGACTCTGGTCATTTGTCGGTTTCCTTCAGCTACAGCAGAGCATTTGATTCTAGGAGCAGTGAACTTTGCTACTTCTCAGATAATGAGAGGAGGAGCTATTATGTGTCCTGGTGTTGGGAAAGGGCCAGGTAGGCAGGGAGAATGCAGGGAATTAGCTTTGCTGCTTGCACAACTGCAAGAGGTTCAGAACTGACTCCCCCCCAAACTTCATAGTCTTATTTATTCCTAACACATCCCTCTATAACAGTGATGGCGAACCTATAGCATGCATGCCAGAAGTGGCACGCAGAGCCATCTCTCCGGGCATGCCAGCCATCGCCTTTTGCTCTTCTGGGTTCGTGAGTGCCAGAAACCTGAAGAGCAGCTTCCCAATGTGCATGTGTATGCTGGGAAGCTGAGCTTCCGGTTCCCAGAGGCTCACGGGAGTCCCAGCAGAAACCGGAAGACCAGGTGACACACCAGAAACTGCAAGCTCAGCTGCTCTTCCGGTTTCTGGTGCTGCCCCCTGCCCACATGCTCCCATTTTGGCACTTGGTGTTGAAAAGATTCACCAACACTGCTCTATAATCAAGACTTCTTCAGACGATTTCAGTGTGGGGTACAGAAGATCCTGTGAGGGAGAAGAGTTCCTGTTTGTTTGTTTGTTTGTTTGTTCGTTCGTTCGTTCATTCATTCATTCATTCATTTGATTTCTATAGTCGCCCATCTCAGCAAATGACCCTGGGTGGCTCACAGTTCAAAACATACACTGCAAAACATCCAAAACAAGCAAGTGCAGATAATTGAAAATAAGCGTCAAGTTAGCTCCACTATAGTACACTATGTAACAACCATGTATGGCATCCCCTGGTAATTCTAGTCTCACTTGTTTGAAGGACAGCTCCATCTAAAGTGTATTACACAATCGAAATGTGAGATTATCAAGAAAGACATGGCTCCTTTTAATCAAGTTATCTCATTTCAGAAATGACCATAGCTAGAGAACCTGCTGGAGCTGAAAATAAACATTCTTAGGTATTGCAGGAACCTAGGCTTCAACTTACAGAAACTATCTTCTTGCAACCCAGAGCTGGAAACTACCCTCCAGTGAGGATGTTCAGGATACTTTTAAATGAAAATTATATGCAAACCCTACTATATGATTTTTGGCTAGATGTGTAAATGCTTTTCTTTTAGATAATAAAGGATAACTTCTCAGAAGCTACAAATATAACACAAGTCATTTGAAATATTTAAGAAACATCATATGTCACATACCAAATAGTTTCATGGTATTTGGCAACCCTTGAGGTAGCTAAACTCTTTATTAGATCCCCATCTGTCAGACATTATGAATTGTAAAAAGAACATTCCTATGTGTTCTGTACAATTGGGGTCATCATCTCTGACCCAAAAAACATGTTAAACCTAGGATGTATTTGTTTACCCTATAAATGTGTTTTCCTTACTTATTATGATAGACTCTACATTCCTAGGTCATAACTACTTGAGCTTTAGCAATCTAGCATATCAATGTAAACACTGATGCAAACTAATCTTAGGGATAACCTTTTGTACTTCATTTTCTTTTTGACATTTATCACATTAGTAATGGTTCGATAAACTTTGGTTCTGCTATTAGTCTTTACTCTACCTTTGGCATAGGAAGAGAATGGTTCCAACAGGTCAAAAGAGAAATATAATGGGCATGAGTAGAGGTATTTTTTTCTTTTTAAATTGGCATTATACATGCAGGGCTACACACATATTGATAAAAGAATGAAGAATTCAGGACTGATGGAACAATCATACCTATTGAAGAAAGAAGAAAAAGAGAACTGTTTTTCAGGATAACCCTTTAAAGAACCTAGAAACTAATGTTGGAGCTAAAGTTGTGATCCACCAACATTTTCTTTGACAAAAATGGTACAAATATTAATAGGAGGAATGCCAAATTAGAATATTTGCCTGAATAGCTTTATTAATAGCAATCTGCTAATCACTAAGAATGAATTCAAAATTAATTATTAGAATTCGTGAATATTTTTTCCAAAAGCGAGATATAGATAAAACATACTTCAGGTTTGTTTTAATGTGCATAATCAACACTACTAAATGTCTGGTATTTAATAAATCTTAATCAGTCTGCCTTTCTTTGTTTAAAAGTGAACAAAAATAACACAGAAATATATCATCCAAGTGACATTTGGTACAACAAATTCAAGACACACATAACAAATTAGATTACAGATCAAAAACATTAATGTCATTTTTAATATGATAGCTCTATATCAAGTGATCACCTTGACAAAATATCGCAATAGTTTTCACATGTTTGGGCTTAATTTTCTCAGCTGCCATCACATACAGAACAGTGTTATAAGTGACATATTTGTCAACATCATCCAGGAAGGAAGTAAATATTTCAGAATGTATGATCCAAAAACAATAAAAATATCAAAGCATCATATACTCCAAGACCTATCTTGGGTGCAAATGGACAGTGTAGAAAATGCTGGTACTGTAATATCTGTTTTAGGCTGGGGGCTGGAGTTTAGTTTGTTTTAATTCTGAGAGTATAAAGACTAAACTAGTGGTGTAGACGCATAACAGAAATGGTCGAACATTTTTTGCTTGAGTTTCAGACACTTTTAAGGTACAAAAAGAGTA
This sequence comes from Ptyas mucosa, assembly GCA_012654045.1. Classification (NCBI taxonomy): domain Eukaryota; kingdom Metazoa; phylum Chordata; class Lepidosauria; order Squamata; family Colubridae; genus Ptyas; species Ptyas mucosa. The sequence goes on along the minus strand of WNWU01000011.1, from coordinate 27,874,232 downwards.
CACTATATGTTCCAATTTCTCTTCCCCCCCCCCTATTTTAATTTAAAAAATGAGAAAGATGTGATGCTGAAAATCTGATTTTTTTTCCCCATTGAATTTCAGCAGCATGATATGGGGCTCCTCTGTAGGCTACAAAAGGGATATTGGAGATCTGTGTATGAACAAGAGGTCACAGGTTGCCCATACTTCCTCCACAGAAAGGTAGGCAGGCATAGTTCAGCCAGAGCATCTAAACTGGCCAAGATCTTAAAGGCTACCTCTATGTCTGCCTTCATGACCTGAAAGGTTCTTAACAAGAAAACTGCTTTGTTGATCTCTATTGCCATAATCACTCCATAAATAAAGAAGTGTCTTTTTATGGATGCTTGCTGAGATGTCTCCTCTGTGATGCCACCTGATTCTGAAATAGCCTCTTCTCTGGAATTCATAAAGCATTTATTGTTATATCTTAGGCATTCTGTTGAAAACATATCTCTTAATCCAGGTTTTTGTGTGTGTGTGTGTGTGTGTGTGAGTGGGTGGGTGGGTGAAAGGCATAGAGCAATGCTTCTCAACCTTGGAGAATGCAACTCAAAGATGTGTAGACTGGGGAATTCTGCCAGTTGAAGTCCACACCTCTTAGTGTTGCTTAGGTTGAGAAACAGTGGTATAAATGAATGGTTTTGTTTTATTTTTCCTTTTCCTTTGCTTTTTGAGTGCCTATGTTTATACTGTTTCAATTTCCTGTAATTCATTTTAATCCCATTTATTTTTTTTATTATAAATTACTTTGAAATTTCATGGCAAGTAGTATAGAAATATAATATAATAGAGAATGGCAGAAAACAGGGGTGCGTGCGTAGGGCATGTCAAATGGCTCAGCTTTCAATTTCCAAACGTTAGGGGTGCTCAAAAGTTGTGACATGCCTCGGGGATGGTAAAGATATTTTGGTTACTTTAATATAATTTAGATGTGCTTGGTAAGTAACTACATAAACATCATAACTTTTTGACATTTTGTTTGTTTCATTTGCAGTGACCCTTTCAACCCCTCTGGTTTATAGTACAAAGTCTGAAAGGATTTTTTTTTTTAGTTTGGGTTCTGTTGAAAGCAAGTAGATACTCCTTGTGACTTTACTTGACCAGGAATTGCTATGTTAAGGAAAGTTCTACTTGAATTCATAGTGAACTTTACTTAATATGTGAAGGCTTGAAACTAAGGAGGTGCAACAATCATGCATGAGGCAGGCCAAATGTGTCCCCCATCTATCAATTAGGATGCTTCAAGAAATAGAGCTCTTCTGTTTCCCAGGCCTTTTGGCTGCAGTATAAAATCTACCTGAGTTTGAACCATTATGGGTCTATTCCCTGTCTTCCCTTCCTTGCAACTCTTCCTACCAATATCCAAGCAAAGCAAGCAGGGGTGAAATTGACCAGAATTAATTAGAAATAGACTATCTGGAACTGTCTGTTCCAGTCTGTTTGTTGTTGCCATTTTTTAAATGCCTTGTCAATTTCAGAAAGAGCCACTGCCTTGACATGAAATTTCCAGTTGCTGAAACAAAAGGAATACATTGAGGTTTTATGCAATTGCAAGTCTATGGTCAGAGTCATTTGGTCACTGGGGAGCTCATCTCATGGACCTCTGACATCAAGTGGCTTAAAGTGGGTTATTTATTGGAATGTCCTCTTATTTTGGAACAGAGGACACTATGAATTAATTTCTGATTTTCAACTGAGATATGAAAATAATAACTGACAAAATTCCTCTAAACTGGGCAATGGGGAAAAAAAAAAGCAAAGATGAAATTTATCATACGCTAATGTAAAGGGAAGCCCATCAAGTCAAGTCAATAAGCCCCTAAGTTCGTATATTCACTAATGGAGTCTAAATTGGCAGCAATTAGCTAAGAAAGCGATCTTGGGGTCACAATGAAAGGCATAGTGAAATTGTCTTTTCAGTATGGAACATCAGTTAGTGGGAGAGAAGGAAAGAGAAAATTTCAGTTACAATTATTTGGAACAAAAGTGAATAGAAGCAAATTATTCTCTCTCAAAACTACTAGATTCAGGGTCATCCAATTACATTGATTTTCAAACAATTCCAAGAAAACAAGGACATCTTTACACAATAATGCACAATTATTTATAGAATTCATCATCAGGATGTGTTGTTATGGCTTTGATGAGTGATTTGACAAATGATTTGTGCTACGACAAAGATAGACCCTGTGATAGATCCTTATATTTACTTCAGATTGGTATAGAAAATGCTGTATTGTCCATGTCCATGTCAGTTTTGTCCCCTTGGTCTTGCCAGTTACATGAGGCTTGACAATCATGTTAATGTTGAAGTTACCCTCCTATGTGCACAATTGCACATCAAATCATATTAATAGCATAATACAATGCTATTTCAGAATTTATTGTACATGCAATCATGTTTAGTGTACTTTAAATAAGATGACATGTTCTCCTCTGGTTGAAAAACTAGAACTCTGTATGCCATAATATATCAAATCTGGAAATTTGCACATTTGGCTTTGGAATGGCTGAAGGCAGCATTCCATATGGGACCAGAGCAAATGCAAGGGTGGCTAATCCATCCAATTGCTCCACTTGTATTCAATGCTTTATTTATTTAGTCATCACATTTCCATAACACCTATATTACCTAAGTGACTCTGGGTAGCTTACAATAAAAACATGACACAAAATATAAAAGCATAAAAGGAACACAGTTAAAAGAGAATTAAAAGATAGGTTACAATATTAAAAGTTAAAAAGTTGGGGGGGGGAATAGCCCCATGACATCAATTATCCACAAGGTTGCCTAGCATTCTTCAACCCCAATGTCAATTGTCAGAAGCAGATCTTAACACACTTTCTAAAGGTCAGAAGAATGAGGGGAGTGGTCTGCCTCACCTCTGGGGAGGAGGTATTCCAAAGGGCGAGGGCAGCTGCAAAGAAGTCTCTCTTCCTGGATCATGCCAGGCAAAATTCTTTAATCAACAGGATTTGTGACATACTCTCCCTGCCTGCCTGGGATAGGACAATGTAATTGAGATGAGACAGTTCCTCAGGCAACGTGGTACAATGCCATGAAGGGCTTTAGAAGTGATAACAAATTGTCACTCAATGCCAAAGTGTTATATGTGCAACCCCAGGGATGCTCAAGACTGCTTCTGCCACTGCAATCTGTACCAGTCGCAGCTTCTGCACGCACTTCAAGGGTAATCCCATGAAGAGCACATTGCAACAGTCTGTCTGAGAGATGATCAGAGTACGAATTACTGAAAGAAGGAGTTTTCAATCCAGGGAAGAGATGCCCACAAGGTGAAGTTAAGCAAAGGGGCTCTTAGCCATGACTGTTTCCTTCCTTTCTCAATAAAATTTGGTGGCCATTTTAGGAAAGAATCAGGGGTTTCATGAGTGATCAGACTATTCCTCCCTGAGGAATAGTGTAATGTAGGAAAAAAAAGCAATCACCATTCAAATCCTTGCTATAGAGCAATGGTGAAATCCAATTTTTTTTTACTACCGGTTCTGTGAGCGTGGCTTGGTGGGCGTGGCTTGGTGGACATGGCAGGGGAAAATTTTCATTCCCACCCCACTCCAGGGGAAGGATACTGCAAAATCCTCATTCCCTCCCCACTTCTGGGGGAAGGATATTGCAAAATCTCCATTCCCACCCCACTCTGGGACCCACCAGAGATGGTATTTGCAGGTTCTCTGAACTGCTCAAAATTTCCACTACCGGTTCTCTGAACTGCTCAAAATTTCTGCTACTGGTTTTCCAGAACCTGTCAGAACCTGCTGGATTTCACCCCTGAAAGAGCTATTTTACTGCAAAATAGCAAAGCTTTTCCTGGTAAATGATGGAAAAGGCTTTATTGTAAATTTCTCCAGTTCTTGGTACTGTGTTCTTTAGCAGTTTGATTGACAACTATAGTAAAAACTCATTTTTCTGGTTTGTGTTGGTTTTGCTTATGTGAACAGAATTGTGCATCAGACCTTATAACGTTGGGACTACCGGCTGGGCTTTGGTATGTCCATTTTATATGCTTTTCTTAACTTCTGAGATCCAACTCTGAAAAAGGCCTCTGACAATAATCATCCCAAGATTCAGAAAAGACAGCTTACTAGATCAGCTTTCTACAGTAGAACATCACTCTTACATATCTGAGTTTTTCCAATCCAAGGCGAATAGCAGTCTTTCGGATGAATCAGCCACATATTCTACACACTCTTACAACATCAAATTAAACGAGAAGCCTATTACAAGGCACACAGTTTTGCCTAATGTCTTTGCATGAAAGTGTGATTGCACTTTGACAAGGGAAGGGAAGACCTTTATTACCGTTTTGCTAGAGAAAAAGAACAATTTTATTCAGCTTAGTTTGTAATAATAACCTTACCAAATATATATTTTCCTGAATTAAAGTGCAAGCTGCAATGCGGTTGTCCTTTGTCATTTATATGTATTGGAATTCTGTGATTCACTTCTAAGCAAAAAATTTTTTTAAAAAATGGTCCAAACTAAATATATTAAGGGAAACACAAAAATGTATGTAGCAGTAAAAAAAAAAAAGAAAATCAAAACCAAACTCCTTTGTATAAGCAAAACTACTGCTGATCTGAGTTTTATATTAGGTAAAATGTGTTTATTGTGAGAAATCTGTACAAAATCCATACACATTTTCATATTCCACCTCTAGCCTATGAGAAGAAAAAAAAGCTGGTTTCAAGAGGTTGCACAGCAGCCAATTTGGACTATTTGCAGTGTGCCAGCATGGGATGCAGCCAATAATATTCATTTTGGGGGTGTCTCTAGCAACAGTTGCTAAGGAAAAAATGTCTTATAATGGAGCTCATCATGAGGGAACTACCCCCATTAGGCTTTTTTAAAAAAAATTGGAAGTGAAGAAAGTCAGGGTGTCTTCGGAATGACCAAAGAATGTATAATATGAACTAATACTGCCTCCAATAACAAATAAGTAAAAACAAATAACAAACGAAATCTGAAATAATTCTCAAGTCCTCTAAGACTAAGGTTTTAAGGGTTCATGAACATCAATTAGCAGTTAAACGGCATGACCAAAAATCCCTGATCTCAAACCACATTAATAATATCAGCTGGATTGGGAAGGAACAAAAATCATTGGCCATGCCAACATCTGCCACACACATGAATTTAGTGAAGCCCGGTATTCTACCAAACAAGCAATTAAGAAGCATATTGATCTAGAACAGGAGTGTCAAACTCAAGGCCTGGCAGCTAGATCTGGCCCACAGAGTGCTTAGAACTGACCCACGGGGCTGCCCTGGAAACAGCAAAGGACCGGCCCACAGTACCTCTGCCAGTGAAAATGCAGCTCAGGAGCCCATTTTCACTGGCAGAGTGCTCGGGCCACCACAGGGCCCCCTGACAGGAGTGACACCGAGCTGGCCATGCCCCCTGGCCATGCCCCCCACCCCGAGGTCAAACACAACACTAATGAGGCCCTCAATAAAATCGAGTTTGACACCTGATCTAGATCCAGAAATGAATATGTAAGAAACCAGACCAAACTATAACCAATATAGCTCCAAACTAACAACCAATCACAAGACCAACTGACTATACTGGCACACAACACATTTATCAGCTAAGGAGAATAGGACAAGAAAATTGTCCCGTTGCCTGGAGGCGGTACGGGCCTGGATGGGCAGAAACAGACTCAAACTCAATCCCTCCAAGACTGAGTGGCTGTGGATGCCGGCATCTCGGGTTTCAGAGGCCACATCCCTTTTGATGGATGGGGAAAAACCTGCCCCCGTTGATAGGGCTCGCAACTTGGGTGTCCTCATGGATGCTCGGCTGTCCCTAGAAGACCATCTAACAGCTGTGACCAGGGGAGCCTTCGCACAGGTTCGCCTGGTGTGCCAGTTGCGCCCTTTCCTGGACCGAGATGACCTTCACACAGTCACTCATGTCCTAGTTACTTCCCGCTTGGATTACTGCAATTCCCTCTACATGGGCGTACCCCTGAGATGTACCCGGAGACTCCAGCTGATCCAGAATGCAGCTGCACGGGTTGTTATGGGAGCCCCTCATTACTCCCATATAAAACCCCTCCTGTATGAGCTGCACTGGTTACCAGTGGTTCTCCGGGTCCACTTCAAGGTGCTGGTTCTCACCTATAAGGCCCTACATGACTTAGGTCCGGGATATTTGCAGGATCTTCTCCTGCCTGCCTCTCACCGTCCTGTTTGCTCTCTTCAGGGTTCCGACGGCGAGCCAATGTCATCTAGCGGTGCCCAGGGGTAGGGCATTCTCTGTGGGTGCTCCCACCCTCTGGAATGAGTTACCTACCAAGCTCTGGACGGCTCCTGATCTCCGCTCCTTCCGTCGGGACCTGAAGACTTGGCTGTTCAAGCAAATAGGCTGACTCTGATTCTGGGTTTTATTATTTATTATTAATTAGTTATTTGGTTTAAAATGGGATTTTATTGTACATGTTTCTTAATTTATGTTTGCTGCCCTGAGTCCTTCGGGAGAAGGGCGGCATATAAATACATGTAATAAATAAACAAACAACAAACAAACAAACAAAATCCTGCTCATGATGTTACCTACTCTGGTAATGAAACGTTGAGAAACTAAATTGAAACAAGCTTGGAGAGCAAACCACTGCCAAAATCTAAAACCTGAGCTACAAATATTTTCTTATTTCAAACTCTACAAGAACAGTCCTTCCTAGTACCTTAGCCCATTGCAATTATTAGAGTTCATGTAAAATGGGGAAAACCTGAAATTCTCAACTGCTATTTTTTATATAATTTTACCCACTTCCAATTCTTCTGTAAGATTGACGCATCAAGATAGCATAACTCTGATCGGCGCTTCTAGATAAAAGTATTGCTGGCCTCTATCCACATAGAGGGACTACCTCTAGTCCCCATAGGAGACATCAATTTACCATTTGGGAGGCAAAAGGTAGCATCTATAAACAGCCCCATTAAGGCCTGGCACATTTTGCTCTGACTTCTATTTTGTATCATTCCAAAAACATCTTAGGCATTTATTTGTAGCCTTTTACAATCATTATTTTCTTCACTATAGGCACTGCATTTTAAACAATAAATGTTATTTTTTAGTTTTAAGTTCTGCAAAAGTAGTGGCTAAGAGGTAGATTAGATCTGTTTCCAGTTAGCTGGACCAATTTCACAAGCCAATTAACCAGTAACTGAAATATTCTGCAAAGGGAAGAGACGATTGATCATAACCAGCCATATATAGAACAAAGACCATCTGGCTGTTGAAACAAAAGTGGTAGTTTACTTGGGTAACCATTATACTCATCCCTTTGCAAGGGTTAAACAACCCACTTCTTCCAGCTGATAATAAAGTTGGCCTCTCCATGCAACTGTCTTTCCATTTCAGAATTAAGAGAATCATAATTGTGTTATTAAATACCAATGCTCCCTTAAGATGATATTTGGTAAGTTTCTATAGTCAAGCTTCAGTTTCTGCATACCTATTTACAGGCCTGCTAAACCTCACTAAATATGTTTGCAATAACCACCTGGTATCTCCTCATTAAAAAATAACTCTCTCTATTGAGTCCCCATTAAATCCTTATTTGAAATGCTTCGTTTAAAGCATTATTGGGAGGCAAAACCTGCAAAGTGGGATATGTGTGTGTCAAATTCTGCTTTTATGTTTAGCCAGTCTTATGCATAAGTTAATAGTAACTAGATTAATTTTAATTCTTTACTCAATTCCAGAGATAAAAAGCCAAACTTTTACTAAGTCTTATGAATTAAATGATTTTTTTGATCAGCTCTTTGAGTCAAAGGAAGTCGAAGGGTCATTTTAACTTGGATTTATGGGATGGTATAATGAGATATTTGATACCTCAGCTTCAGATAGGATGCAATTTTCCCTGATATTTTCTGTGCAATTCTAAAAGAACTAAAAGAAAATACATCAGCCTTCTAATATAGTAAACAATTTACTACCACACAGGTAGTAAAGGTGGTTTTGTACACATTCACACCCCTCAATTAGACTCTCAGGTAGTAACACTTTTGGAAAATTCCTCAAACCTCAGCGAGAGTCACTATCTATCTTAACTTACTTTGGAGTAGCTGTCTCTAAAGTTACATAAGAATGAGATATTGGTGCCTTGTAGACTCTCTTACCTTGTCCTATGAGGTAATCTTGTTCTATGAGATGGAAGATGAGGTCATGAGCAGCTCCACTGGGACACTGCTAGTTTCACTGGCTCCTCCATCAGCCTACTGGTAATTTTCAGAGACGGGATATTTTGGCAGAAAGTACATCTGAGTCCCCTCCTGTAGCACCTCATGGACTGTGGGGATCCCTTAATAAATGTAGGACTTTATAAACTCTGACCAGCACCTTGAACTGTATCTAGAAACAAATTGGCAAGCAATAAAGTCCCCACAGTACAGATATTATAGGAGAGCATTGGGATACTCCTATATTTGTCTATGGGCTGCTTCATTTTTCAGCCTAACTTCCCATACAATCACACTGTAGGTCTGCTGAGCTTGGCCATGGACTCATGTGCAGTTGGATTTATTCTCAGTTTTCTACTTTCTCTGCCTGTTCACATACTGTATCTTTTCTGTCATCTCTTGGAATTGTGAGATTGGCACATAGGTATATGAAGTGATGAAATCCATTTTTTTTTTACTACTGGTTCTATGGGTGTGGCTTGGTGGGCATGGTGTGGCTTGGTAAGCGTGGCTTGGTGGGCATGGCAGGGGAACGATATTGCAAAATTTCCATTCCCACTCCACTCTGGGGCCAGCCAGAGGTAGTATTTGCCGATTCTCTGAACTACTCAAAGTTTCCACTACCAGTTCTCTGAACTACTCAAAATTTCTGCTACTGATTCTCCAGAACCTGTCAGAACCTGCTGGATTTTACCCCTGGGTATATGGTGGTAAGAGGCAATGCCATCAACAGCCCTCAATGCTCTGTGGTTGATGAAGCTTTCAACACAGTTTTCTTTCAGGTTGACAGGACACTCCTCAAGTGAACCCCAACTGGTGACATAAGGCATATGAGGAGACGGCTTAAATACTCATCCTTTTTATGAGGTATTGTATTGGTTAATCCAGAAAGTGACCTGTCTATGACAAAGACCTAGAATTTCCAGTGACTGTTATAATTTATTTTTGAACAGTTTTTATTAGTTTATAATATAGCATACAAAGAAAATACAAAAGTAAATAATAGGAGAAATAGGGAAAGGGAAAGGGAAGAGAAGAGTGAGGGAAAGAAAAGATAAAAAAGAAAGAAAAGGCATTGACTTCCGACTCCCTTTGGTGCTATAGAATAAGGCATTAACATAAAACCTCAACTTTTTACTTTTACATAATAGTATAAACTAGCCATTTCTATAACAAGAAATCTATTTAATCGGTAACACGCAAAATCAGAGTTTCATTTTTTTCCATCTCAAGCACAAAGCCCAGAAGTGGTTTCCAAGCAGAAATAAACGTATTTGTGTGGTTCTTTTTTTTTTTTTAATTGAAGCAGTCAATTTAGCCATCTCTGCTAACTCCATCAATTTTTGCAGCCATTCACCCATTGTGGGGATCAAGATGACCAACTATCATAATTTCTTGATGAGTAAGCTCCACTTCTTCCCTTCTGCCTTTAGGTTGGGGTTGTTGCCTCATCCCCCCCTCAAACAGAAGGCATATCTCAGGCAGAAGTAGGGACTGTCATACATTTTTACTCTCCCTTTTCCTTTGCCTTTGAGAGGTATTAACTGGCTCACAGTGAGTTCCCATTACTGAGTATGGGTTTCTTTGGGCTTTCTCCAATACTGTAACCACCATTCAAGAACATATTTTATCAAGAAGCACCATGACTCTTTTTCATACTTACAACTATTTTTCCTGCTGCAACAAAATGGACCATCTAGCATTGACCCAGCAAGGTAATAACTGTAAGTTTCTTCATCTTATATCCATCCTCTGCTGCATTTTATCTCCTTCTCTGGCTAAGACAATTGGCACGCCATGAAAACATTGCTTTCATTCAACTTGCTTTTCTTCAGCAGAAACTGTCTAAGAGCAGAAAAAATAGGATGAGTTGCATTTTGTCCTGTCAGAAAAATCCTTTGTCCTCCTCACACTAGAGTAGGGGTGTCAAACTGGCGGCCCGCGGGCCAGATGCATCACACCCAGGCCACACCTGCCCCATCTCCACAAAGGCAAAAAAGTAGTGATATATCATGTGACATCAACGCGACGCAGCGAGTTTGACACCCATGCACAAGAGTATAAAGACTAACTGGTGCTTAGACTAAAATGGTAGCCTAGGACACATGATTAGGATGCCATGGTTCCAGAAAGGAAGTGTTACGAAACATTTCCAAAGTTCCATGTGTAGATGGTCACTCCTCATACAATTAATTTCTTCCTTACTGGCTTGCACAGGCTTACTTGTCTCTAATTTTCTCAGCCATGAAATATACAAAGGGTGCAATCAGATACTGAGTTAAGCACATGTAAAAAGCATTGATTTCAGTGCACTCAAGAGTGCTTAGTGATGTGTTCGAAGGTACGATCAAACTATCTGTGCTGTTTTATTTGTCACGCATGTGTCTAGAAGTTCCTGTACACCAGAGCAGCGAGGCAGCCAAGTATAGTACAAGTGGTGATGATATGAAAGCATAGATGTTCCCACAAAGGGACACAGACACACATAATACAGGGGCACCGACCCAAAGAGACTGACAAAGCTCGCTCTAATAACTTGGCATGCTACACTATCCTTCTGTTGTCCATAAATAATTCACTGTCAAGATGCTTGTAGGAACACTACCTTCTGGATATGCCATAGGAAGTTGTAACCGCTACTTTGCCCCTGCTGACATCTTCATTGAAAAGGATGTTGAGCAAGGGACAGGCTGTTATTTCACTGTGGTATCAGGATGCTAGACCCAGTGTACAACTCTTACTAGAGCAGCAGAAGAGGGAAAGAGGGTTGGGACCTGCAAAACAGGTTTCAGAGCTGCAAAGTTAAACAACCAGCTAAAAATTCTAGAAGTTGCAGAATTTGGATGCAACTTGAATCCAATCCCTATAAATCTAGGGAAGCTTAGTTTAGGATTTATATCTCATGTTTCATCTTTCCGCATATTGGAGACCTTATCTAAATTCTTACCTTATCTAGATGCTCACCTTATCTTATTCAAAAGGAAGAAGGATGAGTAATTCAATGAATGCTTATATTTCCTGCCCGCTCTGTACAGCCTTTGGTCTTGACAGCTTAATGAAAAATTTAATATCTTCTTTTTCATGTCAAACCCTGTTATCTCTTTAAGAAACTTCTGCTTTTCCAGAGAAGGAGGAAGAAGAGGAAAGGAAGAGGAAGAAGTAGCAGAAGCAATATGTAAGCTAGAAATCATGGAGATTTTACAATGTGCACTATTAGGGGAAAGGGTGCAGGATATCCAATTCAATTTTTGTAGCCTAAAGTGTTGTGCACAAATCTGCTGGAGTGGGGTGAAAAGTTCCTTGGAGCACCTAAAAATAAACTGGTTAATTGAGTCTTAAGGCATTCCTTTTCCAATTTTGTACAAAGGAAAAAAGGTCTCCTCTTCTCCACAGTACAATTTTCTATCTTGAAAGGCTTGGACAATTATTGCGTTTCTACTTCCCCCCTCCCCCCTCTCCTCTCATGGACACATCCTTTTTTAAAAAAAAGAAAGAAAGAGGCAATGAACATTTCAGCTTCAGCTTAATAAGAAAAGAGTAATGTTTGCACTTTGTCGGGAGGTTGTATATGGTGAAGTTTCCACTTGTGTAGCTAAGAGGATAATTGAAAAAGATTCATAAGCTCTGAGAACAAAGCCTTTCGAAGTTATAAGGAAGCTGCTGGAGGTTGATCAGTTCTTTAAATAAATACAAAAAAAAAGTGGAAAAGCTGAATCTGTTTTCTACCCGCTTCCTTTCCCTCATTTCTTTTTCTCCATCTTGGCACTTAGTAGATTTGTTTGATCTTGGATCTGATCACCATTAGAAAACAACAAACAAGCACATTTCATTCAAAGCTTACTTTGGGCATAACTGACCATTCTAAAAATGGAGATTTCTTTTACTTAGTCTGCTTTTTATAAAGCTGAATGTGGAAAACTGTGATTGTATCTGTCATGGCCTCAGAGCTCCAAGATGTGGGCTGATCAGGTCCCACTGGGTGCTGCTGTCCCTGCTGATCAACAACCAATGAATACAATACAGATATCCTCTCAGGCCTCTCCTCAGCATGCCCTAATCTTTCTTCAGATAAATGGGTGCCAAGAAGAAACAGGGCAAATTTCTCTGTCTAAAAATCCTGCCCTCCAGCAAAATAAACACCCTGAGAGCAAGTGGCAATATGCTGACTCTTCAAGCAAGCCCAGTGTCTCATCATACGAAACTTCAGAGCAGAGAAAGTCTCAGATGTACATGCAGAGTTGAGTATCTAAACCAACCAGGGTCTACTTTCAATTGCTGGAGGTAACTTCAGCATCTGGCTTGGTGACTTCCTGGTTCTGACCTCAGCATGTTACTCTCCAAATCTGAAGTTTTTCCCTCACTACTTTCAAGCTATTGAGCAGTACTGGGTTATGGACTATCTAATCTTGGATTACTATTTCTCAGCTTCTAGTTAGCTGTTGACTCTTTCACTCACCTGCTTCCACAGCTCCTTTTCTGTTGCATCCCACCCACCCCCCTCCTCCTGTCTGCTGTCATTTGTGCAGACATCCTAAGGTTCTTACAATTATAGTGATGATAATGTTATCCATTCAGTCATGTCCAACTCTTGGCATCTATGGGTCAGATCTCTCCACATCTTCCAATCTTGCACTACTTCTTTGAGTTGTTCTATGTTTTACCTGGTGTCAGCTTTGATGGAGTGGTTTCCTAGTGGTTCTTAAAATGCCTCACTGTGAACATATTGCTCCTAAAACACTCTCCTCCTCCATAGAGTGAGTATTTTCACCCAGCACCTCTGGACCAGCTGAGAAGACAATCCATAATCCAAACCCACACAATAGCTTGAAAAGTACACCGGGAAGAATTTCAGACTTGGTCAGTAGCAATAGCAATAGCACTTAGACTTATATACCACTTCACAGTGCTTTACAGCCCTCTCTAAGCGGTTTACAGAGTCAGCATATTGCCCCCAACAAGCTGGGTCCTCATTTTACCCACCTCAGAAGGATGGAAGGCTGAGTCAACCTTGAACCTGGTGAGATTCAATCTGACAAACTGCTGGCAGCCGGTGATCAGCAGAAGTAGCCTGCAGTACTGCACTCTAACCACTTTGCCACCATGGCTCATGCAGTAGTGCCCATATTACACCTGTACTTTGCTTGCTAATTGCCTGAATTTTCTCTCTCTTCGCTGAAAAATACCCCCAAATGAAGATTAAAATCAAAGTTCTGTATAAATTGAGATTCATTTCTGAATGAAGAATCAAGGTTTGAGACATAGAAGAACTTCTATATTTTTATTTGTAATAATAACAAGACAGCCCAGAGAAATGCAGTGAATGTAATCTTTAGCTGATTTTGAGCTGGTGTGCAGAGGAGCTAGTAATTTGATAGGAGTCAGCATATTGTTTGAATGTATGTTCAGAGTTAGTACTTGACTCCCTCTGGGCAATGCTGGTGATGCCCTGAAACCTGGAGTCAACCCATCCATCTTAGATCTCTGTGCTAACTGTGCATAGAGTGGTTCCTAACTTGCAATCCACAAGGGAATTGCAACTGATCAATAGGAAAGAAAGATATTGTAATAGCAGCAAAACTCCGCTGGTGGACCTACTGCAGATAAATGTATTGCAAATGAGTGCAACATGTTTATGGGTAAACATAATCAATGACTAGAAATATTTGTGGTTTTATGCCTTTGATGTGTGTCTTTAACTCATTTGGCTTCCATAGGGAAAACCATTACTGGCACAATTCTCATTTTTGTAGGCTAGGTTTATGTTTCAAATGGCTTGTTTACTTGGTGGTTTGCAACAGCCTTCAATTATAGCCTGGTGACTATAAAGAAGTAGTTGGGAACTTCTGGCTTTGAGCCATCATCTCCTACAATGACTTCAAGATATTCTCGGTCCTTTTCAGCAAACCAGAAAAGACTTGGACTTCTCTGCTTTTAAAGCTCCAAGCCATGGTAAAATAAAGCAAAATGAGAACAAAATAACACACAAACACCCCAAAGATGATGTAATCTAAATATGGTTTAAAACTAAAAAAAATAAACATATATATTTCCTTTGATATCAGGCCAAAGAGCCCTTCTGAACACCAGCCTGACTAGACTTAGGCAGCTAAATTCTATTGCATTGTGGAATGATGTCACTATTGGTACCTCTAGAGAGTCCTGTGTTGTGTGTAGAGTGATGATATGATTGTGCCAGTTCTTCCATTAGATATAATGCAGGTATGTCCTTATAGCAGTATTCCCCAACCTTAAAAACTTTAAGATATGTGGGCTTCAATGTCCAGATTTTTAGCCAGCATTGCTGACTGGAGAATTCTGGAAGTTGAAGTCCATGTTAAAGTTGTCAAGGCTAAGAAACATAGCCTTATGGCATTTGCATGGAGACATTGCACATGTATGGTCATTTTTCATCATCTTAACCAGTGGTTGGATTAAAAAAAAATTACTACCAGTTCTGTGGGCGTGGCTTGGTGTGTGTGGCAAAATCTCCAGTTCCACCCCACTCCAGGGGAAGGATACTGTAAAATCTCCATTTCCACCCCACTCCAATGGAAGGATACTGTAAAATCTCCATTCCCTCCCCACCCCACTAACCTGCTTTCCAGCTCCATTCTCCTGTGCAGGGCAACAAAAGAAGACCCAGTCAATCAGCTGGGACTCAATCATCTGGGACTCAGGAGGCCGCAAATAAATCAGGGCCAGGGCCAGGGCCAGTCAGAGGTGGTATTTGCTGGTTCTTGGAACTACTCAAAATTTCCACTACCGGTTCTCCAGAACCGGTCAGAACCAGCTGAATACCACCTCTGATCTTAACTTATTAGGGACATTCTGCTTGCTG
This sequence comes from Ptyas mucosa, assembly GCA_012654045.1. NCBI lineage: Eukaryota > Metazoa > Chordata > Lepidosauria > Squamata > Colubridae > Ptyas > Ptyas mucosa. The sequence continues at coordinate 27,859,168 of WNWU01000011.1, read as the reverse complement.
TAACTTCCTATCTTCAGGTGGTGATCTCACCTGGGACACTGTTTTAGGAGGGAGCCAAGGACGAGGGGATTTTAGCTTTAGTCTAGCTAGAACCTGGAACTCCTCCTGGTAATGGGACTACCTTCTTGAGAAGCATGCATAGTTTTGCTTCTTTTAGTGTCATCCTCTTTTAAAGATTTCCTGTCTGCAGATTAGCAGGGCAGAACCAAGGGAATTCCACATTGGTATCTTGGCATCCCTTCTTGGCTCTGTATTTTGCTTTTTAAAGTTCCACTCTGAGAGTTAGACTAATTAGTTTTGTGAATCAAAGAGGAGCTGGGGAGCTCTTGTCCAACATTTTTCATGGCTTGTTTGGATCTTACAGACATTGATCTTTCCGCTATATGGAAGAAGCAGTTCGGTGTAGCAGAAAAGAAAGGGGGTGTATGAAGACCTGATGCCAGATTTCTTTATCTAAACCCAGTGGTGGGATTCAAGTAATTTAACAACCGGTTCTTTGTCCTAATGATTTCTTCCAACAACCAGTTTGCCAAACTGCTCAGAAAGTTAACAACCGGTTCTCCTGAGGTGGTGCGAACTGGCTGAATCCCATCACTGTCTAAACCCTATCTTTAATCTCAGAAGAAGATTCCCAGGAATCCTACAGTTTATGGGACAGTTGTTCAAAGCACCATAAGATATAAACTTCAACCATATAAATGGTTTTATAGGATTTTTCTACCCTTTATATTGTGTTTACCCTGTATTTTAGTGAAAGCTATCAGCTTGCCATATAGTATATAAGTTGCAGAAATAAAGTGGCAGAAATAATGAAGGGAAAAAAGCTTAGCAAGATTTGTCATGGTGTCGATTGCTTGCCTGCTTGTTTCTTTCTGCCATGTTGTAAGCGGTACAGAAAGTGAAATATTACTGTGGGAACCTTGGAATTCATGGCCAAGTTTTCATGCATCTGCTCAATAGGCTTCGTGAACACTTTGTAATCTTCCTAAACCCCAATAACCTCATTTGGCTTTGGAGCTGTTATTGTGTAGTTTCGCTATTGGAAGATGACCCTGCTCGTTTTTAATGGTTCCCTCAGTAAAAAGAATTCTAGTGTGCCTGCATTTTTATGAAAATGGAACAAAGCATGGCACGCAGAATTCAATCTCCCATTGGAGATAAAGCATTCTCATTTACCAGCTCAGAAAATCAATATCTGTGATTTGATATCAGCATTTAGATTCACTTAACTCTTTTCTATCACAAAAGCATGTAGAGAATAGGGGTGTTTTATTTAATATTGCAAAAATTGTGTAGATTGGGTCAAGAAAATTGCATTTTTCTAATCAGGGAATTAATTTCTTCTGTGTGGCATGCACATCCCATACAGAGCATGGTGTTTTCCGTGAATATGCTACCAAACACATTTACACACAGCTGGAGTTCATGACTCGAAATCAAGTAACACCAATAAAAGCCTACACTGAGTTACCTGATTTTCATCATCGTTTTAGACATTGTCTATCCACTGCAGGATGAAGGCCACACTAAATTTAGTAGGATTTATTTGTGAGTAGAAATCGTTAGAAATAAATGGGAAAACAATTTACCTTGCAGATCATGAGGAACATGTGAAGTACTGGGTATATGTTTCACTTGAAGAAGAGATGATTGTGGGGAAAAGATGATAAATTTCCCTTGTTCAGAACTATTTTAGAAGCAGGACAGGAAGCAAAAGGTTTCAATTACAAGGAAGCAGATTTTTGTTTGGGTGGGGGGAACACATGAAGACATAATGCAAAGCTCAATGCTTCAACTGCTCGATGATGGAACAGATTGCCTGAGGAGGTGCTATAGTCTCCTTGATTACAAAAATTAAAACAGAGATTGGATGAGTAATAAATTTCTACATTGAATAAAGAATTTGACTAGATCATCTCCATTATCCTCTCTTGAGCCTTATTTTATATGATTCAGGGAACACATTTCTACTCAGGATTCTTCTGACTGGATTTCAGCATCAATCTGCTTTGCATTTCTCTTTTTCTCCCTCCCTGCCAGAGGTTAAGGAGAATTAAGGCTTCTTGGCAGTGGTCTCTATTTTCTGAAACATCCTATCTGGAGATACAATTGATCCCATCTCTTCCTTATGTACAGGAAGACCCTCAAAATGATTTTGTTTCAGTGGATACTTAGACTGTTTTGGTACAGATCTATTTTATTGTTTTTTAATTGCTGTTGATTTTTAGACACAATATTCACTTTTTTTTAATGGTTTGCTTAAGTAGCCCACCCAGAAATGGGCAGATTGGGGCAGTCGGTTAGTATTGCCACAAAAGATCAGGAAAACCAATATAAAATATTTTATAGATGGAATATGCTGCCAGAGAGGTTAGCAAAAACGCTCAAAGACAAATCAGCTAAATGTTGGAAATGTCATGAGCTACCAGGATCTTATTATCATATGTGGTGGACATGTCCAGAAGCAAAAAATTATTGGAATAAAATTAAAACATGGTTGGAAGAGATAATACAGTTATATATTGAACTTATACCCGAACTGTTCCTATTGGGCATTCTTCCAGAAAAGATTAGTAAGGAAAATACCTATTTGATTATACATGTAATAACAGCTGCAAGAATTGTTTATGCTCAAAATTGGAAAGCAGAGAAAATACCTTTGGAAGAGGAGGTGATAAAAAAAAATTATGGATTGTGCAGAAATGAATAGATTGACTTTGATGATTAAAGATAAGGAAGAGATAGAGTATTATAGGATACGGAACTGTTTTTATCATTGGTTGGAAAAGAGATATAAAAGATAAAAGTTTTATGATTATATTTAAAAATTTGATAGGTAGAATTTTGTCTTAGTAAGGAGATATTAAAATGGTTTGTATGAAGATCAAGATAGAAGAAATTTCCTTTTTTGGAAGAAGAAGAAGAACGATCGAAGATAACACCGAGATGTCACAGGGAGGGGGTGACAGATGTACTAAATGTTTGTTTGTTTTTATAAAAAATTATAAAAAGTTATATTTAAAAAAAAAGAAAAAAGATCAGGGTTCCTGAAGCAAAATGACCCCTGCTTCTTTTCCTAGATTTTTAACACTTCATATATATTCTCAGGGTTGCCTTGAACCATGAGATGGGTGGCAAATTAATTTGATTGATTGATTGATTGATTAAATAAATAAATAAATAAATAAATAAATAAATAAATAAATAAATAA